>SJYT01008940.1:0-65093 GCA_006410635.1 Cephalophus harveyi
GAGGAGAAAGGGAAGGAAGAGTACCTTTATGAAGCTGATTCTCCTCTCTGTGGCGGGGGAGACTGTCCCAAGTCTCATGGCTGGAGACCTGTCACTGTCTCTGCTCTGAACCTGCCTAGGGTCCCTCTGGCACTAATGCACTCAGCCCCTCTGTTCATCAGGGCCAAACTCTGAGGGTGACAAGGGCAAAGAGAGCAATAAATCCTCCCACCCAGAGGATTTGTTTTCCTTTTAAAAATCTTTTATTTTATATTGGACTGTAGTTGACTTACAGTGTTGTATTTGCTTCAGGTGTACAGCAAAATGATTCAATTATATAAATATTCTTTCCCATTTAAGTTATTACAGAATATTGCCTGGAGTTCCCTGTGCTATGCAGTAGTCCTTGTTGATTATCTAGTTTATATACAGTGCATGTGTGCTAAGTTGCTTCAGTCGTGTCTGACTCTTTGCCCTCCTATGATCTATAGCCCACCAGGCTCTTCTGTCTAGTGGGATTCTCCAGGCAAGAATACTGGAGTGGGTTGCCATGCCCTCCTCCAGGATATCTTCCTGACCCAGGGATCGAACCCCAGTGCCTCCTGCACTGGCAGGCAGGTTCTTTACCTCTAGTACCACCTGGGAAGACAAGACACTGTCTTAAAGTAGCAGGATTAGCGCAGCCATAGTTGTTTGATCCAGACTGTAGTACGTATATGTTAAGGGGCTGTCCCAGTGGCTCAGCAGTAAAAAATCCGCCTGCAGTGCAGGAGACGTGGGTTTGACCCCTGGGTCAGGAAGATCCCCTGGAGGAGGGCATGGTAATCCACTCCAGTATTCTTGCCTGGAGAATCACATGGACTGAGGAGCCTGGAGGGCTACAGTCCATAGGGTTGCAAAGAGTTGGACACAACTGAAACAACTGGGCATGCATGCACAGTTGTGTATGTTAATCGCAAATTCCTAATTTATCCCGCTACCACCTTTCCCCTTTGGTAAGCATGCATTTGTTTTCCATGTCTGTGAGTCTGTTTCTGTTTTGTAAGTTAAGTCCATTTGTATCATTTTTCAGATTCTGTATATAAGCAATATCTTTCTCTTTTTGACTGACTTCACTTAGGATGGTAATTTCTAGGTCCATGCATGTTGCTGCATGTGGCATCATTCCGTTCTTTTTAGTGGCTGAGTAATATTCCGTTGTATAAATGTACCACATCTTCTTTATCCATTCATCTGTCAATGGACATTTAGGTGATTCTATGTCTTGGCTATTATAAATAATGCTCCAGTGAACATTGGGTGCATGTATCTTTTTGAATTATGGTTTTCTCTGACTATATGCCCAGGAGTGGGATTGCTGGATTGTATGGTACCTTTATTTTTAGTCTTTTAAGGAACATTTTCCATAGTGACCGTACTGATTTACACTCTCACCAAAAGTGTAAGAGGGTTCCTTTTTCCCTACACCTGGAGGACTTCTTGCTTCCAAGTACTAGCCAGGACTGACCCCACTCAGCTTCCAAGATCGGACGAGGTCAGGTGTGTTCGTGGTGCTATGGGCTGTGGACCATACCCTGAGGATTCTGGCCTATGGGAGTGAGCCGTAGGGTTAGGCACTCCCTGCCTGGACAGCGTGTGGGGGAAGGGGGTGGCGGTGGGACAGTGGCCACACGGTGTGAGGCATCGCTTCTGCTCCAGTGGCTCAGGTTCGGGGCAGAGTGACGAGCACCAGCCTTGCAGCCAGAGCCCTTCTCAGATCCCAACTTCCTCTGCGTGACCTTGGCAAGTGGCCAGCCCTCTGGGAGCCCCGCTTCCCTCTTCTTCCATAAGGACGTCCCTCTAAGCAGTGCAGCTGGCATGGAACAGGCCTCCCCGGGTTTCCTCTCCTGACCAGCCAGCCCTGGGACTGCCCCCTTCATGTCTCAGCGCAGCTCTTCATTCATTCGTAAACCCCCTATGGATCATCTGTGTGCCAGGCACTGGGAGGCTCTGGGGATGTGGTGGTGATTAAAACAGATGCAGCTTCTCCCTTTAGGATCACACTGACCTTGAACTCCAAGTCCAAGGGTGGGGAATCACACAGGGTGGTATTGGGAACACAGGGGCAAGAGAGGCCCACCTGTGCTGAGGCCAGGACCTTGGGCCGTAGAGCTGGTCACGGGTAAACAGATGGAGGCTGAGAGGACATGCTCGGAAGAGGAGGGTGGACTGGAGTGAGTGGCGTCACAGGAGCCGGGTGGGAGTGGGCCGCGAGGTCAGATGCTGCTGAAAAGGCTGGGAAAATGAGGACTAAAAGGAGTGCATTAGATTTGGCAATTAGAGAGCCCCTGGGTAACTCTGCAGCAGAGATTTCTGGGGAGCAGTGGAAGCAGAGGGCAGAGGGGAGGGTGGGGTGGTGGGGACACCCTGTTAACCTCTCGTTCAAGGAACTAGTCCTCCTAGGGAAGGAGAGCCGGCTAGAGAGGAGGGCAGGGTGAGAGGATTTCTGATAGGCAGGAAACTCCAATAGGTTTGTGGATGAGAGAGGAGGGTGTGCTGGAGCAGAGGTTGAAACTTCAGGGCTGTGGATAAGGCTGGAGAAGAAGCAGGGTTGCCAGCCACCCAGAGCTGTTGCTGTGGATTAACTAGCCAGGCAGAGGAAGTTGGACTTGCCTTTGGGAGGGAGCTAGGGTGCAGAGTATGAACCATGGCAGAGGGGCTGAAGGGTCGCGGGGAGATGGGAGGGGAGCAGGTATGAGGAGACAGTGAGTTGTGAAGACGGAAGGGACTATGGTGTGTCTGTGTGTGTTTGTATATGTGTGTGTGTGTGGGTGTATACCTGTGTGTGCTGTATATGTGTATGTGTGTCTAACTGGAAGCATCATGACATCCCTCTGGCAGTAGATGGTGGTAGATTTTTCAAACCCATATTGTCCAGGTTGTTTCATTAGTAAATTGTTCTGGTTTCTGTAATCATTTGAAAGAAATGGATTGTATAGTGTGATGTATGTTTGTGTGTCTGTGTATCTGTGAGTGTGTTAATGCTTCCGTCCTTAGTGTATCTCTGTGTGCTTGTGTGTTTCGATAGAGGTGTTTGTTTATGTGTATGCGTGTGTCTTTGTGTTGTGTGTGCTGTGTTTCTGTGTGTATATGCTTATGTATGTGTTTGTGCGTGGGTCTGTGTGTGTGTATTTGTATGTGTCTATGTGGGTGTGTCTGTGTGTCTGCACCAGTGTGTCTGTATCAGTGTATCAGTGTGTCTAGCCATATGTCTCTACATGTCTGTTGGGTGAAGCGTATGCTTTAATGTGTCCATTTATTTGTGTATGTGTTCGCGCATGTGTATCTGTGGGTGTGTCTGTGTGTTCCTCTGTGGGTATGTCTGTATGTCTGTGAGTGTGTTCGTATGCATCACCTGTGTGTGCTGGAATGAGGTCATAGAGCACGTGTCAGAGCTAGACCCTGAAACATCATTAAGGCCAACGTCAGCCCAGTTACTCAAAAGGAGGACCTAGCCCCACAGACTAGAGAAACATCCTCAGGGTCAGAGAGAGCAAAAGACAGAATCAGTTGGACCCTGATCTCAGGTGGAATTTGCACATCGTATGCTCATAAGATAGGGTCCATAACTGAGATCGTGGGAAGGGGAGGCCACCAGAGGCCTTGCAGCCTCCTGGCACCCTAAGAGCTGGTGTTTTTCTCTCCCAGAACTTACTGGTATTGAATAAAAAAATTGTCCCCCAGTCTGAACCTCCAGGCCCAGCACAGTGAACTAATGGTTCCTGGGGACTTGTTCTCATTTGGCCTGGACACTGAGAAACACTCAACTTGAGTGGAAAGACTGGTTGACTAGTGTCCCAGAGCTCAGCCCCCTGTCCACTAGCCCAGCCACAGAGGGCTGACTCCCACCTACTCAGGGAAGGATTTGGGTGCATGGAGCTTCCTGGAAACATGAGTGCTCCAAGCTCATGTGAGATGAGCCCTCTCCACACAGCCAGTCAGAGTGGCTTTATGCTGCCACTACAGCTGGAATTTCATTTCCACCTGGATGTTTCATTTTGCCAACTAATTTGGTGAGAAATCAAGGTGATTTATAGGGAGCAAGCCTGCATTTAGTGTGACATTCTCATCCCCATTGCTGGCCCGTTTTGCACCCTCCCATTACTGCCTTGACCTCACTCAGTGGATATCCATGGATTCAGAAATATGGTGGGGGGAGCGTCAGTGTCTGAGAGCCCTTACCCACCCTGCCCCCAGATTCAGGTTATTTCCATTGCCCTGGGCAAGAGTGGATCTAAAATCCTCCAGGCTGTTTCTAAAACAAGTAGCAGGAAAGCCCCCTGCTGCAAGATTAGCCAGCATGTACTTGGTACTTGGGATAAACATCCTTACTTCCCTCAGAGCAGTGTCAGCCAATAGAAATATAATATAAGCCTCATGTGTAATTTAAAATTCCCTAATAGCTACATTTAAAAGAGTGAAAGGATGGGCAGAACTCACTTTCATAACGTATTTTATTTAGTCATTGTATTCAAAATAATATCATTTCAGCATGTAACAAATACAAAAATTATTACTGAGATGTTTGGGGTATTGAACATTCCTTTTTGTGTTAAAGCCTTGGAAATTGACACGTATTTTACATTGACTGCCTTTCTCAATTCAGACCAGCCACTTGGCGAGGGCTCAGTCTCCACGTGTGGCTTGTGGCTCCCAGTTTGGACCAACCAGCCTCTGATGCTGCCAGCCGTGGGGAACGAGGTTGTTCTAGATGATTCTGAGCTGGGGGCTCTGACTCTCCGTTTTCCCATCTTTGAAGTGAAAGTGGTACTCCCTCTTCTTTGGTCTTCTGGGGACTGTTTTCAAGGTCTCTCAAAGTCAAGTGCCCTGAGCACTCCCCGTTTTAGAGCTCTTCATCTGAGAAATGATACAACAGGGTTTCAGAATGGTGGACGGTGTTAAATATTTGCATTTAGTGAGTTAACGTTTCCAACACCTTAAAATAGTAACGTGTGTTTATATAATCTCATTTGGAAAGCAAAAGTCGACATCTGAGGCTAAAGCTGAAGATGAGGTCCCAGCTGAATGTTCCTCCTGCTACTAGGCCCACTAGGATAGGCTCTTAGTCTATGAAAATAAATATGGGGACTTCGTTGGTGGTCCAGTGACTAGGACCCTGCGCTTCCACTGCAGGGGCCCAGGTTGATCCCTGGTCAGGGAAACTAAGATCCCACATGCCATGCAGGGCAGCCGAAAAAAGAGGAAAACAGATATGCATGTTCTTTGCAAACTGTAAAGTATAGTACACAGGCTTTGGGTGGGTGGGAGAGGTGGGGTCTTCACATTTGCTAAGAAAGGACAAGGGTACTGGAGGTTTGCTTCTGGGTTGATACTAGGGCCAGGTCCCCTCCATGCTCCACTCGGAACACTCTGGTTTCTGAAACTCTCGAAGCATGGAGGATTGGAAAGAGAGATCTCCAGACTGGGGACTAAGTGCATGTGTGCAGGAAGGGGAGGTCCTCTCCCGGTCCCAGTAGCAAGTTTCTAGACAGTTGTGATTCCACTGGCCCATTTCTTCATTCTTTGGAGGAAATGTCAAGGTAGCCTGGGTCTAAGCCCCAGCTGGGCTGAGCCACTGTCTCTCTCCCTCCTTTTCTCTCGCGCTATCTCTCTCATACACACACACACACACACACACACACACACGCACACACACACACACACACAAGTTCAGCTTGTTGATCTTTTCCTCCTTTCTGCCTGTTCCTGGCATGGTTTCCAGAGAGCTGCTGCATGCCATTCACCTGCAAAGGGAGATGACTCTTGTCCTAGAATCACTGTAAGATTCAGAAGGACAGAGAAGACAAATGAGTTTCTTCTCTGGGGATCTTCTTGTCCCAGCTTCAATCTTTATTCTTAACGAGATAAAACTCAGTGCCATAGAAAAAATATGAGATTTGGAATAAAGGGACTCCAGTCCAAGGCTTGATTTATTGAATTTCTACTTTACGGTCCTCAATTTCTCCATTCTGATGCCGTGTAGGCTCCCGGAGGATAGGGGTCCCACTGAGCACAGTGTCTGGCACATAGTCATGGCATAAATATTTGAGGACTTGTGAAATGTATGTATCTGGGCTGAGTAGTAATAGCTGCCTCATGTCATGGTTCTGAGAGCTGATGGAGGAAGCATCGTGCACGTGTGCGCACTTTCTAAGCCTCATTCAGCTAAAAGAGAAAGTAACAGATTGGCTATTTAGAAGCTTACATTCAAAGGAACAGGATGGTTGAAGACTGAACTAAGATCATGGAGCGTGGTGCATATAGGGGTGGGAGAGGAATTCGGGTCTTGGATAGAAGGTCTCACCTTTCTTATCCTGTCAACTATTTTTGAATGTTTATGTGTGTGCGTGTGTGTGTGTTTTGGGAATGAGAGGTCTTCCTATATGAGATACACCAAATACCCTTTCACTGGACATTTATCTAGGAATTACTATTGGTCTATTGTAAAGTGTGTTTGCCCCCAGAATCAGCAAACTTCTATTGAGTGCTTCTGGCCGCCCCCAGAAGAAGGGAGAGGAGGAAGAGATAGAGAAGCTGTGATACCAGGCCTGAGACATTCGTGGTCTAGAAGGAGACCAGTATGTAGATTCATAGCATCCCCCCCACCCCCACCACCACCACTTTGATCAGGGGAACTGGTGCAACATACAGGAGAGAGGTCTGGGCCAGGGCTCAACCAGAGAGTGATGGTTGACATTTCCCATCCCAGAGGACATCTTCGGACCCCTTAAGCATGACCTTCAGTTTAAGTGGAAGCAACTCGTCCTAGTCCTTTCCAGCCTAGACAGCTACCTGCTGATTCTGCCCGGCCCCTGAGCAGCACTGGGGGCCAGGCTTGGTGTTGAAGGGAAAGAAAGAAAGAAAGAAAGAGTCAGTCGTTCAGTCAGTTAGTCGCAAAGAGTGTCTGACTCTTTGCAACCCATGGACTGTAGCCCACCAGGCTCCTCTGTCCATGGGATTTGGCAGGCAAGAATATTGGAGTGGGTTGCCATGCCCTCCTCTAAGGGACCTTCCTGACTTATGTTCAACTCATAAGCTCATCCTCTGCCCAGGGCAAGTCACTTAGCAACAGTGAAGATGCTGAAGCTTCAATTTGGTCCAAGATGAGTTCAAAGGCTCCCCAGTGGGGCTCATCTTTCAATCTCGGAGCCAAATCCTAGTCCTTTCCAGCCTAGACAGCTACCTGCTGATTCTGCCCAGCCCCTGAGCAGCACTGGGGGCCAGGCTTGGTGTTGAAGGGAAAGAAAGAAAGAAAGAGTCAGTCGTTCAGTCAGTTAGTCGCAAAGAGTGTCTGACTCTTTGCGACCCCATGGACTGTAGCCCACCAGGCTCCTCTGTCCATGGGATTTGGCAGGCAAGAATATTGGAGTGGGTTGCCATGCCCTCCTCTAAGGGACCTTCCTGACTTATGTTCAACTCATAAGCTCATCCTCTGCCCAGGGCAAGTCACTTAGCAACAGTGAAGATGCTGAAGCTTCAATTTGGTCCAAGATGAGTTCAAAGGCTCCCCAGTGGGGCTCATCTTCCAATCTCGGAGCCACCCTTGTGGGTGAGTTGATGTAGAAGGAACTCCAGGCTTATGTAAGGAGTCTGGACATCTAAGACCCGCCATGGTACTGGTTATTCTGATTTCTTCCCTCTGGGCTCTGGTTTACTTTCCATGAGACAATACAGCTTGCTTTGATGATCTGAGTCCTTAGCACAGTGACCTTCCGTGTCATCTCCTTCAGTGAGTCAAAGTCAAACCAGGCTGGGGATATGTGGCTGGTGACCTCTGTCCATAGACAGCCTGTTTGCCTCTGCAAAAAATCAGCACTGAATGGTCAGGCTTTTTTAGCTGTCAAAATAAACAGAGATCACTCCTATAGAGTAGACCTCAGGTGAATCTCAAACTATTCAGCCATGTATTTGCAAAACATACAAGCAAAAATGATCAAAGAAAAATGACCAAACAGAAACCCATTTATTGAGTTGTTATTATATGCCAAGCAGTAAAAGTTTGGCCTCAGTCTCCATAGGACTGTCTTCTTCCAGCTCTCAGGACTTGGCTCAGAGATGAACATCTTTAGAAGGGCTCCCAATTTAGCCCCATTTTCAGCTGGGGAGCCTAAAGGTTGGAGGAATCATTTAAAACTTAATTATGTCATTTCCCAGCTTAAAACACATCAGCAGCTTCCCCCTACACCTCAAGTGAATCCACACTCTTGCCCTTCTCGCTCCATCTCTCTCTGCTCCCAGCCTCCCTTTTTTCTATGCTGCAGACACCCTGGCTCCTGCCAGAGCCTCACATGTGCCAAGCTCTTTCTATCTCGTGAACCCTGCACCTGCTGAGTCTTCCTTCTGGAAAGCTTTCCTCAGCTCTTCAGCTGGATGGGTCCTTCAGATCCTGAAGATTTTGGCTTAATAGCCACCTCATCGGAGAGGCCTCTTAGGAGAATCTTAAGTAATCCGTTCCTATCAATTGGTCTGTACAGGGCCCCATTTGTATTTGTATCCTTTTTTTTTTTTTTAAGTTGAGCTTTTTATTTTGAGATAACTGTAGCAAGATATGCTATTGTAACAAATAATACAGAGAGATGGCACATGTCCTTTACACAGCTTTCCCCAATGGTAACATTTTGCACAACTATACTGTAGTATCAAAGTATGGCAATCAGGATATTGACAATGATATAAAGCATTGATCTTATTCAGAATTCCTGTTTTGCTTATACTCGTGTGTGTGTGTTTGTGTATCCTATTCTATTTGATCACATGTGTAATTTCACATATCCACCACCACAGTCAATCCCTTTTAATATGTTTCATGATTTAAATTTCTTATTTAGTTGCTTTCATTCTTTTTCTCTTTCTTTCTTTTTTTTAAATGTCTGTCTTTCTCACTTGACTGTAAGCTCCAAGAAGGCAGAGCCATAATTTTATTCTCCTAGATGTACAGAAGTTAACACAGTGCATGCACATGTGGAAAGCAGGCATGTTTGAAAGGCCCCAGAGCTGTAAGATACCTGACAAGAAAGTCCTTGCTTTCCAAAATCTCATGATCTGTTCCCAGAGGGACACACACAGAGATGATGAGAGTCAAGATCCATCTTTTCTCTAGTAGCTGTAGTATGTCTGATGCTATGGCAGCAGAAGACACAGTTGCTAACTGCAGACATGGGTCAGTGTGCTGCAGTCAGGGAAGGCTTCCCAGGAGTAGTGATGTTTACCTAACATCTTGAAGACTAAGTATGGCTTTATCAGGTCAAGACTTTCCAGGCAGGGGGCTAGGGATGAATAATGATCCAGCAGTGTTTCCAGCAAACAAAAATGAGACATTTAGAGAAAAGCAAGTGTCTTCATGTAATGTATGCACAAGACCTGTTGGAAGGAGCTTCAGGAGATGAGGCAGTAGTGGCGTCTTCTGAGCTCAGGAAACCCAGTGATGTATTGAAGATAATGGGGTAAGAGAAAAAGACGTTAAAGGGAGGAATGATTGGATTGGAATTTATTAACAACTTTTAAAATCATATGTTCCCAGAGGGACACACACAGAGATGATGAGAGTCAAGATCCATCTTTTCTCTAGTAGCTGTAGTATGTCTGATGCTATGGCAGCAGAAGACACAGTTGCTAACTGCAGACATGGGTCAGTGTGCTGCAGTCAGGGAAGGCTTCCCAGGAGTAGTGATGTTTACCTAACATCTTGAAGACTAAGTATGGCTTTATCAGGTCAAGACTTTCCAGGCAGGGGGCTAGGGATGAATAATGATCCAGCAGTGTTTCCAGCAAACAAAAATGAGACATTTAGAGAAAAGCAAGTGTCTTCATGTAATGTATGCACAAGACCTGTTGGAAGGAGCTTCAGGAGATGAGGCAGTAGTGGCGTCTTCTGAGCTCAGGAAACCCAGTGATGTATTGAAGATAATGGGGTAAGAGAAAAAGACGTTAAAGGGAGGAATGATTGGATTGGAATTTATTAACAACTTTTAAAATCATTTTAAAATATTAAAATAATATACATCCATTGCAGAAACAGTTGAAAATAATAGAAACATCAGGCAGCAGGTGAGCTATGGCCAGCGTGTAGGGGAGTTACACAGGCAGCGGTGTCTGGCAGCAGGCTTGGGGAGGGGCTGGAGCTGGCTGGGGCTGGAGGCACGGGAGCTCTTTATGAGTAAGGAGGGAGGGATGGTGAGTGCTGGACTTGGACAGAGGGGATAGAGGTTGAAAACAGGCAACCAGTGGAAGATTAAGGAAACATATGGGGACCAGTTGGGTGTAGGTCTGGGGGAGAGGATGGGGTCTGAATGATTATCCTGATTCTGGCTTCATTATGTAAATGACTGATGGACCCTTTCATGAAGATGAATCTCTTAGGCAAGATGGGCAGTGTGTTGTGGAAGAGATTTGGGAGAGGTGAATGGGAGAGAGCACTGTGGTCATACACCCCATCCCTTGAAAAGGGGCCGAGCGTCTGTTTATCAGCATCAGGCACAGACATGGATATCTGATGGCTCCTCTGGACACCTCCTGTGGTCCCATATCACATCACGGGAACATAATTCCTGGTCGGGGAGGTTGAAATGCAGTGGCCCTGGGAACTCTGTCTCTCTAACCCCTTTCCATCCCTGTTTCCATGCTCAGGATTATCTGTAAAGCAGGGTTCATTCTTGTGTGCAGAAATGCTTCTGGTGCCACATGGACCTGACATGCCATCCATGTGATCAGAAGAGCAGGTATGGAAGGGACCTCAGAAATCACCTAATCCACTTTCCTCATCCAGGAAGCAGCAGGAAGCTCACACCCACTCCAGGCCTGGCACTTAGTCTTCATCATTACTCTGTGCAACAGGTGTCCCCACTGTTCCCAGTTTACAGTGGAGGTAACTGAGCCTAGGAGAGATGAAGTATCTCATGGAAGGCCACAGAAAAATATCACTGCTTGGATTCAAAGTCAGTCTTTCTAACTCTCCAGCTCATGTCCAGACTTCCTTGGAAACAGTTCTTTTTCAGGGGGGAGAACTAAAATCCAGAGAGATGGAGGTTGGCTTGTAGGGGAAGAACAAACGGAGTTCTCTTCACCCCTCCCAGCCCACCACTGCTTCCTAGGCTTTTTCTATTCAGTGTCTGTTAGGTGGCTGGTTCTTCACTGAGTGAGGTGGTAGGAGAGAGTGGTGACTTCAGGGCCCAAAAAGTCTGTTTTCCTGTCCCCAGAGAGAGCTTATGTTCTTCCTAAGGTGGTGTCTTCAAAGATGGTGTCAAAATGATGGGGAGAGCCTGGCATCTTCATTCCTTTCTTTTCTCCTATCTCCACTTGCCAACTGGGCATCTGGGCTGAGAGTGAGAGAAAATGTGTTCAATAAAGTCTGACACAAAGAGTTCTACCCGAACTATTAACCTGAGCAGGAAAGAATGGGAGAAGGAGGTCTTTCAGGAAGATGCATGTTCATGTACTCAGACCACAGATGCTAGCTTAACTCTGTCTACTGCAGGGGGTCAGCCACGAGGTTGACAATTGCATTTTGGCTGTGCTGCTGCTGCTGCTAAGTCACTTCAGTCGTGTCTGACTCTGTGAGACCCCATAGACGGCAGTCCACCAGGCTCCCCCGTCCCTGAGATTCTCCAGGCAAGAACACTGGAGTGGGTTGCCATTTCCTTCTCCAATGCATGAAAGTGAAAAGTGAAAGTGAAGTTGCTCAGTCATGTCTGACTCTTAGTGACCCCATGGACTGCAGCCCACCAGGCTCCTCTGTCCATAGGATTTTCCAGGCAAGAGTACTGGAGTGGGGTGCCACTGCCTTCTAGTGAGATGTTATTGCCTTGGGTATAGACAGGCAAAGGGAAGCCAGTGAGGGCTGCAGGTCAGGCCAAGAGTCAATGATACAGAAAGAAAACCTACAGGCTTTGGGGCCAGTGACTGCTTAATGGGAGGACACAGGAAAAATCTGACTCTTGGTCACAGTGGTTAGAAGGCAGGGTGAGTGAAGAGCAGTGGTCTTGAACCCAGATATATATGGGTTCAGTTTATAACACTGATAATGACTTCCTGTGGGACCTTGTGCAGTAACTTAACCTCTGAAGGTTCCTTTACCTATAAATGCTAAGGAAAATATTGATCTGAAGAGTAAAGGAAAACATGAGAAAAGCACCCTGCTTTATTTGAGTTTTTCCTCGGTGTTGGTGACGGTGATGGTGGTGGTGATGACAGAGATGATGGTGATGATTTTGGTGATGATAATGATAATGGTTATTATCATGATGACCATGAAGACTGATCACAGTCTGCCCTTCTTTGGAAAATGAAATCTCCCTGATACTAAAATTTTAGGCCAGAAATAATCAAGAGATGGATGGGGAAGGGGAGGAGGGATGACATAAATATTTAGCTCTTACTTCAAGCATCTACTACAATAGGCTCACTTGCACACTTCTTTTTCATTTAATTCTCAGAAGAATCCTTTGAAATATGTCTTGCATTCCATATCTAATGATATAGAGAAAATCTATGATAGTGAGAAAACTGAGGTCAAAGAAGTTAAGTTGCTTGCTCGAATTCTTACAGTGATGAAGTTGTAGAGCTAAGAGTTGATCCCAAGACGCCACGGCTCAGTCTTTTATTGTTTCTCATTAACTCATCAGGACATGTTTCCAAAACTTCTCAATGTCTTTTGCATTGGTACATTCTTGGATGAAATCTGCCCTATCACTATCCCAGTAAGGGAGCCTGGGCAGAAGTCCCAACGACTCTTTGTGACCCCATGAGCTCTACAGTTCTTGAAATTCTCCAGACCAGAATACTGGAGTGGGGAGCTGTTCCCTTCTCTGGGGGATCTTCCCAACACAGGGATTGAACCCCAGTCTCCTGTACTGCAGGCAGATTCTTTACCAGCTGAGCCACCAGGGAAGCCCAAGAATACTGGAGTGGGTAGCCTATCCCTTCTCCAGTGGATCTTTGTGACCGGGGTCTCCCACACTGCAGGCAGATTGTTTACCAGCTGAGCAACCAGGGAAGCCCAGAAGTCCCAACAATCACACCTTAAACTTGATTGACTCCCATAAGCATCATTCATTCCTACATTTATTCTATTATGCACAAATCTGCCAGTGTTCATTGAGCCAAGTGACTGGGGTCTCCCACACTGCAGGCAGATTGTTTACCAGCTGAGCAACCAGGGAAGCCCAGAAGTCCCAACAATCACACCTTAAACTTGATTGACTCCCATAAGCATCATTCATTCCTACATTTATTCTATTATGCACAAATCTGCCAGTGTTCATTGAGCCAGACATTACTCTCAGCCCTAAGGCTAGAAAGAGCTGTGAGATGAATGGTAGGTAGCAGCAGCATGTTTGACATGCACTTTGATAGTCGTAAGTCGTAGGTCACATGTGGATGTGCCCATCAGTATCTAGCAAGGAGAAAGTTTTATTTAAACCAATAGAGTTAAAAGACTTATTACCTTGGAATAGTGGATTGTTAACTAGATAACTTGAAGTACAAAGAGAGAATAAGTTATCACAGATAGAGCAACTACAGAAGGCAGTCGCCCATCTTAGGACTAGGGGAAGAAAATGTAGATGTTGGAACTTAGTTTTAACTTAATTAAAACTTAGCTTGGAGAGAGGCGCCTTCAGAGCTGAAACTCAGCCTTCTGTGGAGGGAGCCCTTTTCCACTGGTGCTGGTGGTTCTGAGCTTGGAGGAGGAAACACACAGTGTTGGGACTTCTGAAGAGGGATCACCATCCAGCTGATGCTGGTGTTTCTGATGGAGTACAATGAAGCATGTTCTGAAATTGTTGGGGAAAATTGAAACTTAGATCCAATTGGTATTACTGGACCAGACTACTACTTTAGGGATGAATGAGCAAGACTGGGCTGCTGTTAGCAGGGAGATGAAGCAGACAGGATGCCTACAGGAGGCAAGCTGGTAGATGGGTCTGATTCTTCCTCCTCCCTCCTTGAAGCCTTTCTCTAGTTCCCCCTTTTGGCAAAGTCCAACAGAGATCTAGTTGGCAAAGCAGAAATGGAGTTTGCAGTGTCTTATCATAAGTCAGTACAAGGAGGGTGGATTTGAAACTGAGGGACAACCATAGACAAAAATAGAGAATCTATTAGACCCACCAGAATCTTGGATGAGCTAGAGAAGGCTTCCTAGAAGGCATGATGTCATTTTCAGAAGAAATTCTGAATCGTGGAGGATTGGAGTGGGTCTGAGCCAGAGAGCCAGTGTGCATGCCAGAGGGGAGGAGATGAGGTGGAGAGGTGGACATGGGATGGGTAGGGGGAAATCTCACTCTGCCATCCCTAGGTCTCAAGCCTTGAGGAGTTAGAGCATCAGAATTGGACTTTGAGATGAAAACATAAAAAAATGACCTAATTCACACACTTGCCCAATTTCATCCTCTCAGCGACTCTGTGGTTAAGACATTATTGTCTCTGTTTTACAAATGAGGAAATTAGGACTCAGAGAGAGAAAATTTCTGTTGCACAGCCCCAGAGGGAGCCACGGGTATTGTTGTTATGAGAATGGTGCAGCCTGACAATGTGAGAGATTTCACCAGCTTGGCTGCAGGGCATGGTCCTACATCAAAACCCCACAGCTAGTAGGCGGGGTAGTTATAGGGAGTGTAGAGTTCTCATACACATCCAGGATCTCTTTTTTTCCCTCCTGTGCTAGAAAGAGTCTCTATATGAATTGTTGAAATCACACATACACATCAGTTCCTCCAGGGAGCCATATTTGAAGTCCCGTCTTAAGAAGCCCCATTTCTTTTACATTGCCCCATCCCTTTGAGATGCTTGGATCAAATGGGCCAATGTCAGCATCAATAAAACTTCCCAATAGTTACAGAATTACCAGCTTCCCAACTCTAAGATCTGTGATTATCTGGAACCAGAAGATTACCTGGCCCCTTCTAAATGGGTTCAGGGTCAAGGATACCAGTAGATACCCCTGGATCTTCAGGGCCAGCTACTGATTTCTCAGCTTGCTTGGGAGTTGACAAAATTCAGTCCTTGGTACTTGTTATAGCTAATTTCACACTTTGCTGTCACTCGCTATTAGGCTAGAAAAAATACAGTCCTGCTAGCAAATCCTCATTTAGGGAGAAAGAGAAAACACATTGGTTCTGGCATCACTTAGAGAAAGAAGCAATTACCAAGTGGAGATTGCTGAGTGTAACTCATGACTTAGGGATCCAGGGAGGAGTGGAGTAGAGCAGTTGAGAAATTCCTTCGGTCTCAAAGCATGGTGTGACTTTCCAGTGTTTTACTTTGACCACATCCAGGTACCACTGCACAGGGGCCTTTATGCATCATTATAAGTGGGCGACATCAGAAAGAACATTATCCAAATCCCATGATGAATCCATTGGTAATTTAATATATAGCTCTTCTTAGAATTTGGGAAACTTATCCACAGGTCCTAGCTGACAGTTGATACTATTGAGTAATTTACAGGTAACTCCAGCAGCTTTAGGTCTGCTGGGTGCAAAGCCCTGAGACCGGAGCATCAGACAGCTCTATAATAGTCTCATACTGACCCTGTCATGCGATAAGATTCTTAAAAGCAGGAAGCAGCTAAGGTGATGGGAGCCTAATGTGATAAATGTCCTAAGTTTAGGGCTCTATTCTGGGCTCTAGAGATACATGGACATATAAAAGCACACTCACTACTCTCTGGGGTCTGCTAATCTGGTTAGGAAGACAGGTTGCATATAGAAAAAGATCAGTCACTGTGGAAGGCAGGAAAAAGTGCCGATTGAGAGGCAGAGCCATGAAGTCCCTCTGGAACTGAAAAGGCCCTTCCAGAGCATCTTGTTAGACTGTTACTTTCAGAGAAGGGAAATCGCGGATAGGAAAGGGGTATGACAAAATGAATGGCCAGGGAGGGCCAGAACAGACTCAACTAAAATAGCAAGCTTCTGTTCACTCCCGTTTCCAGGACACGATACCAGACACATCCAGATGCATTCTATCAATTTATCTAAGTGTTGTCAACCTCACTTTATACAGGCAGAACGTATGGCTGAGAATCTAAGCGGCTCACCAAATTTCACTGCTGGTAAACAGAACTGAAGCTTGAACTCAGAGTCTCTTTGACTCCAAAGCCCATGTTTTTGCCATCGTGGCTTGTTGATGGTGCCTGAGATCAAAGAGAGCCTCAAAGAAGAGGTGATACATGTGCTGTCCTTTTAAGGAGAAAAGAATCACAGGCATGTGGCAGTGAGGGGAAAGGAAATGGCAGTGGCATTCAAGGGTGAGGCTGTGGGGGCAGTGGGCAAGTGTTAGTGACTTATAGGGAAGCTGTCTTTAGGCTGAAGATGGCAGGATCTTAGATGGAGTTGAGATGCTTTTTATGAAATGGCCTCCAACCTACATCATTACACAGGACATGAGCCAAACAGTCAAAACCATACTGAATGGGGGCAGTGTAGGGAGAGAGCCTTCTGTAAGCCCATCCCTTATTCCTGGGATCTCTGTTAACCTATCAGTAAAATTTCATGGTAATCTACCTACCGCAATCTTCCTGCATTAAAATGGTGGGCAGTGGTAGACTTTTGGGGTGCTCTGAAGATGGATAACATGATGGGGCTAAGATAAGGCATTTTATTTAGGTTCTCATACGTGGCCATATTTTAGTATCACATGAGAGTATTTAGAAAATCCTGATGTCCTAGACCCACCCAGGGATTCAGGACTGGGAGGTGACCTCGGCATCAGGTGACTTTAATGAGCAGCTAAGGTTTAAATCCACTGTTGTCACTTGTCCCCCTCCTCCTGCAAGTTACTTGGGCATCTTTCTACCTCAGTCATACACAGAGCTCGGCCCTGCTGAGACCTGTCGGTCCCCATGCCTGCTGCCTTTGGTCATTCATGTTTTCCTCCAAATTCAACTATGTGGTCATTAGACCCTAAAAGCTAAGCGTTGGGGATATTATCAGTGAATATGTGGGTAAATATTTAACAACCAGTTTTCTGGGAGGACACAAAGGTCTAATTTGTGGTGTTTTTTGATTTCCCTGTTATGAATACTCCCACCATGACCCATTTCATGGTCACTGAATGCGGAGTTAGGAATAATGCATTGTAATTGGCTCTTTTGAGCCAGTGTGACCTGGCTCCAGCACACCCTTGGGTTGAGGGAAAAGTAGAATTCATCCCACCTCCTTAAGGTAAGCAGAGCCTAGTTGGGAAAAGGCATCGGTGTACACTGTTAACAGAAATCTCAAATATGGAGTGCTGGACGGATGGAGGTAAATTCCTCCGGGCAGGGTCAAGGGAGTTGAGCTTCAGTGAATGAATAGGTGACCAGACAGACCTTAGTAATCAATTTGCTCAGTTTGTCCCTGCTTTTGTTTTTCCTGAATGGCCTCTGAGTCCCCATGATGTCATTGACAGTCAATCAGAGCATCCAACCGGGCTGAGCTAACTGGGTTTTCACATTGAAAAGATGTACTTCTGCCAAGTCACTTAGTCAGTGAGGCATTAGATCAGTAATAAACACAATTCTGTTGGGTTTTCTACAGTGCTGTGGATAGCTTGTGGGCCTCTAGTTCAGATCCATTGACCCGGCCCATCCAATCACAAGAGACCATGAGAAACAGGCCCAGAGCCCCAGAGTGACCTGTGCTGGGGCCTTGGGGCTGGAAGGAGAAGTCGATAGCCTTCCTCCAAGCGCTCTCTTCTCAGGACTCTGCCACAGGGCTGGTCTTAAAGATCAGACACCTCCCGGACAACATTTTATTAATATACTAAAAGGAGGAATATCAGTTCATTTGCTTCGAACAAAAGGTTCTGTGCAGAAAAGAAATCCAATCTTATATCTAAATTGCTCCTAATAAGCCCACAATTGCAGCCCCAGCGATGATCCTCTCAGGCTGTAACTGTGTGAAAAATGGATGCATTCTCATCACCAAGAGGAAAGACCAAATCTGCCCCTACTGGGTGGTGGTTATCTCATTAAGTTATTAATGAAATTAGCAGCACTTCCTGCCTCAGTTGACAGAGAGTATCAGGTGAAGCTCTTTCATTAAACATTGGAGAAGCCAGCAGTCCATTGCCTTAGAGAATTCTTCCCTGCAGGTCATTGTTCCCTGGAAGTCAGACCTCTTGCGCTTGCTCTGGGCACCTTACTTGTGGGATATTGACAAGTGATATCCCACTTGTGGAATATTGCAACTCCTTACCCTGCTCAGAGGAGGTAGTGACTGGCTGAGGGTCACTTTAGAATGTGTGTATGTGTACCGCGATGTATGTGTGTTGGACCACAAAGAAGGCTAAGCACCGAAGAACTGATGCTTTCGAACTGCAGTGTTGGAGAAGACTCTTGCGTCCCCTGGACAGCAAAGAGATCAAACCAGTCAATCTTAAAGGAAATCAACCCTGAATACTCATTGGAAGGACTGATGCTAAAGCTGAAGCTCCAGTACTTTGGTCACCTGATGTGAAGAGCCGACTCATTGGAAAAGAACCTGATGCTGGGAAAGATTGAAGGCCGGAGGAGAAAATGAGATAGTTGAACGGCATCACTGAATCAACGGACATGAGTTTGAGCAGACTCCAGGAGATGGTGAAGGGCACGTAGCCTGGCATGTTGCAGTCCATGGGGTCTCAAAGAGTTGGACACAACTGAGCGACTGAACAACAAATGTGTACATACATGCAGTTCCTGGTGTATGGACTGGAGGATCTAGAGTTGCTGATTCATGATGAACTCTGAGACCCTGTCCTGGCTCTCCCAAGCTAGGCAACCTTGTGTGGATCATTTCCCCTCTCTGATGTCTTTGTCAAGAAAGCAGAAGAGGGGCTTAAATTAGCAGAATCTGTGAGGTTCCTGCCAGCTCCATCTTTCTGGTCTTTGCAGTGGCCACTTGAGATTCAATTATTATAATATGAAAATGTATTTCTTCTCTTATGTCAACACCTAGCTTTACTGTGTGAACTTATAAGAACACAGAAGAATGCTTCTGTTATAATGGTCAACCCTAGTTAACTACATCACACATCACCCATGGGGCTTAGAAGCTGTTTGAGTTAGAATTTAGAGAATGCCATACTTCTAGAACTACATTTTTCATTCCCTACTCTTTTTACCGTAATGACCTAGAAATTTGGGGTTAGGATTTTGGTAGAGTTCTTGTCTTTAAACCATTATCTTTGAACTGATAATTATGTGTGTGTGTTAGTCGCTCAGTTGTGTCCAACTGTTTGCGACCCCACGGACTGTAGCCCACAAGGCTCTTCTATCCATGGAATTCTCCAGGCAAGAATAGTGGAGTGGGTTGTCATTCCCTTCTCCAGTGAATCTTCCTGACCCAGGAAGGGATCGAACCTGGGTCGCCTGCATTGTGGACAGATTCTTTACCATCTGAGACACAAGGGAGTGGATACCATTATTCATCACTAATTTATTTGAAAAATGATGATGTGTATTTAATCTTTTGGGAAGGATCTTAGTGTACCAATTATTTCCTCTCAAATCCTGTAGATAAAATCGATTGCTCCCTCCTTGGTATACCTAATACTCTCGATTCAGGCCTCTCACATAACTCTTCTCACACTGCACTATATTTGGTTTCCTATATACCTGTTCCTTCCAAGAATGTGTGAATCCTTCCAGGGCAGGAACTGAGTCTTATCCATCTCAGGGCTCCCCTTTCCACTGTGCCTGGCTCATAAAGGTTTATAGAACTAAACTGAGTTGTGTTCTTTAGGGGAAAATGGAAGTAGCCAACTAACTTAAAATTTATCTTCAGCGCTTGTTGGTCTTTGACAGGACATTTTTATCCAAAAGGTAATTGACCGCAACCTTTTTTTTTTTTTTTTAAGTTGACTTTCCTTTGCAGCATGTAGGATCTTAGTTCTCTGATCAGGGATTGAACCCGAGCCCCCTTTACTGGCAGCACAGAGTTTTAACTGCTGGACCACTGGGGTGTCCTGATCTCCACTGTTCTTCGGCCATCTCTTCTAGTCCAGAGCTTTCCACATCTACAATATCAGCTCTGAGGCCAGCCCCAAGACCCAATCCCAGCTGTCTGATTTACGCTTTAAAAAGCCCTAACATTTGGTGAGCATCTGTCAACTTATATGTTGTCAGACAGTTTCATGTGCCTCAACCCTTAGAGCAACCTCATTCATTTTCTCTCTTTGTGGATGAAGAAACAGAGACTCAGAGAGATCCTCAGAGCTAGTCACACAGCCAGCAAGTGGCTGAGCTGGGATTTGAGCCCACATGCCCTCTGCCTCTTTTGACCCTATGCTGTTGCCTCTCTGGATGTCCAGATGTAACTTCAAGCTCAAAAGACATCAAATCAAACTCCCCGCCTTCACCTGCAAACCTGTGCCTCTTCTCTCATCCCTCTTCATTCGGACACTAGGTCAAAAGCTCCAAGACAGTTTGACAGCCAGCAAGTGGCTGAGCTGGGATTTGAGCCCACATGCCCTCTGCCTCTTTTGACCCTATGCTGTTGCCTCTCTGGATGTCCAGATGTAACTTCAAGCTCAAAAGACATCAAATCAAACTCCCCGCCTTCACCTGCAAACCTGTGCCTCTTCTCTCATCCCTCTTCATTCGGACACTAGGTCAAAAGCTCCAAGACAGTTTGGGCCCCTGGTTCTCTTTCCCTCCTTCAAGGTCAACTGCTCAATCATGTGTGTGTGCATAAGTCACTTCAGTTGTGTCCCTCTCTTTCGACTGTATGGACTGTAGCCTGCCAGGCTCCTCTGTCCGTAGGGATTCTCCAGGCAAGAATACCGAAGTGGGTTGCATGCTCTCCTCCAGAGGATCTTCCCAACCCAGGAATAGAACCTGTGTCTTTATGTCTCCTGTGTTGGCAGATGGGTTGCTTACCACTAGTGCCACCTGGGAAGCCCTTTGTCAATAGCTCTGAAGAGTCTCTTTCCTCTGATGTCTCCCCCTACTTTCTTAGGTTGGGTTGAATCACCAAACCCAAAGATCCCCTGCAGACGTCTCTTCATCGGTCTCCTGATCACCCTCCTGTCTCTTTGTTTGTCCCCTCCGCTGTATGCCAGTTTCTCTAAAATGTATTTTGAATATTTCACTTTGCTTTTTCAAAAACTTTCATTTCTTTATGGCTGTCTTGGATCTTCCCGGCTGTGTGCAGGCTCTCCCTCGGTGCTACGAGTGCGGGGCTGCTCTCTAACTGCGGCGCGTGGGCTTCTCGTTGCAGCGGCTTCTCTTGCCTTGGAGCATGGGCTCTGGGGCGTGTGGGCTCAGTAGTTGTGTGGCTCGCAGGCTTAGTTGCCTTGAGATAAGTGGAATCTTCCCGGAAGAGAGATGAAACCTGTGTCCCCTGCAGTGGCAGGCGAATTCCTAATCACTGGACCACCAGGGAAGTTCAGAATATTTCACTTTCTTGATCAAAAACTTTGCACTGACCCCTCTTACAAAATTGAGCCAAATTCCCAATAGGCAGGGGTGGAGAAGTAGGTCCTTTCATTTCACTGTTGAGTGAACTGAATTGCCTGTATCAGGGCCAATTAACTATAGGAAGGACTGAGTATAGAACTTAAGTGTGTCTACCCCTCGTTAGCCTGATACTGAAGAAATCCTTTCCAGTCTGGCCCTGGTCTCCTCTCCCGAGCTGTTTCTCACTCTTCCACCCAGATGGCATGATTCCATCTGTTCTGTAGCTTTGCCACCCTTGGGATGTCGATCTTTATAATAACATCATACCGCCCAACCCTGGATGCCAACTTTTCCCACTGGGTTTATAACCTACATGCTCTTTGATGCTTAACTGGTATTTCTCTGAGACTTTCTCCTTCCTCCCTAAGCTCAAAGAAACCTCTTCCTGATCTTGAACTTCTTATCGTTACTACTCATTTTCCCTTCACTTGCGCAGCTCTGTTTAATCATCCTGTCTTACTAGCAAGAGAACGGGCTTCCCATTCAGACAGACGGGGATGATGTTTTAGGTGGGGTTCCCTAGAAGCAGTCTCTGAGGTGAGAATTCTTGGCTGAGTGATTCATTCAGAAGGGATCCCAGGAGAAATTGTAAGGAAATGGGGAAGGCAGGACAGAATAGATGGGGAAGCAATGCAAGGGAACAGTTTGGGGCTAAGCACTAGCTCACTCTCATCCCACAGGGGAGCCCTGGAGTGTGGACTATAGCTCAGAGCTTGTCCTTGCTGTAGGCAAGCTTTCTGGGCCTTCATGCTCCAGCCACTATGGTTTAAGTGTTGTGCATGCCCACGTGCCAAGTCGCTTCAGTCGTGTCTGTCTCTTTGCAGCCCCATGGACTGTAGCCCGCCAGGCTCCTCTGTCCATGGATTCTCCAGGCAAGAATACTGGAGTGGGTCATCATGCCCTCCTCCAAGGGATCTTCCCGACCTAGGGATCTAACCCACATCTCTTATGTCTCCAGCATTGGCAGACAGGGTCTTTACCACCAGTGCCACCTGGGAAGACCATCTTAAGGGTCATTCAGGACGTTTAACTCTCAGTCCCTTTTTGGTCTCTGGGAGCAAAGGCAGAGTTGATCTTGTAGCCCCAGAATGGGCCTCTGTGAGGGAAGAGTAAGAGCAGATCATTAGAAGCAAACAAAAACGAAACCCACAATGGCTGGAGGAGAGGTGCACAGGAATGATAGAGGAATCTGAGTAACTTGAGCGGCACTTCAACAGTGTGTGCTCCGGCTGGCAGGCCTGGCTGGCAGGTGTCTTATTCCTTCAGAGTCTCAGTTTCTCCAGCTGTAAAATGGAATTGATACACACTTCATGGCAGGACAAAGCACCTGACACGTGGTAGTCATTCAGTTAACGCTCGTTGCTTTCCTTGGAAAGAGCCTTCTATTTTATGTCATGTGTATATTCCATACCTTACCCTACGACCCTGTGAATAGTCTGAAACGTGCTGTATTCTTGCTGCCACAGGTGCTTCCTCCATGCACCCTCTTCCTCTCAATCACCTTTTTGCTTAAGGTACTATTACTAGTCTCTGAATCTCACTTTCGTTGCCATTTCCTCCAGAAAGTTTTCAATAAGTTTATCCCAGTGAAGCTGAGAAAATAAATTGATTAATTAAAAATAGGACTTCCCTGGAGATCCAATGGTTAAGAATCCACCTGCCCATGCAGGGGATCTGGGTTTGATCCCTGGTCTGGGAACTAAATCCCACATATCAAAGGGCAGTTAAGCCCATGGTCCCAACTTCTCAAGCCCGTGAGCCCTAGAGCTCAGCTCCACAACAGGAGAAGCCCATGCACTGCAGCTAGAGAGCAGCCCGCATTTGCCTCGACTAGAGAAACCCCACACGAGCGATCAAGACCCAGCACAGCCAAGAATACATAAAAAAGACAATTTGTTAAAAGCTCAGTTAAAGCGATTGCCTTTTCCTCATTTGATTTCTGGAACCTAACGAGGTAATGAATGAAGGGATCAGTAAATATGAGCGAGAACAAATGATAAGCCCACTGAAGGTGGAGCGGGATCCCCTGCATCACTCCTTGGCACCGGTAGGTAGCAGGTGCCCAGTAAATGCTTTCTGGTTGGTTGGTGAACAGATGGGAGGATGCTGGAATGGGATTCCCAGGCCTGCATCCTTGTCCAGGTTCACTACTGACTCTGTGTGCTTTTAGGCAAGTCGGCAGCTTCTCTGGGACTCAGATTCCCCACCTGGGCTTGGAGGGGCTTGAAAGGCTTCCTGATGGCAGGCCCTCGTTCACAGCGGGGATCATCTGGGAAGGCCGTGTGGGAGAGCGGTGCTGAGGGTTGCAGAGATTGAGGGTCGTGCGCTGCACTCCCATTATAGGAGAGTCCTCTCCTGGATATGGATCACTGGAGGGACTTGAGGAAGAGGCAAGGATGAGCTGTCACCCTGCAACCTGCCTGGCTCTTTCTTTTTCCTGATTCTGGCACAAGTGGCTCTGCCACTCCATAGCTGTGTGACCTTGGGAAGTGAATACGCTGTTATGACTTCTCCGTTGTCTGATTTGTAAAGTGGGGTCCAGAGGGTTGTAGGAATTAAAAGACTTAATAGGCATAAAGTGCTTAGAATAATAATGGGCATGTAGCAAAACCTCAAGGAGCATTAATCACTGCTGCTACTGCTGCTTTTGCCAATCGGGAGGGCACTCTGGATAGACAAACAGCTACCGCATCTCTGATTCTTCCCATCAACATTTGCTGTGTGACGTTTGCCACTTGGGCGTGGTGGAGAGTGAATGAGCTTTAAGGTAAGGCAGCTGTGTGTGTGCGCTAAGTCGCTTCAGTCGTGTCCAACTCTTTGTGACCCCATGGACTGTAGCCTGGCAGGCTCCTCTGTCCACGGGATTCTCCAGGCAAGAATACTGGATTAGGTTGTCATGCCCTCCTCTTCCCAACCCAGGGGTCAAACCTAAGTCTCCTGCATCTCCTGCATTGCAAGCAGATTCTTGAGCCACCTGGGAAGCAAATCCTAGTTTCACAGCCACTTAATCTGTCTGAGACTCGCATTCTTATTTGTATGATGAGACACTGAGACTCACCTTGGAGAATGACCTTGAGGGTTAAATATGTGTTTGTGAAACATCTATTGCTCAAAAGTCTGGTGTGAAACATGGAACCCCTGCCCGACCAGCAATGCCCAGGGGCTTTAATGGAGAGGGAGCAGTGAGCTCCCTCCCATGACATTGTTCTCATAGATTTAAAGATAAATTTATACCGTGGGTAATAAACTTATGGAACTCATCACCCTGGGGTCTGGCAGAGATGAATATGAATAGGCCCAGAAGGGTTTAGGAGAATGGATCCTCCATGAGTTATGACAGCAGCATTTCCTAGAAAATGTGCATTTAGGAATCGTGGTCATGCTGAGATGCTCTGTAGGAAAAGAAATAAGAAAGAAATAGCTTCTGTGGTTAGAAACCTTCGGGGAATTACGCTTCTTATATTCCATTTCTACCAGGATCTTTGCATTCACATTTGTTCAACTGCTGATTCAGCAGATATTTACAAGACACCGTTCTAGGCACTTGTAATAGAGCAACGAAAAAAACAATGATTCTTGCCCTCAGGGAACTTATAATCTAGTGAGAAAGATGAACAGTAACCAAATAGGCATAGTAAATGATGAAATTCCATGGTGAGTTTGAAGGTGAAAATGCATTGGAAAAAAGATTCAATAGGTTAAAGGGGGATTGCAAATGTTGAAGGAGGCTGTGAAATTCCATAGGGTGATCAGAGAAGGCTCATCCTGAAGGTGGCATTTGAGCAAAGAAGGAAGCAAAGGAATTAGTCAATTGGCAGTTGGAGGAAAGACCCTGAGATAAAGGCCCTGAGACTGGAGGGTGCTTGTCTGTTTTCCCAGAGAAAGCCTGTGTGCCTGGAGAACTCGAAGGTGGGGGAAAGGAAGAAATAAAGTCGCAAGGGTCTTGAGATTCTTGCCCTCAGGGAACTTATAATCTAGTGAGAAAGATGAACAGTAACCAAATAGGCATAGTAAATGATGAAATTCCATGGTGAGTTTGAAGGTGAAAATGCATTGGAAAAAAGATTCAATAGGTTAAAGGGGGATTGCAAATGTTGAAGGAGGCTGTGAAATTCCATAGGGTGATCAGAGAAGGCTCATCCTGAAGGTGGCATTTGAGCAAAGAAGGAAGCAAAGGAATTAGTCAATTGGCAGTTGGAGGAAAGACCCTGAGATAAAGGCCCTGAGACTGGAGGGTGCTTGTCTGTTTTCCCAGAGAAAGCCTGTGTGCCTGGAGAACTCGAAGGTGGGGGAAAGGAAGAAATAAAGTTGCAAGGGTCTTGTCAGCCGCTGTATAGGCTTCCACACCACTAGCTTCAGATGAGGGAGCAACATGATCTGACGTGTGCAGTGTAAAGGCACTGAGAAGTCCTGCAGTAGAGAGACTCCCTGAACTTAATCCAGTTTCTCCCCAGATTTTTGACAATAGTACCTCTTTTGTTTCCACTAAAACCTTTTAATATCTTTACACAGATTATCTCCTTCTCTTGGAGTTTCAGATATCCATTCAACATAATATAATGTCTCCCCAAACAGTTCACCTCTGGAATCTTTTCAGTTTCCTTTAAAGACTTTTTAAAAGATGTCCTTTTCATTATAGGGGACTGGAATGCAAAAGTAGAAAGTCATGATATACCTGGAATAACAGACAAATTTAGCCTTGGAGTACAAAATGAAGCAGGGCAAAGGCTAACAGAGTTTTGCCAAGAGAACACACTGGTCATAGCAAACACCCTTTTACAACAACACAAGAGACACCTCTACACATGGACACCACCAGATGGTCAATACTGAAATCAGATTGATTATATTCTTTGCAACCAAAGATGGAGAAGTTCTATACAGTCAGTAAAAATAAGACTGGGAGAGGACTGTGGCTCAGATCATGAACTCCTTATTGCCAAATTCAGACTTAAATTGAAGAAAGTAGAGAAAACCACTAGACCATTCAGGTATAACCTAAATCACATCCCTTATGATTGATTATACAGTAGACAAACAGATTCAAGGGATTAGATCTGAGAGACAGAGTGCCTGAAGAACTATGGATGGAGTTCCATGACATTGTATAGGAAGCAGTGATCAAGACCACCTTCAAGAAAGTGAAATGCAAAAATGCAAAATGATTGTCTGAGGAGGCCTTACAAATAGCTGAGAAAAGAAGAGAACCTAAAGGCAAAAGAGAAAATGAAAGATATACCCATTTGAATGCAGAGTTCCAAAGAATAGCAAGGAGAGATAAAGAAGCCTTCCTCAGTGATCAATGCAAAGAAATAGAGGAAAACAATAGGATGGGAAAGACTAGAGATCTCTTCAAGAAAAGTAGCAATACCAAGGGAACATTTCATGCAAAGATGAGCACAATAAAGGACAGAAATGGTATGAACTTAACAGAAGCAGAAGATGTTAAGAAGAGGTGGCAAGAATACACAGAAGAACTATACAAAGAAGATTTTCATGACCCAGATAACCACAATGGTGTGATCACTCACCTAGAGCCAGACATCCTGGAATGCGAGTCAAGTGTGCCTTAGGAAGCATCACTATGAACAAAGCTAGTGGAGGTGATGGAACTCCAGTTGAGCTATTTCGAATTCTAAAAGATGATGCTGTGAAAGTGCTGCACTCAATATGCCAGCAAATTTGGAAAACTCAGCAGGGGCCACAGGACTGGAAAAGGTCAGTTTCATTCCAATCCCAAAGAAAGGCAATGCCAAAGAATGCTCAAACTACCACACAGTTACACTCATCTCACATGCTAGCAAAGTAATGCTCAAAATTCTCCAAGCTAGGCTTTAACAGTATGTGAACTGTGAACTTCCAGTTGTTCAAGCTGGTTTTAGAAAAGGTAGAGGAACCACAGATCAAATTTCCAACATCCACTGGATCATCAAAAAAACAAGAGAGTTCAAGAAAAGCATCTACATCTGTTTTATTGACTATGCCAAAGCCATTGACTCTGTGGATCACAACAAACTGTGGAAAATTCTTCAACAGATGGGAATACCAGACCACCTGACCTGCCTCCTGAGAAATCTGTATGCAGGTCAAGAAGCAACAGTTAGAACTGGACATGGAACAACAGACTGGTTCCAAATAGGGAAAGGAGTATGTCAAGGCTGTAATTGTCACCCTGCTTATTTAACTTATATGCAGAGTACATCATGCTAAATGCTGGGCTAAATGAAATACAAGCTGGAATCAAGATTGCTGGGAGAAATATCAATAACCTCAGATATGCAAATGACATCACCCTTATGGCAGAAAGTGAAGAACTAAAGAGCCTCTTAATGAAAGTGAAAGTGGAGAATGAAAAGGTTGGCTTGAAACTCAGCATTCAGAAAACTAGGATCATGGCCTCCAGTCCCATCACTTCATGGCAAATAGATTGGGAAACAATGGAAACAGTGAGAGACTGTATTTTTGGGGCTCCAAACTCACTGCAGATGGTGACTGCAGCCATGAAATTAAAAGACACTTGCTCCTTGGAAGAAAAGCTATGACCAACTTAGATGGCATATTAAAAGGCAGAGATATTAGTTTTCCAACAAAGGGCCATCTAGTCAAAGCTATGGTTTTTCCAGTAGTCATGTGTGGATGTGAGAGCTGGACTATAAAGAAAGCTGAGCGCTGAAGAATTGATGCTTTTGAACTGAGGTGTTGGAGAAGACTCTTGANGCTAAATGCTGGGCTAAATGAAACACAAGCTGGAATCAAGATTGCCAGGAGAAATATCAATAACCTCAGATGTGCAAATGACATCACCCTTATGGCAGAAAGCAAAGAACTAAAGCCCCTCTTGATGAAAGTGAAAGTGGAGAAAAAAAGTTGGCTTGAAACTCAGCATTCAGAAAACTAAGATCATGGCATCCAGTCCCATCACTTCATGGCAAATAGATTGGGAAACAATGGAAACAGTGAGAGACTGTATTTTGGGGGCTCCAAAATCACTGCAGATGGTGACTGCAGCCATGAAATTAAAAGACACTTGCTCCTTGGAAGAAAAGCTATGACCAACTTAGATGGCATATTAAAAAGCAGAGATATTACTTTTCCAACAAAGGGCCATCTAGTCAAAGCTATCGTTTTTCCAGTAGTCATGTATGGATGTGAGAGATGGACTATAAAGAAAACTGAGTGCTGAAGAATTGAAGCTTTTGAACTGAAGTGTTGGAGAAGACTCTTGAGAGTCTTGGACTGAAAAGTGATCCACCTAGTCCATCCTAAAGGAAATCAGTCCTGAATATTCATTGGAAAGACTGATGCTGAAGCTGAAACTCCAGTACTTTGGCCACCTGAAGGGAAGAACTGACTCACTGGAAAAGACCCTGATGTTGGGAAAGATTGAAGGCGGGAGGAGAAGGGGACGACAGAGGATGAGATTGTTGGATGGCATCACCGACTCCATGAACATGAGTTTGAGCAAGTCCCAAAAGTTGGTGATGGACAGGGAAGCCTTGCATGCTACAGTCCATGGGGTTGCAAAGAGTCGGACATGACTGAGTAACTCAACTGAACTGAAAGACTTTTTACCATCTTGCTTAGCCAATATTCTAAAGCAGGAGTCCCCAACTTTAAGGATTTAATGCCTGATGATATGAGGTGTAGCTGATGTAATAATCATAGAAATACAATGACAGTAAATGTAATGTGCTGAGATCATCCCTTAACCATCCTCCCCACCCTGGTCCATATTCATTGGAAAAGACCCTGATGTTGGGAAAGATTGAAGGCAGGAGGAGAAGGGGACTACAGAGGATGAGATTGTTGGATGGCTTCACCGACTCCATGGACATGAGTTTGATCAAGTTCCAAAAGTTGGTGATGGACAGGGAAGCCTTGCGTGCTGCAGTCCATGGGGTTGCAAAGAGTCGGACATGACTGAGTAACTCAACGGAACTGAAAGACTTTTTACCATCTTGCTTAGCCAATATTCTAAAGCAGGAGTCCCCAACTTTAAGGATTTAATGCCTGATGATATGAGGTGTAGCTGATGTAATAATCATAGAAATACAATGACAGTAAATGTAATGTGCTGAGATCATCCCTTAACCATCCTCCCCACCCTGGTCCATGGAAAAATTGTCTTACACAAACTGGTCCCTGGTGCCAAAGAGGTTGGGGACCACTGCCCTAAAGACTTTCTCTTCAAAGTGTGGCCTGTGGACTGGCAGCAACAGCATTACCTGGGAGCTTGCTGGAAATAGTGAATGACGGCCCTCTTTCCAGAGTGTGAGTTGGCACATTAAATTCCTGTATGTGTTAAAGTTCCAGAGTGCTGCTCTATGGGACAAATGCTGGATAGAGAGAAATAGTGAAAGGGATAACATGAAGATGGTTACAGCACTTTATAGATCGTTTCCAGGGCAGTGTGGACTCTTCTGATGTTCCTAAAGCTGACTAAGGTGGAGTGTCTTCCTGTCATCCCTAGATGTCTTTTCTAGCTCATGGTGGCTCAAGGCCTTTATTAAAATCCTCCCAACACCTGCTCAGAAGAAGCCTTAGCCTCCTCGTGGAGTAATGAGACCCCTGTATATATCAGCCACATCTTGGTTCATATTGCCTCCTGTGTGCATGTGTGCTAAATCACTTCCATCGTGTCCGACTCTTTGTGACCCTATGGACTGTACCCCACCATGCTTCTCTGTCCATGTGATTCTCCAGGCAAGAATACTGGAGTGGATTGCTGTGCCCTCCTCCAGGGGATTTCCTGACCCAGGGATCAAACCCATGTCTCTTGTGTCTCCTGCATTGGCAGGTGGGTTCTTTACCACTAGCACCACCTGGGAAGTCCCATATTGCCTATTGTCAGCCCCCAAATGACTTGTTCCTCTGCCTCTTAAAGTGTGCCTCCTTCCAGTGTCCAGAGTTCCCAGTCCCCTTTGGAAAGACATATGGATGTTAGGGACTAGGTCAGTGCTTACAGCAGAGGTCAGGGTTGGGGAGGTGACCCATACTTTTTCCTATTCCCTCCACTCTTATAAAGCTCCGAAACATCCCTTCTATTCTCTGTGTCTCCTTCATTTGTCCCTTTCTAGCAGTCAGCTGCAGTGGCAAGAATAGGTGCCTTGGGGTTAAATGGACTGGTGTTTGCATGTCAAGTTCCTCATTTCCTAGTTGCGTTACCTTAAGTGAGTCGTTCAGTTCCTTAAAGCCTCTTTCTCCCAGTTGTAAAAGGGATGCACAGTTATCAGCCCTGAAGAGTAGTTGTGAAGACTACATGAAAACATGTTAACAAAATCTCTCTTGAGTCTTTTCTGTACTGAGACCTTTGGCTCCGAGACAAGAGACTCAAATTACAGACGCTGAGCTAACAATTGCTTGGATGATGTAGTTGCAATTGAGATGAGACAGAGTGAAGTTGCTGGGCACACAGTAGTGGCACTTGATAAGAAACACAGTGATTCCCGGTCATCTCATTGACAGGAGATGCACTGGGCCTCCTACCTAGGTCTGTTTGATGGACGCCAACGAGCTCCCCAGCCTTGCTGCCCTTGCCGTGTGTACTGGAGCCAATGAGAGAAACATGGTCTCTTCCCCAAAAGGAGAGGAAGGGCCAGCAGCTGCAGGTGCCCATGGGCCATCAGTGTTCCCTCTACTGTTCAGGCCAACTCATTTTTTTTTTTTAATATATATATATTCATTTTTGGCTGTGCTGGGTCTTTGTTGCTGCATGTGGGCTTTCTCTAGTTGTGGAGAGTGGAGGTTACTCTCTAGTTGTGGTGCATGGGCCCCTCATTGCTGTGGCTTCTCTTGTTGCAGAACATGGGCTCGATAATTGTGGCTCACGGGCTTAGTTGCTTCGAGGCCTGTGGGATCTTCCTGGACCAGGGATCAAACCCATGCTCCCTGCGTTGGCAGGCAGATTCTTAACCACTGGACCATCAGAGAAGCCCTCAACTGATTTTTGATGAATGTGATTGTGACAAGAGGGTCATGGGGGTTACAAAGAAGGAAACCTATGTATTTGTTCTGAGTGTGTGTGTGCCTGTAAGTTCTTTTTCATTAGAAACCAAAATAGAAAAGTCAAGTGCATAAAGAAGCCTGAAGACGGAGTGACAGCAGTCAGTGGCAGACAGTATGGGAGCACCCAGCCCCACGCACTGTTCACATTCGAGGTTAGATCGTATTTGACTGTGGGGATCTGTCCTGTGCATTGTGTGATGTTTAGCAGCACACCTCGCTCTCCCCAGTGGGTAGCATTAGCACCCGTCCCAAGTTATAATAACCCAAAGCCCTCCAGACCTTGCCAAATGTTCCCTAAGGCAAGTTCACCCCAGTCAGGAACCACTGACATAGGGGGTCCTCAGTAAATGGTCCCTGTCATCTCAGTCCAGAAATCATGTGAAATGCCATAAGGAAGGCTTATCCATTTTCATGCCCAGCCCCCTCTTCCTGTTGCCTCATGGGAAATTGGCAGCAATGATACACACAAGATCTCTCAGTGACGCTCATGAGACTGGGACGTGCCTTGGTGCCAAAGCTCAGATACCTCCCTGCTCTCCTGCTGCTTTTTTGACCCCATTTATGGTCTCAGAAATCCAAACACAGTCAGAAAGGGTGCCAGCCTGGCTCACCAGGACTCTCGCTGATTGAAAACTTTCCTGGGCATTTTTGGCTGTTGAGAACATTCCATTTCACATTGATTTATTATCATATTTTTAAAGATGCTGAGATTTAAGACTCATCGAGGAGTCTGTGCTTGCCAAGACATAATTAGGAGAAAATGACAGAGGTAGTAAATATATAATTAACTCTTTTCTTAATGCCTTTTGCTGGCATTCTTCATCTAGCCGCACAGCCTGAGAAACTAGTTCTCTGGAATCTCCAGGCAACTAGAAACCAATTACCACTGTGTTTGCATATTGTGTTTTTGAATAACGTGTACACATGTTTTTGTGTGTGTGAAGCTAAGTGGGGAGCCACAAAGACAAACATGGACACACACGTAGTCTCAGGTCCTAATTGGCTTTTGGTTGATTGATTGATTTGTTCATTAATTGATTCATTCCTTGAGTCAACAGAGATTTAGCATTGGCCTATTGTGTGTCAGGCACCACGCTATTTCCATCCTGCCAAAATCTGTCCTTTACTATAAGCCATCAAGTTTCCACATATCTAGACACAAAGTACATATGCGTGTGATGTCGGGTGGAGTTCTACACATTACATACATATATAATGGGGTTCAGAGAGATCAAGTAACTTGCCAAAAGTCACATAGCTATTAAGTAATAAAAGTGGTATTTGATCCAGGTCTGTCTGATTTTCACTACCCTATATAACCTTCTTTCAAAAAGAAGGTTACTTGCCCAAAGAGGTGATATTTGAGCTGACTTTGAGAGGTAAGTGTAGGTATTTACTTTATAAACATGGAAGGAAACAGTTTATCCAAAGGCTGGTGGGGTGATGATTTAGGAAATCCAAGAATGAAGTAAATGAAGTAAATAGATGTTTTGAGAGGAACTGGAGGAGACAAGCTGGGCAGGGCTCAACTCAAGAAGGGTCTTGTATTGCCAGGCCTCTCACACAGTCCACAGCAGTTTGGCTCATACCTGACCTGAAAATGAGTGCCTTCCTTCAGCACCCTGGACAGCTCCCATCAGAGCCCCGGTCTCCAGCCAGGCCCAACAGGGCAAGTTACAAGGTGACCCCCAGGCCCATTAAGAAACCAGGCAGCACTTGCTATCACCCAGTGACTGCCCCAGCCTTCTCTTGCCCAGGAAGCAGGGACCAGTTAATTGCAGGGTGATCGCCATGTTCTTGTGGAGCATTTAATGTAGCATGTAATTGCAGGGTAAATAAATACAGAGCTATTTCCAGCTCTCAGCCCAGTGCTGTGAGCATGCTTGTAATTACGGCTGAGGATTGGCTTGGTACAATTTCTAAGCAATGGCTCCAGGCCTGAACTGGGTCAGCCCTCATGCAGGCCCTATCTGCTCCCAGGAGAACCAGGGTGCTGATCTAGCCAAGCTTCTCCTTTGCTCAGGTGACCAGGGCCTTGATCGGCTGCCCTGGACTCCTCAGGACTCTAACCTTCACTTGCATCTTGGGGTCCCTCGGCCTTCTGATTGGTTCTAACTCTGGGTTTGTATCAAAGTTTTGCCACTTACTGGCTGTGGGACTATGGACAATTTGTTGCATCCTTCTGAGCCACACTTTTTATCTGTAAAAAGTGGATAGAATTAGTATATATTGTGGGACTTCCCTGGTGGTCCAGTGGTTAAGAATTTGCCTTGCAATATAGGGGAGGTGGGTTTGATCCCTGGTTGGGGAACTAAGAAAGATCCCACATGCCTCAGGGCAACTAAGCCCGTGCACCACAACTAGAGACCCTGAGTGATACCACTGCTAAGTCCGCATGCTCAGGGGCCCATGAGCCACAACTAGAGAGCAGCCTGTGAACTGCAACAAAGGTCTGGTGTGTCACAACTAAGACCAATACAGTCAAATAGATAAATATTAAAATGATAATAATAATACATGTTGTGAAGTTGGAAGGATTCAATGAGATAATGCATGTAAAATGTTGAGTATGTTGCCCAGCCCTGGGTAAGTGCTACGTGTTAGGTAATCTTTCCTTTCCCTTCCATTCCTTTCCATCTTTTTCTCTCTCTCTATCCTCCATCCCTCCTTTCCTTCCTAAGGTGGTTGTATAAAAGAGGAAGGAACACGCGTTTTGGAGCACAGAGGACCTGGGTTTGAGTCCTGCGTTCACCCATTACTTGCTGTTTTGGCCTTTGAACAGTTATTTAGTTTTTCTGGACCTCAGTTTTCTTCTGTTTGGTAGGAGCAGTAACACCTTTCCACCAAGTTACCGTAAAGTTCAAGTGAGGTTGGAGCTCCGAATGTTCTTTGTAAACTACAGCCAGGCAGGAAGGCAGTTTCCTGCTTAGAGTTTAACCCTGTATCCCAGAGTGGGTCCCCTGGGATGGAGACTCTGAAAGGAGATTGTTTTGCAGTAGGTATATGAGGGAGCACTCTTTAAGAGCACTCTTGTGGAAGGGTTGGGAAGAAAGCGGGATGGGCAGAGGGAGAAGCTGAGGCGTGATGCAATCTCAGTGGGCACCTTAGCCAACACTAGAAAACAAGATTTGACTCAATAAAGAGCTTGCTGTGATTTATGTCGAAGAGCATTCTTCCTGTGTTTGCTCTAAGAGTTTTATAGTGTCCGGTCAGACAGTAAAGAATCTTCCTGTAATGTGAGAAACCCAAGTTCGATCCCTGGGTCAGGAAGATCCCCTGGCGGAGGAAATGGCAACCCACTCCAGTATTCTTGCCTGGAGAATCCCATGGACAGAAGAGCCTGGTGGGCTACAGTCAGTTGCGAAGCGTAGGACATGACTAGGGGCTTCCCTGGTGGCTCAGCGGATAAAGCGTCTGCCTGCAATGCAGGAGAACCAGGTTCGATCCCTGGGTTGGGAAGATCCCCTGGCGGAGGAAATGGCAACCCACTCCAGTATTCTTGCCTGGAGAATCGCATGGACAGAGGAGCAGGCAGGCTACAGTCCACGGGGTTGCAAAGAGTCGGACACGACTGAGGACATGCCTGGATGACTAACACACGCACACACACATTGACCTGTAGGTCTTTAACCTGTTTGAGTTTAATTTTGTGTGCGGTGCTAGAGAGTGTTCTAATCTCACTCTTTCACATGTGGCTGCCCAGTTTTCCCAGCACCACATTCGTATCTTTTCTTATTTTATTTTCACCTGTGCTCGGTATTCAATGCGCCACAGGGTCTCTTGGTTGGGCTCAGCTGCCTCAGTGTGTGTGAGATCTTAGTCTCCAGACCAGGACTGGAATCTACCTTTTCTTTATTGGAAGGCTGATTCTTCACCACTGAACCACCAGGAAAGTCCCTCCCAGCACCACTTATTAAAAAGACTATCTTTTCTCCATTGTATATGCTTGCCTCCTTTGTCATAGATTAGGTGACCGTAGGTGTACGGGTTTATTTCTGGACTTCCTGTCCTGTTCCATTGATCTATTTTTCTGTTTTTGTGCCAGTAGTGTGATGGCCTAGATGGGTGGGACTTGGGGTGGGTGGAAGGGAAGCCCAAGAAAGAGGGGATATATGTATGCATGTCTCCGTTGAATAGCAGAGACTAATATGACATTGTAAAGCAATTATGTGCATGCCAAGTCGCTTCAGTCATGTCTAACTCTTTGTGACCCTACAGACTGTAGCCCACCAGGCTCCTCCTTCCATGGCATTTCCCAGGCAAGAATACTGGAGTAAGTTGCCATGCCCTCCTCCAGGGGATCTTCCTGACCCAGGGATCGAACCCGCATCTCTTACATCTCCTGCATTGGCAGGCAGATTCCTTACCACTAGAGCAACCACATATAGTTGCTCTGGGAAGCCCCAGAGCAACTACACCCCAATCAAAAAAAAAAAAAAAAAGGCAGCTTGAATATGGAATGAAGCTTCTGAATTGCCACCATTTCAGACAAGAGCTCCACGCCTCTATACCCTCTCATCTCTCAGGCCCTGGATACGGACTGCCCTTGTGGTGGGGGTGAGGGGAGCAAGATCTTGGAGGAAGCAGCTGTCTGCAGCTGAGACAAGCCACACAGGGGGATCTGGCAGCTGAGGGCTTTCTGTAGGCAGTGCCCCCAGCAGCTGGGAGTGAGTCCCTCCCTCCTGAAGAGGGACCTGGGAAGAGTCTCACTGTATCTTCCCCACGTGCTGCCTCACCTACCTACTCCTACCTTGCCTACTCTAAGGAAAGTGCCTCCCACTCCTGCCAGTGGCAGGACCGGAGGTGAAGACCAGCCTCGCCCTCGGCCGCCTGCCCTCCTCCTTGCTCGGGGCTTTGCTCCAGCTCCGTCTGTCCTTGGGCTCTTGTCCTGAAAATATGTGGCTGCAGGTACAGATGTGGCTTTCCATCCCTGCTCTGGTACCTATCTGCCTCTGCGTCTGTGGATCTAACCTCTACTGCCTGTCCCCAGTGTCCTTGTGTTTTGCGTCTCTATTTTATGTTATTATTCTTATTTTCATGTTATCTGACTTGGCTTCGAGCCCATACCTCTTGCTGCTGCTGTCTGAGAATCTGTAAGACTCATCGAAGCTGGGGCTCAGCTCAGAATCCCAGGAATACTGCGAGGCTGTGGCTCGTGTGTCCGGAACCTTGGAAGTCAGTGGTTGGCCATTTGTGTTATGCCACCTTGAGAGGCGACCTTGGCGTCTCTGAGCAGCTGCGCTCACATTGGCCATTGTGGCTGGCCATCCCGCTGCGCAGGTGCTGTTAGGAGGAACAGGTCGGGGAGGTTTTGGAGGAAGGGTGTGCTTTTGCATCTTTTTTCTGATATGAGGGGTCTTGTGGTCCCCTCTTATGCCAAGGAGCCAGGGAGGATCCAGCCTGGTATGGCGTTCTCTGACCTCGGCATCCTCTCCATACACAGCTTGGGGAACCAAGGAGGGTCATCATAGCCCAAGGACACCATGACGAGTGGCGCCAACACCAGCCCTCCCTGCCATGACCACCCTCCCCACCCAGGCAGCTGCTGACAGTAAGCTTCCAGGGCCTAAAGGTCCCCAGGCTCCAAATGGCTCTCCATCCCACTCGTGGAGATCCTGGAAGCCTGTAACAGAATGGGGCTTCCTTTTTCCTGGGAAGAACCAGTGTCATGAGGTAGACACGGAAACCTTGGTACACTCAGGTATAGTTAAGGGACATCACAGCTTCCCCTGAGCACAGACTCTGATGGAGGGGAGTCAATGGGTGCAGGATGTAGGGAATTGAAGAAGGATATCCCTTAGGGGAGGCTCCTCTGGTGGCTCAGATGGTGAAGATTCTGCCTGCAGTGCAGGACCTGGGTTCTATCCCTGGGTCAGAAAGATCCCCTGGAGAAGAGAATGGCTACCCACTCCAGTATTCTACGCCAACACCAGCCCTCCCTGCCATGACCACCCTCCCCACCCAGGCAGCTGCTGACACTATGCTTCCAGGGCCTAAAGGTCCCCAGGCTCCAAATGGCTCTCCATCCCACTCGTGGAGATCCTGGAAGCCTGTAACAGAACAGGGCTTCCTTTTTCCTGGGAAGAACCAGTGTCATGAGGTAGACACGGAAACCTCGGTACACTCAGGTATAGTTAAGGGACATCACAGCTTCCCCTGAGCACAGACTCTGATGGAGGGGAGTCAATGGGTGCAGGATGTAGGGAATTGAAGAAGGATGTCCCTTAGGGGAGGCTCCTCTGGTGGCTCAGATGGTGAAGATTCTGCCTGCAGTGCAGGACCTGGGTTCTATCCCTGGGTCAGAAAGATCCCCTGGAGAAGAGAATGGCTACCCACTCCAGTATTCTTGCCTGGAGAATCCCATGGACAGAGGAGCCTGGTGGGCTACAGCCCATGGGGTCACAAAAGAGTCAGACACAACTGAGCGACTAAGCACACACACAGCTTCCTTAGGTGAAGACCCCAAAGGGGAAGATGCTACAGGCAAGTGCCTCAGACATAAGGGTGGAGAAGTCATCTCATCTGCAAAGAGTGAGGCCTGGCTTGCAGTAGGTGCTCAATAAATATCTGTTGGATGAATAAATGCAAAATCTGGACACAGAGTGTGTGCCTTTGTATTTCTTTGTTCCAGTGAACTTTAAATCATTTCCCTCTATGGGGTTTAACTTTCACNATGCCTCAGACATAAGGTTGGAGAAGTCATCTCATCTGCCAAGTGTGATGCCTGGCTTGCAGTAGGTGCTCAATAAATATCTGTTGGATGAATAAATGCAAAATCTGGACACGGAGTGTGTGCCTTTGTGTTTCTTTGTTCCAGTGAACTTGAAATCATTTCCCTCTATGGGGTTTAACTTTCACTTTATGAAATGGGCACACCACCAGCTCCCCAACCTACGTCACTGCCCCATTGAGACGATGCAGGCAGAAGGGCTTTGAAAGTGGCAGATACAGGGAAGTTTCATCATTTGCCACTTTCCCTCCAGTCATCCCCTCAGCCCCAGCATCAGCCCTCTGGATCCATCATCAATAGCTAATGCTTTTCAGCAGTGACTCTGGGTTAATTGGCTCAGGCAGAGAGTCCATAGGAAATGCCCCTGGCGGCACCCACAAGCCCTCTTCTCGGCGCATGGAATATCTTTCCGGGATTAACTGTGCCTAATGCCACTGTTTGCTAGATGAGGGATAAAGACAGCAGGGCCAGAATGCAGCTGCACATCATTTGTATCCGAAATACCAGGGCCAGCTGCCGGGCGGTAATGAAATTCCAGCAAGGCTTGTTGACATTCCAGAGGCATCGGCACAACGAGGTTAAATTATAAGTTGATGATGACAAGCAGACGCACAGGAAAATGTCAAAATTAGCATGACCGAGCGTGGGCACCCTCCTCCCTCTACCCATCCTTGGCATATTTGCCTCTCCCACTCCAGCCCAGTTCTGCCCCCAGAACCACCGAATCTCACCGCTTGGCTTTTAAGAATATAGTAGCAAGAGCAAGTTCGGTCTGGAGACTTGTCAGTGTCTTACTTACCTTCTCCATGGGCAGCCTGATGGAGGGAGAGCAAAGCAACCTCCTGATGAGGAGGTGACCTTGGACATGTCCCTGACCTTGGAGCCTTCCTTTGCTCATTTGTCCGTGATGGAAGGTAATGATACCTTCCTCCTGGAACCACTGGGGATTGGACTGGATCACACTTGGATGTCACCAGGCTCAGGGCTTAGCCATGCTGCTCTCCCATCCCAGACATCCTCCTTGGGTCCACCCTGGACTCTTCCATCAAAAGGGAGCACCAGAAACATGCCACTCATATGAGAGGGGAAAGCAGGTTGGGCTTGTACCAGGAGTACTTGCAAGATGAAAACTGAGGGTTGGATCATGGGGCCAAAGCCTGGGAAGGCTGTTGGGAGGATGGGGACACCCAGGTGTGATGCTGAATGTGTGGCTGGACCCACTATATGAGGTTTTGGAAGTAAAATTCAGGTCTTTTACAAGCCTTCCGCAGACATCTCGCATCCCAGGGTTGAATTAGACCAGATAACAACGATACCCTTGACAAAGCTCGTTTAGCTGAATTAGATTATTAGATTCACTGAACAGTTATTTGAGGGAGGGATGAATAACCCACTTTATGGATAACCCAAGAGGGACCATCCAGTATGGGGTGCAGAGAAGTTAAGGAAGGGAGTGAAGTGAAGTCGCTCAGTCGTGTCCGAATCTTTGCGACCCCATGGACTGTAGTCTACCAGGCTTCTCAGTCCATGGGATTTTCCAGGCAAGAGTACTGGAGTGGGTTGCCATTTCCTCCTTCAGGGGATCTTCCCGACCCAGGGATCGAACCCAGGTCTCCCACATTGTAGGCAGACGCTTTACCCTCTGAGCCACCAGGGAAGCCCTGAAGGGAGAGGTTGGTATTATTAGAGGACCAAGGGGAATTTCAAGTTAGGGTGGCCATCAGATAAGCAGAGATTTGGTGATAGTCGAAAAGAACCAGGGGAAATCTTCAACTTAACATCAAGGGAGAGGATAGAGTCCCTGAGGAGGCCACGTGCAGTAAGAAGCCCAGAGGACTAAGGATGGGGTTTTGAAGGCTATAAGACCAAGAACCAGCCAGGGGATACTGAGAGGAGAGGGTCGGAGCTGTAGAGACAGCTTGAGAGGGCAGTGATGTGAGGCCCACGCCAAAGAAATGGAGCATGTGGGAGAGAGCAGAGCAGAGAGATGGGATCAAGGTCTCCAGCTGAGCCAAATGGATTTTGGTGGGCTTGCCTGAAACTCTCTTTACTATTTATGACCTTGATTCTGCAGGATCATGAGTTATTAAATCCAAAAAATTGGTGTATCAAATTGATTTTTGAGTTCTGGCCCACTGAGACCTGTCTGCAGTTTTTTTTTTTTTTTTTTTTTTTTCTCTTCTTTGGTTCTGACTTTCTTAGCAAACAGATCGGGACTTTGAAGCATTTTGATTGAAGGTGATTCAGATTCCAGAGGCAGGATATGGGGCTGAGAGAGGAGATGAGAAAGCTGGTGTGGAGGGAGAAGAGTGAGCTACCCTGCTGGGATCTCCCCCCTGAAGAAATGAAACATCCCTCCCCAATATGTGGGCTTGTGGTCTTTGATTTTTGTTCAGGCTTCATGCTCCCATATCAGCAATGGGCTTTCTAGGCAGGGAGCAGGCAAGGATCCAGAGAGGGAAACAGGAGTCCATATTAGAGTTAGAACGCAAACCAACTGTTGTTAGCTTTCAAGCATCAGTTCATACATTGAATCATTGAACCAGTGTTTATCGGGGTCCTACCACATGTCAGGCATGGTTCAGAGCACTGAGAATGCAGCAACGAGCGAAGCAGCAATGCAGCGAACCAGTGCCCGCCCTCATGATGCTTATGCTTTAGGGAGGAGAGACAGCCAGGCACAATATACAGAAGTATATTAGTTCAGTTTTAGGGAGGAGATGAAGTCCCATGGAGCCACAGTGAAGCTGGACAGGAAACACTGGCAGGCCTGCAGCTAGAAATAGGGATGCCAAGAAAGGATTTATTGAGAAGGTGACACTGGAGCAGAGCTTGTAGGACTTAGGCACACGAATGAATGGGTGGATACAAAGCAACCCACAGAGTCAGAACGAAGGCTGGAAAAGGCGGCCTCAGGAAGGAGAGGAATCAGGAACCACCAAGTACCCTGGAAGGAAAAATTCATGGGCAGACTCTTCAGGGCTCTATGGATGGATGGTTTCCAATCTTTGATTCCTCGGGACACTCAGTTCAAGTCAGCTTCTAGGAAAAGAGAAACTGGCTGGGCTTGCCTGGGCCTCCTGCCCACCTATCAGGAAGCACACACTGATGAACACTTTCACTAAGATGGCATGTCACAGGAGCAGGGTCCCCAAAAGGAGATCCGGGCGTATGGAGACGGGGTATATGCCAGTAGGGACAGCTGAGGGTGTTAAGTTACTCACGCACCTATATACACCCCCTCCACACACACACACAGAAAAGCATGCAAGACAAGAAAGCTCAGAGGTCATTGAATTTGCCCCCTGGCTTTGTTGGAAGCCTCTGGTGGCTCACACAGTACAGAATTTGCCTGCAGTGTGAGAGATCCAGGTTCGATCATCCCCGGAGAAGGGAATGGCTACCCACTCCAGTATTCTTGCCTGGAGAATCCCATGGACAGAGGAGCCTGGTAGGCTGCGATCCATAGTGTCGCAAAGAGTTGGACATGACTGAGCAAGTAACATTTTCTTCTTTATTTTGTTGCTGGAGATACTGAGACTCAAGTATTGGAAAGGAATTACTCAAGGTCACTGACTGAGGAAAGTTTGGGACTGGATTGCAGGGCTCCTGACTCACAACCCAGAATGTTTCCTGCTTCTCAGTGCTCCCCAAGAGCACAGGGTGTCTAAGGAGAAGGAGCTTTTGAAAACATTACATCAAATCTGCCCACTTTTCAGATGGGGAAACTGAAGGCAGGAAGCAGATTGAGAGAGCAGTGAGTAGATCTTGGTAATAGGCGGCACAGTCTCTGCAGGAGATGATGGGGAAAATCAGAACTTTCCTTCCCTGGACCGAGTGGCAGGAGGATACACAGAAAATGTCCATTGTCTTAAGCGAACATTCTGGGAACTGGAAGCTGGCAAGTTATTGCTGAAGTTCAGTGCAGCCCAAAGGCTCTATCTTGGTGGCACGGGCTCCATAGGAAATGCCCCCATGATCACAGCACATGCGCTTACCCAAAGGAGGGCCTGTTTGCAACCAAGGCCAAATCCTATTTGCTTTCAATAAGCCCTTGTGTAAACGCTGGGCTGTGGCTCATGCCCCATGGCAGCCTGGTCGGATGAGTGAGCAGGGCTGAACCATTGCTCTGTGTCTATATGTTCAGGAAGTCGTGTGATGTAAAGTCAAATACACCCCGGAGTGGAGGGAGAGCCGCCGAGCCCCATTTGGTGTGAGCACAGTAATTGAAAATTAGAGCGCTCCCTGCCAGCCCTGTCTTCAGTCTGGAGTTTGCCTCCCCACCCTGCTGGGCTTCCCAGGTGGCGCTAGTGGTAAAGAACCTGCCTGCCAATGCAGGAGACATTAGAGACACGAGTTCAATCCCAGGGTTGGGAAGATCCCCTGGAGGAGGGCACGGCAACCCAGTATTCTTGCTTGGAGAATCCCATGGACAGAGGAGCCTGGCAGGCTGCAGTCCATGGGGTTGCAAAGAGTTAGACACAACTGAAGTGACTTCACACACTCGTGCCCTGCTGGGCATCACAGAAAAGCACCTGTTGGCTGCAAATCTGGTCCCGTTCCTACAGGGAGTGCCACAGCTTGGCCATCCTGCCCGGGCTCTATACGCACAGCTAGCCCCTTTCCCAACCCTGGCCTCCACCGTGGCAGCCTGAAAGCCTGGGACCTTAGCATCTGAACTCACGACCAGCCTGGCTGGTGCCTGCCCATTCCCTGGGCCCTGGATCCTTGGCATTTAGTATCCGAGTGACTCCTTCTGGCTCTTTATTTTTTTTTTTTAATTTAGAAAAAAATTAATTTAGCCAAGTTAACACCCCCTGGCTCTTCTTTAGATGCTTCTGGGACTTGAGTTCCAACTTGGTGCTGAGCTCCGTGTGTTCTGCCTCGGTCTCTGCTGGGAAGGTCTCTGGTCCAGCTTCAAGCCTGGAAGCTTCACTGGCCAAGCCAGAGAGAAGATGCAGAGATTTAGAGCACCCTTCCCTCAGGCATGAGAGTCCCTCTCTCCTCTCTGGGCTAGGCTTATCCAGGGACGACTCCGGGCATAACCCTGATGCTCGACACTTGACCTGGGTTAGTTTTGCTGGGCCATCCCTCATCAAGCTCAACTCCTAATCTGTGCAGAATGAAGCTCTAACTCCTAGAGGGAAGAGATTTCACAAGGGAAATGTCTGCATTCTCCTTTTTTTCGGCTCTAGCTGGCTAGGACCTTTTTACTACCCATGGGAGACCCCGATCCCCCACTGAAGTGTTACAATCCCTAAAGCTTTCCAGTGTTAACATGTTTACCCCTTATCAGAGCAGCCCTGTATTCTCTTCTTTAGAAACAGCTATGAGGCAGGGCTAACTAGTCTTATAAACTAATTCTTGGTAAACTGTGGTGGACCAATCACAGACATCTAATGGAAATTTCCACTGCCTTTGCCTGATGGGGTGGAAGATGCAAATTTCAGACAATGAAGGAGATGACTTTTCAGAAAGGGAATGCTTTCTGGTGCTCATGGACTCATGCTATCTAGTTGGAAACCACAAAGGTCGGACCAGTCCTATGTAAAAGGACTTGCAGGGTATTATTCTGAGCCTGGAGATCACTGCAGCTCTTGCAGAATCAGCTGACTTATTTTATTTGTTTTTAAAGACTGAGAAACTACTCTTTTCAAGTTTAGATCCCATAAATGTACAGGATACGAGTATTTTCTCTCCCTCCTGCTGGGTTTCTACTGTGTAAATGAAAACACCGCCAAGTATGTATTGATCTTCTATATATCGAGTGGATGGTGGAGACCTGTGGGGGTGTCACACACTGGGAAGGCATGACTCTTTGCCTTTAAGATTTCTCGAACCGTACTTGATAAATAAAGGGCATAGTGCTGATGACAAGAACGATAATATTATCTTAACTTCTGTAAATCTGTGGTTTGAAGTCTATAGTTTCTAGCATTGCTTAACCTTTTTGAGCCTCGTTTCCTCATCTGTTCCCTCCCTCTGTTGTTACAAGAACCCTGTGAGATGATGGATGTGAAAGCATTCGGTAACTCTAAGTGCCATGAGTCTGGCTATTGTCACATCTGTTGATTTTTTTTTTTCAATCTTGAATCAGAATTATTACAAACGTCAATGGGATCACAATTCCCATTTACGTGAAGGGTAACCAAGAATTCCCGTCCCATTCCCTTTTCCCAACTGGATGCCAGTGTGTGCCCTTTGAGTGGCGTTTGCATTGCACAGGCATCCTGGAGAGAAGCATAAAGGCAAAGAAGTGAATGAAGCAGGCAGATCAGGGGAGAAACTAAACCCTTAAAGCCCAAGCTTGGCTTCTGAGACTTGATGGGCAATTGATGAACCAGTGGGGGTGCCGGCTATATCCTTTGAGGACTGAGGGTCAGCAAGCCCGCTGTCAGCACCAGTGACCCAGGATGCTTGGATGCATTGCTCCTGGCCCGTTGGGGAAGGGGATCTCAGACCCTCCCCTGTAACCAGGATGCGACCTGATTAATGGCAAGAGCGAGCAATTTGGAGTCAGCCCTCCTGGGCTCCTTTCCTGGCTGGCTCTGCACTTGCTCTTTGTGTAACTTTAGGAGACTTGCACAGCCTCACTGAGCTCTTTGAACTCTTCTTCATCAATATTCCTGGTCAGGTCAGCCTTAAGTTTCCTGGGTGTTGTGTTCAGGTTGGTCCCTAGGATGTGATGCTCTCAGCCTCTGGGACCAACTGCTGTGTAGGTTATTCGCCAGAGGCTGCCTGACTCCCCTGCCTTGTGTGGTCCCTGCAGCCCAACCGTGATGCTCACGCCATCACTGCTGCTTCATTTCCCTGCCTTGGGCTCAGGGCTCAGCTCAGCAGGGGTTCCGCGTGTTTCCCAGCTGGGTTCTGGCTCTACCTGTCTCTGAGATGTGCTTGGGGCGCAACATCCATCTGAACAGAGACTCTGCAGAGGCAGGGTCTGGTCAGGATGAAACCGGAGCTCAGAAAGTCCTCGAGGGGAGTCACTGAGTTCTCAGGGAAGAAGAAAAATGTCCATCTACCTGCGTGATTCTCAGCAGGGGGCAGCTTTGCCACCCAGGGGACATTTGACAGTGTCTGCAGACACGTTCAGTTGTCATAATGGGAGATGCTACTGTCATCTAGGGGGTACAGACAAGGGATGCTGTTAACTATCCTCTGATCCACAGAAGAGCACCCCCCCACGAGGAAAGCACCAGCTCCACATGTCAACAGTGCCAAAGCTGAGAAATGCTGATCTTTCCTGAGAACGGTCGAGGAAACAGGCCAGACTGACATAAACAGGACCTGGCATGGCTAGACCCTCGTCGTGGTGTTGGCAGCTATGTGGCTCAAAGGAGCATGGACCACTACTCACCTGCGTCTTTCCCTCCCTGCTTCCCTCCCCACCCCAGCTCAGGGCAACAAGATGCTTCTGAGTGCATCAATGTGACGGATGCTTTCAGTGCCTCGCCCACGTCCCCTTGGCACCCACACTGAGCTGGCTGCTGGTGGCATCCTACAGCAAACACCTGTAGCTCTCCAACTCTCTGCTGAGTGCTTTCTCTCAGCTCACAAGCAGGACAGGGCCGAAGTGCCCTGGAGCTCACGTCCCTGGGAGCAGCCCCCAGCCATCGGTGATGAGAGTTGGGGGATAAACATCCCAGCATGCTCTTCACTACTTCCAGAGGTCCCAGTGGGGCTGAGCCTCAATTGTCCACAGTGATAACGGGCTCGTTAATGCACCTTCTTCTGCTCTCTTCCCTTCCTGTTCTCACCTCTCAACTCCTCTAGCTGATGCTTCTTGGGACCACCTCACAAATAGACCACTTTATTCCTGTGTATGAGTTTGTTTCTGGGGTCAGCCGCACCTCAGGTAGGCAGTAATCTGTGAGCGCTTGCAGGTATGAACCCTGCTGTTTGCTGATGTGCTTATCCATCTCGTTACAGCATCCATCCATCCATCCTTTGTCAGCCCATATGTGTTAAGCACTGCCTATGTGCCAGTGATTGAGAATTTGATGCCCATTTATAGATTGGGAAACGGAAGCGCTCAAAAAGTAAAGAACCCCAACTAGACTAGAAAGGAAAGCCAGAACTCCTCAGGGCATTTCAGACCCATTATACCTGCCAGTTGTTTTTCAGCTGGCTGTGTTCAGAATTACCTGGAGAGCCTTATATAAACACAGATGTCTGAGCCCCACTCTGGAATGAATCACCGTCTCAAAGGAGTGGGACTCTGGCTTCTGTATTTGTAAAGGCTCTTTTTAAAGCGCATGTGCACACAGGGAGGCGGAGAGTCTGTGCACACTCCACACTGCTTGACCTGGGGGCAGTGACTGCAGGACAAGGAAGGTGAGAGAGGGGAGGCCCCTTCCATCACTGGGGCTAAAACCAAGACTGACCAGAGATCATCACCCGGCATGCCTCCCCACAAGCCCTGAGCGAGGTTGGTACCCAGGGAGGCCAGGCCAGCTCTCTATTGTTGATTTACCATCCCTGCAGAATCCTCTTGCCAAATTTCACCTAGACAGGATGTCTACGGTTTGCACGACTTGTTTTCTGGTTAGGGTTTCCTGGCCTGCCATATGGTGAGCCCCGTAAGGCATGGAGCTGATGGGGCTGCTCCGTGGCAGACGGGCGCTTCCTGGCACAAAAGTCCAGTGGCACTGAAGCCCCCCAGCTCCACTCTCACCTCTGCCTGCCCCCTGGAAGGGTTAGAGACTGAGGTTTTTTCCAGGCTAAATATAGAGGCAGACCATTAAGAAACTGCATCTCCTCCCCCTCCCCAATCTCTCTGGGCTTCCCATGTGATGTTTAATTGCTCTAGCAATCTGTTCCGTTTCTCCCTTGCAGTGCATGGAGGAACGGCAGCCACAGCCTGTGGTGAAAGGCTGTGTTTAGAGATGGGAACAGCTTTTAAGCTGGGGAAGGAGGCTTCTGTAGGGCTCCGAACACTATGCAGCCGGGGCTTTATTTTTAGAGGTCTGCTTGGAGCCTCTGCCCCCTGTTCAGTGCCTGTCAGTTGCTGGAACAGGCTCTGAAATGACAGGACCACCCTTTTTATTCTGAACGATACAGTAGGAAGGGGCCTGGGCTTGAAGTCAGGCAGACCTAGAGTGCAATCCTAACTCTGTCACTTAAACTCTTTGTGATTGCAAGAAAGTCAGGAAGTACCACCAGCTACTGCAAGGAGTGGGGGGAGGGGGCGTGAGGACTTGAATGCGTGGCACATGATAAGCACTTAGTGTGGGCCGGTCACATAGTAGGTCCTCAGTACAAGCGGTCTGTTGGCAAGTCCCTGGGTTTATTGACTGCATGACCTTGTTTTTCACTTCTGTAAAATGGGCATATAACAGCTCCTGCTTTCAGAACCAGCTCCACAGTTTACAGGGCTCAGGGCACAAGGAAAATGTGAGGTCCTCTACTCAAAAATCAGTAAAAATTTCAACACAGCATAGCATTAAACAAGGCAGGGGGCCCTTCTGAATCCAGGGACCTGTGCGACTCGATAGAAATTAATGACAGTTATGTAAAGTGCTTTTGACACAGACGGCGTTTATGACTACTGCTAATTACGCATAAGATATATTATGGGAGCAGTAAGTTATCCATTTTGCTGTGACACATATTATAGGGATAAATACGTAGACTGGGATCAGATTTTATAAGCTCCCAATAGCAAGCTTCCAGTACTGGGACTTTTTGGGTAACACTAGGGAGTTGCAAAAGATGATTGGATCATCTGCAAAGTACATTGGAGAGTTCTAGTCAGAGCATTGGATGGGGAGGGAACTGGAGCATGTCCAGGGAGAGAAGGGGATTAGAGACACCCAAGACATCCCTGCTGGGTGATCAGAAGGAGGTGTTATTCACAGAAACGGGGAACCAGAAAAAGGAGATTTGCGAGTAGGGTATATATAACATGGGCTTCCCAGGTGGCCCAGTGATAAAGAATCCGCCTGCCGAGGCAGGAGCTGCAGGCTCAATCCCTTGGTCAGGGAGATGCTCTGGAGAAGGAAATGGCAACCCACTGCAGTATTCTCGGCTGGGAAATCCCATGGACAGAGGAGCCTGGTGGGCTACAGTCCATGAGGTTGCAGAAGAGTCAGGCACAACTTAGCAGCTAAACACACACGCATATATAACATAGATGACTAATATGGGTCTATTGTATAGCGTAGGGGACTCTACTCAATACCCTCTCATGACTTATATGGGAAAAAAGTCTAGAACAGAGTGGGCATATGTATAACTGATTCACTTTGCTGTCCACTGTCCACTCGAAACTAATACAACATTGTACATCAGCTATACTCCAATTAAAAAAAAAAAAAAGGTAAAGTAAAATAAAAAAAGAAAAGAAAAAGAAAACCAGGCCTTTAGAAATAGAAACAGGGTTCAGATTATGGCTGGAATGAAGACTGGCATGGAGACCCACACGGAAATGGCTGATGTACCAGAATAGATGACATGATCAGTGCAGAACTTGCTTCCCAAGTGCAGGGATTAGAGCTAAAATAGAACCAGAAATCAACTCTTTACAAAATTAGCTAGTGCATCTGGGAGCTGGGAACTGATCTAAGGGAAGGGGGAGGAGTTGAGAAAGTGCCATTCCTGTAGGGGAAGATTTTGAGCTTCTGTGATCCTTCATTTCTGCATCTGTAAAATGGGCACAATATCGTTGATTGTTGAAAAGGTAAAATGAGAAAATACCTGTAAATACCTTTCATAGTATTGGATCTGTGTCAATGAGCAACACAGTTTACTTCCCTTCCCACTTTAGCTTCCAATCCTTGGATCTTGTTAGTGAGCTACATTCTGTTGTATTATTGGTCTTTATGATGGTTAAGATGTGTTTATTTTCAGAGTGATTTGGGTGTTATACAACCTACTTTGCATATACTTTCTCTAATCTTCCCATCAATCTACAGGGACTATCACCATCCCACTTTATGAATGGGATGCTCAGAGATGTTAGGTATTTACCCAAGGTCACAGAGCTAACAGGGGGCGTGATGGAACTCCTATCCAGGGCTGCCTTATTCCAAAGCTCACACTATCTTCATTACTTAGAGGGAGCAGGACAGACAGGACAAACAGCCTGCAAGACCTCACCCAACAAAGCTTGGCTCTTCTCCAGCCCACCTGCTAACAGTACCATCTGCACAGGTACCCAGATGGAGATCAGTGAACACCTTGTTCTACAGAATAGTTCATTGTAGGTAATTTACTATCCCCATATCACCAAAGTGCCTTGAACAGTGGGCCACTCACAGAGGCTGAGGTTCTTCTCCCTGCAATGCGCCCCCCATAGAGACTGGCAGGGTCAGCATTGCAGAGCATCGTGGCGGGTGGGGGTGTGTGTGGGGGGATGGGTAGCAGGCAAGTGGCCTGGGCTGGGAGGAGAAGAGCTGAACTCTGTCCCGCCAGACTATCTACTCCTCCTGGGCTAGTCACTTCCCCCTTAAAAGAGGAAGGTGAGGGACTTCCCTGGTGGTCCAGTGGTTAAGAATCTGCCTTGCAAAGTAGAGGATGCCGGTTTGATCCCCGGTCTGGGAACTAAGATCCCACATGCCACAGAGCAACTAAGTCTGTAAGCCACAACTACTGAACCCACACACTACAACTAGAGAGTCCGTGCCCCACAGTGAAAAGATCCCACATGAAGCAATGGAGATGTTGCATGCCTCAGCTAAGACCCGATGCAGCCAAATTAATAAATATTTTTTAAAAAAATAAAGGAAGATGACCCGGATACTTTCAGTGATTCCCCAGGCCTCCTGCCACTTCTTTGGGTAGCAGTCAGTGGGAGGAAACACTGTGAGAAGTGACAGAGTGAGCTGGTTAAGAATGTGACCTCTGGAACCAGCCTGCCTGGGAATTCATCTGGGCTCTGTCCCTTCCAAGCTGTGTGACCTTGTGCATGTTACTTAGCCTCTCTGTGCCTTGATATCCTCTTCTTTAAAATGGGAATAAAAAATGGTACCTGATCTCATAGGTAAGTGAATTAGCACAAGTAAATGTTTATTGTTATTATTATTTGCTATTGTCAGGGAAACCTGACTATCCTGAAAAAAAGCCGCTTCTTCTGTGAAGTCTGTCCAGATCTGTGCTTCTTGGATTTTTTTTTTTTTTTTGGCCTTGAGCACAATTATTTGGGTAACTGGCTCGCTTCCCTGATACTCTGAGAGCTCTGTGAGGCAAGGCTGGTGTGGTACCTCATTTATCTCCATGTTTCATACTGTGTGAGAAGTTCCACAGTGGAGTGTAAAGACGTGAGCTTTAGAGGCAGAAGTATTTGTTCAGTATAACTCCCAGCTCTGCTATTCACCAGCTGTGTGATCTGAGACAGGTTGCTGAGCCTCTCTGAGCCTTGGTTCTCTTAACCTCATTTATCTCCATGTTTCATACTGTGTGAGAAGTTCCACAGTGGAGTGTAAAGACGTGAGCTTTAGAGGCAGAAGTATTTGTTCAGTATAACTCCCAGCTCTGCTATTCACCAGCTGTGTGATCTGAGACAGGTTGCTGAGCCTCTCTGAGCCTTGGTTCTCTTATCTATGAGAGGTGCGTTGACGCGTTCTTCATGAGCTAGCGTATGGGCATGTGTGAAATAGTGTTGGACACGTAATAGGCATTCAGTAAAAGCCACTTGCCTTCCATTGCTCCTTCTCATTTTTTTCTTCCCCAGAGCACATTGATCACTACATCACTAAGTGCATAAGTGGAGGTAGAATTTAGAAGCTCCAGGAACCCTTGTTCGCTTAATACCCACCTAACCATCAGCACAGGGCTGAGATCCATCAGTACTTCACCCCTTTAGTCAAGGAATCACAATTCTTTCTTGGAAATCACAAGCAGGTGGTCATAGAAGGTCAAGCTGGAAGGAAAACCGAGGCCCAGAGAAGGACAGAACTTCCCCTGAGGCCACAGCAGCGGGACAGCAAGCCCGTGTTCTGACTCAAGCCTTGGTCTTCTTCCCACCTTCCTGGGTGTCTGCCTGGAATAGGATGAGCTCTCACTCTAAGCTGTCATCAGAATGTTCCCCTCTCAAATGAAAGAAGGTTCTGGAAATGATTTGAGGGGTGTGTGTGGCAGGAGAGAATGTGGTGGCTGATAAGCAGAGTCCAGGGAGTTGGGCCCTATCAAGGGTAAGTGGAAGTAAAAGGAATCGGTCAGAAACTTCCCCCCTTTCCTGGTTTTGGAGCGTGGTCCCACTTGCCTAGAAGAGAGGGTCTCACTTGACCATCTTGAAAGAATGATGCTCTAGTGTTTGCCTCATCTCTGTGGTCACTGACTGAGGTCCTGGGAGTCCTTTGCAACTGGGTATGATGCAAGACTATCGATTATCCCCGCCAGGCCTATTCAGAGAGGTCTAGTGCCTGGGCCCACCACCGCTCACCAAGTGTCTCAACTTGAATTTGTCCAAGCTCTGATTGCTGGCTGTGCAGTGGAGAGGGGGGAAATACCTGCTCTGCCGACCTCACCAGGTTGCTCTGTTGGTGCGTAGACTTTCAGAATCAGAGAGAGCTGGAGTTAGTTCTAGAAACATCTGCTCCAACATGGCTAATTGGCTTCATCTGACATGTTCACTCCAGCCAGGGGGTGGCAGCTGCCACGGGCAGTGTTCCGAGGCCGCAGCTGGGCACACCAGGAGATCGGTGATCGATTAGTCATGGCTGCCATGGGCACAGTAATGGAGAGTTGAGTTCTGTGTGCTGTGTAATTTTCTCTTCTGAGTTTATCTCACTGCTGCATTTTGCAAGGAAGGAGACTGTAGCTCAAAGAAAATGAATGATTTAGTCAAAATCACCTGGCTATTGAGTGACAGAAAGGGGCCATGTCCCAGATTTTCCAGTGCCAAATTCAGTGAACTTTCCATTAAGAAAGCTGTCAGTTACAAAACCTTTCACAAATGTCATGATGTCTTAGTGTCTTTCTCTGTTGGCTTCTGTTTGCCTGAAAGTTGGTCATCTGCAGTCTTCCTGATTGGCTGCAGAGACCCACATTTGTGAAATCCTCAGAATGTCCCATTACCAAGATGTGGTGCATTAATGGTTTCCCTTAGACACTGAAAAATGAAGATGATGGTGATATATACTACAGAAAATGCTATATGTTATATATACTATGCATATCTGTTATGTATAGTATACATAGCAATAACATAATTTAGCACCTATTATGGGTACCGTGGCAGGGCTAGCCTGCCTCCTGCTCAATTCTGTGCCATGTAGATTTAAGTCACCTTCCCTCTCTGGGCTTCACTTTTTTCATCTGAGTGAGGAAAGCGCAAGAACAGATGCTTCCTCTTTGGGCTGACATTTTCCTCTCTGTGTTTCACATTGTCAGCACCTACTCTGTGCCCAGAAATGGGGAAATGGCTCAGGGCAGAGACCAAAATATGAATCCTCAGCTCTCTGCTCTTAAGGTAGGGGTCCCCAATCTCCGGGATCTAATGCCTAATGATCTGAGCTGGAGCTGATGTAATAATAGTAGAAATAAAGTGCACAATAAATGTAACATGCTTGAATCATCCTGAAACCATCCCCCACCCCAACCCCCACCCAACCAGTCCCTGGGGTCAAAAAGGTTGGGGACCGCTGTCTTAAAGCACTGAACCAGACAATGTGACCCAAATTCCCCCAGAAAGCAATGCTGTAATGTAGAGAGATGGACCAGAAATGAGATCGGGAGGCAGTGAGGCGTGGAGAGGGGATGTTTGGAAGCGTGGTGGGGAGCAGAGATTTGGCGTCAATTCAATCCCCACTTAGTAGCAACCTTGGGCTAGTAGTCACTGACCATCCCCACCCCCCACCCCAACCCCACACCCCAGGCATCAGCTTTCTTATCCATAAAATTGAGCTCTTATTACAGCTGCTGCAGGGAACCTGGGAGGGCTCAGACATGCAGGCTCAGTGAGTAGGGTAATGTCTGGCACCCCAGTCCAGATGTGGCAACAAGTGAAGCGGAAAGGCATTTGGGAGGGAGGGGGAAGGGGGTTGCAGTTGAGGAAGGCTTCCTGTAGGGGGTGGCTTAAGGTCAGCCTCAAGGAATATATTAGTTTGGGTTGGAAGATGTGAAATGACACTAGTCATTTTTTACCCAAATTGTTCTCTCCTCTTTAGCCCCCATCCATGCCTCTTTGGAATGGAGCGTGAATATTAAGCACATTTTTCATACACTTTGAAGAAAGCCAGACAGGGCTGGCAGTGCCCCGGTGAATCTCTTACATATTTAAAGAGCATCCTGTTGGTTTGAGGGGGAGGTGGCTGCGTCTCCGTTTTTCTCTCTCAGTAGCCCCCAGAACAAGCTGACAAGAACGCTTTATTCCTGACCCAAAAATGATAGCAGAGGATACACCCTGTGATCTGTGCACTACGCAAAATGTTGTATGGTTTACAAGGCATTAGGAAAACTACAGAATTCACTGTGGCTCTGGGATCAAGAACAAACTGAGCCAGTCTTTTTCTATCCCTGGATCATATCCCACCCCTCACCCCCACCCCATCCAGCCTTCCATTTGGTCCTTTGTTCATGGGTATTTGAGCATCTACTCAAGTACCAGGGGGGCTTCCCAGGTGGCGCTAATGGTAAAGGGCCTGCCTGTTAATGCAGGAGACACAGGCTCAATCCCTGGGTCGGGAAGATCCCCTGGAGGAGGGCATGGCAACCCACTCCAGTACTCTTGCCTCCAGAATCCTGTGGACAGAGGAGCCTGGCGGCCTATGGTCCATGGGGTCACAAACAGTCGGATACGACTGAAGTGACTTAACACACGTGCACTGTACACCAGGTACTACACTCCTTCAAGACTCTGTTTGGATGTCACCTCCTCCAGGCAGCCTTCCTTGATATCCACCCTTGTTTCTTCTGGGCTCAAAGTCCCTCCCTCATATTCCCCAAACACCTCATGTTTGTTACATATCTTGCCTGTTGTGTTTCTCTCCCTGCTTTCTTATTTGACTGCTGACTCCTCGATTTCTTTCCCCAACAAACAGTGGGAGCTTAATAGGTGTTTGAAAAGCACACAGAACTGGTTCTGTTTCCCAAGTTGGCTTCCCCTTGCCTGATTCTGACCCGGTGTGGGGAGAGGCTCTGGGCCTGAGGTTCTGTGACTCCTCCCTGTATGAAGGGGCAGCAGGGGGGCTCCCCAGCTCCCTTTGATTGAGGTTTGTCCTCCCTCCCAGATATGTCCCACAGGATCGGGAGGGTGGGCTTTGTGAAACTCTGTAAGGTCTGAGCACTCATCACCTAAGCAGGCAATTATGCAAACCTCCCAGTGAGCTTTTCAGAACAGCAAGCCTGCTCCGGAGGAGAAATGCAAGCAGTGTAAACACCCATCGGCTGCCTCTGCAAGGCTGAGATGATGCAGACACCTTGTTCGCGGAGATCATTACTGTGCAGCTCAGCCTCCGCCAGGTGGGGTCAGAGGGTGGGATTTCCCATCCTGTTCCCCCTGGTTTCCAGGGACACAAGCCCATAAACTCCCTGCCCTTTCCTGGCCTCTGCCACTGCCTAATTGCTGCAGCTGCCCACCAGGGGAACTGCCCTCTGCCCCTGCCACCTCTTCTGGGTCCTGCACGGTGCTGAGCCTCTGTTCACCTGTCTGCACAGCAGCATGGCAGCATCCCCTCTCAGCAATGACCCTGCTCCTTGCCAATAGCTACACGTTCCCCTCACCCTCATGGCTCACGGTCGGGGGTCTCTTTAAATATTCTTTTCCAGCTGTCATCAAAGGTGCTCAGATTCTTCTGGTGCCTTCTTCCCCACTTCTCACATAATCTTTTCCTTCCTTTCTCTTCCCCTGTCCTTTTTCTTGCTGGAGTCACTGGTTCAGCCTGACTTTGGTCCTTCTCTGCAGCCCTGGTTTTAGGTCCTGCATTTGCCTGTGCTTGTGGCTGCCTGCCTCACTGATCTCTTCCAGATACCCAGCAAATAGTACTTATTAGGCATCTATTCTGGTCCTGATGATGGAATGGGTCATGAGAGACCCCAACAGAGGGGAGGCAATTCCTCTAGAGGCTAAGGAATGCCCCCCTGAAGATGTGGGTGTGAGCGGACATTTGAAGGATTTGTAGGAGGTAAACAGGTGAAACCTATTCAAGGAAGAGGATGACGTGTGTAGCAGCCCAAGGCAAGAGACCATGGTTCATTCCAGAATCTTGAAGTGCAGTGCAGCCAGAGATAGAGGTTCAGTGGAGCAGTGGTGTGTGATGGGACCAGAAACATCAGCAAGGGCCTGATCATTGAAGGCTCTGAAACTCCAGTTAAGGAACTGGGGTTTTATCCTGAGAGCAGATGGCTTGTGAAGGGCTTTATCAGCGGTAGTGTCTCTCCATTGGGTTAATGATCCAGAATCACTCCCCAGTTAAATATTAAAGAAAGTAACTTATTCCCCTCTCTGTGTATCTGAGTCAGGACTCTCAGTCTCAAGTGATGCAAATCCAACTCAAAGTAGTTAGAGAACAAAGGAAAAGTATTAGTTCGAGGATTGATGCATTCAGGCAGGGCTGACCTAGGTCCTCAAGTGCCCTTCTCCGTTTCTTGACTCTGCTGTCCTCCATGTTGCCAGAAGCTGCAGGTGAATGCTGCATGGCCTTAGATTTCACAGCATAAAGAGAGCAACCTTTCCCCAGTAATGTCCTTGAAGAGTCTTAGGACTGGGCTCTGAATTTAATTGGGCCCTTATGTTCATTGTTCATTCCTGAATCAAAGAGGGAAGCCAGGCTATGAAACAGCTGGTGGATCAGACTGGGTCATCACCAGCCTCTAGATCTGCCCAAGCAGAACCCATGGCCCAAGAGGAGAAGGAGTGGTAGTTCCCCAAAGGAAACATTGGGTCCATCATTAGAAAGATGGCGAATGGGTGCTGGACACACACGAATAGCGGGAGTCCACTGCAGTGAAATGGTTTCTCATAATTCCTCAACATAGACCAGGCTAGATTCCCTGTTCTATGGACCTCTGAGGGGGTCTCTAACCTCTGTGTTTGAGGTTGCCTGGCCAGGATGCACTTGGGTCAGAGGATACAGTCTTAGCCTCCAGATAGATCAAATTCAGAGCTTTAGGTGCATAGATACATAGGGATGATGGATGTGAGAGCTGGGATGTGATGGAGGCTGTAGAACAGTGGCTGGATTCCTCAGAGGTCATTCCGGAATCCAAACTAGGAAACTAGGAAAATGCTTCAGAGCATTTTCCTAACTTTTTCAGATGCTCATTCTTTCTCCCTCTGCCTCTGAATGGGCTACAGTCCATGGGGTCGCAAAGAGTCAGACATGACTGAGTGACTAATGCTTTCAATTTTCTTTCCCTCTGGGATTGGCAGAGAAAGGAGACAACATATTCTCCTTATTCTGGTTGCTAGACCCAAGCAAGCAGTTGACAGCTGCCAAATCTGTGGCAAAGTGGCCACAGTCGCGGTGACCACAGCTCCCTCTCTCGGAAGCCTCTCTATTTGCAGGGACAGGCAACCATCCCAAGGCCTTCCGCTTCTCAGACCACAGGATGGGTGAGGTGGAGCCATCAGGGCCAAGGTGAGCAGCTCTCTTGGCTGGGGAGGAGGTCACGGGCTGTTGGAATCTTGGATGCTCCTGACTAGCAAAGAGGCTCAGAGTTGTGCATGAGCCCAGCCTGGCCTCGTGCCAGCCTTCCTGGTGCAATTCCTTTGATGCTACTCACATCTCATCTTCATCTTCCAAGTGGCTGAAACTCTTCTGCAATTGCTATTTTCCTAAAACTACTTCTCTGATTGCCTTTCCTACTTGGGTTGCTACCTAAGCATTCCTTCAACACCAAGGCCCTCCTTTATTTAAGTATTCTTTATTTGTTTTTTCATTCCAGAGCCATTCTTGAAGCCCTACTATGTGCCAGGCTCTCTGCCCACAGTTTGTCTCTACCTAGTTTCATGGGCCCCTCGCTACCCTTCAAGGATAGCATTCAGGGGCCACTAAAGAGATAGAAACTACATCTGTCATTTTGAGCGGAGAAAATTTAATAGAAGAATATTTAACTAGATATAAAATTGTTAACCGTACATGAAAGAGGAAGATAGAACACTAAGGTATGAGGGAGGGAGTCATTGCAGGAAGCCGCCACCAGCTCTTCGGCTGAAGGAACAAAGGGAAATCACTGGAATCACTAAAATGTAGAAATTTGGAGTTGGGACACTGTGAGGCTGGACCTCAGATCTCTTTGGGGAGGTGCTGTGTGGGTAGCATTGGTGTCTCTAAGCTCAGACACCGTGGGGCTGGACCCAAACTACTGAGAAGGGGGAGCCTACGGGCTGGTGCTGGGGTCCTGGGAGGGGGATGCTTGCAACTGGTTCTCCAAGTGTTGGGAAAATTGCATGCTGCGTTCAACTGCTGCTTTAGGAAGGAACCACTGCTTCCAGGATGAAGAGGTGCTGCTAAGGCGATGCTTTGTTGCTGTTGTTCAGTTGCTAAGTTGTGTCTGACTCTTCGAGACTCCACGGACTATAGCATACCAGGCTTTCCTGTTCTTCACTATCTCCCGAAGTTTGCTTAAACTTATGTTCATCAAGACAGTGGTATCATCCAACCAGCTCATCCTCTGCTGCCCCGTTCTCCTCTTGCCCTCAATCTTTCCCAGCATCAGGATCTTTTCCAATGAGTTGGCTCTTCACATCAGGTGGCCAAAGTATTTAAGCTTTAGCATCAGTCCTTCCAATGAATATTCAGGATCCATCTCCTTTAGGATTGACTGGTTTGATCTCCTTGCTGTCCATGGGACTCTCAAGAGTCTTCTCCAGCACCACAGTTTGAAAGCATCAGTTCTTCGGCGCTCAGTCCTCTTAATGGTCCAACTCTCACATCCATACGTGGCTACTGAAAACACCATAGCTTTGGCTGTACAGACCTTTGTCAGCAAAGTGATGTCTCTGCTTGCAGGAACAGAAGTAAGCAGGAAGCCACGGGGAGACAGCTGGAAGAAGTCCCTTCTCCAGCCTTTCAGCCTTCCTCTAGCTCCCCCTGTTGGCAGAATCTCACCCGGACCCATGTGGCGAAGCAGAAACAGAATTTGCAGCCCCACAAAGACAAAGTGTTTCAGAGAAGGACTGGTTTGAAACTCTGAGACAGTAACTTAATAACTGGCACCTGGCAGACCCATGATTTCTCATTGACCGTGGTCCTCACGGTACCTAGAGCAGGGCTGGCCCAAAGGTGGTATTGGAAAGACACTGAACTTGGAGTCCATGGACCCAGATCTATCGCTTAACGGTGCTGTGACTTAATGATCAAGTCAGCAGTATCTCTGAGCCTCTGTCTTCTCATCTGTAAAGTGGGAGAATAACCACCGGCCTTCCTGCCTTTGATGGGAGAAGGGAAATCAGTATCGTAAAGTCTGTGGGAGGACCTTGCCCCAAGAGACAACTTTCAAGTACAAGGTAGTGAATTAGTGCTCGACAAATACTTCCCCGCAGAAGAAAGTTTCCATCTATTCAGGGCTTTGAACATCATCTTAAAGTACAGGCCCCTTGGAGCCTTCAAGGTTCTTATAAGCAAGAAAGGCACAAACTAGGCTTCATGTCAGGGAAACTTCCCTGACAGTGAGAACGCTGTATGCCGCAAAGCAAGCCGTCTCTTCTCGGAGATGGGGTTCTGTTGCATAAGACACCTCAAATAGACTCAGACAAAACACACGTAGCTTTGTGGCAGAGCTGGGGGTGGGACGTCGGAGGGAATCAGGCTGCCCTTGTGCTTGGGGATGAACAGCCTGAGCGGGTGAGGCTCCTCCCCACGTCTAATTGGGAGGCACACTTCACAGCTCCACTGGCGCTGCGTGGGCGCTCGAGATGTTGCCTCTTCTCATCTTAATGATGGTTTTGCTTTAACAGAGATGTTTCTGCTCCTTGGAGCTCTGCTCGCTGCTTCGAGGCAAGCCTCCTGGGATGCCCCTGGGTGAGATTGAGAGCTCGCTCCCCGCTTTAGGCGCAGAGGCTGCTGTGGATCAGCAGGCAGGAGTGAAGAGGCTTCCAGATGTACAGCCCTGCACGCTCTGAGCCTCTGTGTTCTCATCAGTTAAGTGGGGAAATAACCCCTGGCCTTCCTACCATCGGTGGGGCGAGACTGGGGTCTGGGTCCCACGTGCTCGTGGACTTCAGGCAGGGCGCTGAGGGGCATGAGCCTTCTCCCCTCCCCATCTCCAGGTCAGGAGGCAGTCCTGTGTGGCCTTCTATGGGCCACTGCTGAGTCCCATCTCCACAGAGGCAGGCGGCCGGGGGGCAGGTGAACTGGGTTTACACACATCTCAGGTCTCACCCGGCCGTGTGACTCTAGATGGTTCATTTAAACCTCTGTCTGGCAGTTTCCCCCGAGGAAGTAACGTATAAGGACAGGCTTAGCTCAGTGCCTCCCAAATGTTCCCAACGCTGCCTCTTGGGTTCCCATCTCCCCATTCACTCTCATGTTCCTTCCTAGACACTTTCAGCAAAGCACATGACTCCTAAACTCATCCTCACTCTGTGCAGAATGGTCAGTGATTCCCCCATCACCCAACAAATGAAATCTGAATCCCAAAGCTTGGCGTTCAGGGCCCTCCACACCCTCTAGTTCCCTTATATTTTGGCTCCTTCCTCTTTTTTATTTTTTTTTAATTTTATTTTTACTTTATTTTACTTTACAATACCATATTGGTTTTGCCATACATTGATATGAATCCACCATGGGTGTATACACGCTCCCAATCCTGAATCCCCCTCTCACCTCCCACCCTATATCCTCTCTCTGGATCATCCCCGTGCACCAGCCCCAAGCATCCTGTATCCTGTATCGAACATAGGCTGGTGCTTCATTCTTACATGAGAGTATACATGTTTCAATGCCATTCTCCTAAATCATCCCACCCTCTCCCTCTCCCACAGAGTCCAAAAGTCCGTTCTATACATCTGTGTCTCTTTGGCTGTCTCGCATACAGGGTCATCATTGCCATCTTTCTAAATTCCATATATATGTGTCAATATACTATATTGGTGTTTTTCTTTCTGGCGTACTTCACTCTGTATAATAGGTTCCAGTTTCATCCATCTCATTAGAACAGATTCAAATGAATTCTTTTTAATGGCTGAGTAATACTCCATTGTGTATATGTACCACAGCTTTCTTATCCATTCATCTGCTGATGGACATCTAGGTTGTTTCCATGTCCTGGCTATTATAAACAGTGCTGCAATGAACATTGGGGTACATGTGGCTCTTTCAGTTCTGGTTTCCTCGGTGTGTATGCCCAGCAGTGGGATTGCTGGGTCATAAGGCAGTTCTATTTGCAGTTTTTAAAGGAATCTCCACACTGTTCTCCATAGCTGCAGTCAACACTGGCTTCGTCGCAGCCCCCAGAAATGGGCTTTCCCACATCCAGTCCATCGTCCGTCAGCTGTGTTCCCTTTGTTCTAAGAAGGCTGTGGTTCCACCTTCTCTGTTGCTGCTGCTGCTGCTGCTGCTAAGTCTCTTCAGTCGTGTCTGACTCTGTGTGACCCCATAGACGGCAGCCCACCAGGCTCCCCTGTCCCTGGGATTCTCCAGGCAAGAACACTGAAGTGGGTTGCCATCTCCTTCTCCAATGCATGAAAGTGAAAACTGAAAGTTAAGTCGCTCAGTTGTGTCCGACTCTTAGCAACTCCATGGACTGTAGCCCACCAGGCTCCTCCATCCATGGGATTTTCCAGGCTCTAACCCCACTCAAAGGCTCAGCCCCTTGCTTCCTGCTCTTTTAAACTTTCTTGGGTCTCACCTGTCTGCTACTGCTACTTCCTTCTCTGAGCTTCCTTGAGTTTTGTTTTGTTTTTTAAGCAGGGCTTGTGTATTGCTGTGATGTATATTTCTTTCAGTACAGATGGAGAAGGGTGAGCCAGCCACGTAAATACAGTTGGCTTGGATTTGAATCTTGACTCTGACACCTGCAAGCTGCGGCCTTAGGCAAATTTGATTCAACTCCCTCAATACTTTATGGGGCTGTTGAAAAGATTACAGACAATGTCCATGAAGTTTATGATCACAATGTCTAATAAGAGGTAGTCATAAGTATTATCATTACGCTGTTTAAGAACATACTAAGCACTCAATGAAAATCTATTGAATTGACTGAAGGACTAGATATGGGGTCTGAAGGCAATGATATTAGAACTATACATTATAAATTTATATTTTAAAGAACTGCATTTTTTGTTTCAAAGTATAAAGCAGTGTGTGTGTGTGTGTGTGTGTGTGTGTGTATGTGTTAGTTGCTCGCTCGTGTCTGACTCTTTGTGACCCCATGAACTGTCGTCTGCCAGGCTCCTCTTTCCATGGGATTCTCCAGACAAGAATACTCGAGTAGGTTGTCATTCCCTTCTCCAGGGAATCTTCCCGACTCAGGGATCAAACCCAGGTCCCCTGCCTTGCAGGCAGATTCTCTACCATCTGAGCCACCAGGGAAGCTCTAAAGTAACATGTACTCATTGTAGAAAATTTATAATGTGTATGTGTAGAAGGTTAGAAAAAAGATCACACATAATCTCCCAAATCAGTGGTAATAACTCTTAAGATGTTATGAAGTGAAGTGAAGTCGCTCAGTCATGTCCTACTCTTTGCGACCCCATGGACTGTAGCCTATCAGGCTCCTCCATCCATGGGATTTTCCAAGCAAGAGTGCTGGAGTAGATTGCCATTTCCTTCTTCTTCCAATTTTGGAAGCATTTTATTTAGATGATATCATACATAGTTTTGTTTCCAACCTTCATGTGTCACAAATGTAGTTTAGAAGCCTACTGTTTGAATTATTATTATAAAGATACTATGTAATAGTTATTTTAAATACAGAAAATGTTGAAGCATTTAATTAAATACCTAAATCTAGCCTATTATTAATATTTGGCTATATTTTCTTCCAACCTTTTGTATTTATATTTTTCCATATTTCAGATATCAGTATTAGATTAAGTGCATTTTTCTATGCCATGAAATAATTTTTGGACATCATTTTTTGGTGACTACATAATATTCTACCCTACAGATGTACCCTAGTCTGTTTAATTCTATCTTTCTTTATTCCTACATAATTAGGATTTTTTAATATTCTCCCATTATGAATGCATTTTTTGTCTTGAGTTTCATATTGTTTCATTAAGAAGAAGAGAGTGTAATTTTATCAGTAATAAAAAACCCCACACTTCCCTGGTGGTTCAGTGGTAAAGAACCTGCCTGCCACTGCAAGAGACATGGGTTCAATCTCTGGGTTAGGAAGATCCCCTGGAGAAGGAAATGGCAACTCACTCCAGGATTCCTCCCTGGAAAATCTCACGGACAGAGGAGTCTGGCAGGCTACAGTCCATGGGGCCGCAGAAGGGTTGGATATGACTTAGCAGCTAAACAAAAACAGTAAAAAATACCCGTACTATAGTGGCTTAGAAGGAGGGCTGTTATCTCACACGATGGAAAGCCTGCAGGTAGGGCTGTTTCTGGATGGTTGTGTCAGTAACTCAGTGACCTCATCAAGGACCCAGGGGCCGCCATCAGTCTGCTCCTCTGCTTTCTTTAATGCACACTGCGCGCAGGTGTTGTGACAGGTGACAGTCATCTTCACAGAAACCCTCGGAAGATGGGTTCTCTTATTATTCCTGTTGTACAGATGAAGAAAGCGAGTCTGGGTGGGGTCCCTTCCCGAAGATCGATCAGTATGTAGAGGAGGAATTGCTATGGGTCCAGACGCCAAATCCTCACACCGCCTCCCAGGGGCTGGGGACATTATAGCTCTTCCTTGTATGCCTCCCCTGCCTTTTTGATTTGATAAGTTTCCAGGCTACCAGAAATTTGAAATCATAGTCCAGTGAATGCCCGTATTCCTTTCACGTAGATTCATGAATTGTTAAGCACTGGCCACCTTTGGTTTCTTTCCCTCTCTTATCTTCTAGTTGAAGGTAATTTGAAAACATCCTGAGTCTGTGCCTCTCTTTTTTAAAACTTCTTAAATCGAAATATGACACTTGTGTAAAAAAGCACGCTTCCCGTGTCTTGTAGTTTGATGAAATTCTACAAATTGACAACATCTATGCAACTAACACTTCCCTTCCCTGAAATATATGGAGGGTGATCCTGAATAAAATAGACGTGCTTCTGGTAAGAAAGGTATAGGATAGGCATTCACGGTGTCTGTCATATCACCTTAGTCCCCGCTGTCTCCCTTCAGCTGGAGAAAGAGACTTGTCACATACTGTTTGGGCCGTACTTAGTTCCAGCATTGAAACAACAGCTTCCAGTTCAGCATGGTCTTTGTAGTTAGAGAGGCTTAAATTGGCATCTCAGTTCTACCTCTAACTTGCTGTATGTTCTTAAGCAAGTGGCTTAGGCTCACTGAGCCTCAGTTTCCGTGTCTATACAATGGGTATAATAATAGCACCCACCTCCTGAGATTTCTGTGAAAATGAAAGGAGATTTTATATCACTTACCTTGGTACTTCCTTCATAGCATGCACTTGGGACCCATAATTAATAATAAATTCCCAAGTGCCGCTGGTGGTAAAGAATTCACCGACCAGTACCGGAGATCCAAGACATGCAGTTCAATCCATGGGTCAGGAAGATCCCCTGGAGTAGGAAATGGCAACGCATTCCAGTATTCTTGCATAGAAAAACTCATGGACAGAGGAGCCTGGCGGGCTACAGACCGTGGGGCCATGGAGAGCCGGCACAACTGTGTGACTGAGCCCTCACCTGTTGTGTTAATACTCATGCCGGATAGCCGTTACTGCTATTCCCATTTTATAGCTGAGAAAACAGATGCCCAAGAGAAGAAGGATTCTAGGACCCTTCACTAATAAGCGCCAAGATTCACAATCTGGCTTTTCTGACTCTAAACTTGTTGCCTCTCCATGAGTTGATCAGGCCCAGACAAATGAGGGACTAAATCATACCTCAGAAGGTCAATTTGTTAACTGACAGTTTTATAATAGGAGAGGTAATTGCCAAGCAGCCAGCGAGTGGGTGCCAGGAGGTCAGCACTTTCTAATTCCCGACAAGAAAGTGCAAAAGGCAGCAGGGATGGACCAAAGACCCAAGCCTCCCTCGGGGCCATCCTGTACTCCAGCCCTTGCAGACACCCCAGGAAGCACTGGCCCCCAGAGGAGGGGGGCTGGGTTTCTCATCAGGACTTGGTTCCTGTCCTATCCCGTGTCTTTGTCCCTCCCCTCCGCGCTCTGGGCTCCAGCCCTAGGTGGTGAAGCAGGGAGGGTGGGAAGTGATGGCTGAGGACCCTCCTGGCTTCTGCATGCTGGGGGTACAGGTCCCCATTCATCTCTGCCCGATTCCCCACCCCACCTTTCCTTCAGTATCCAGGAGCAGGGTTCGCTGTTTGGCTTTGTTTTTTTTTTTATATATAACTTACTCCACTATTACTTTATTACTTTTCAAGTGACAGCAGCAGAATAGACTTAGTCTCGATATTGGCAGGGAGAACGTGGTCTGCATTTATGAGAGTCTGATTTCATTTCGGCGTCACCTCTTTTCAAGTACAGGGGAGGAGGTTGGTCCTCCAGGTCAGTCTCAGCTGGAGGAAGGGGCTGTGTTTCCCAGCACACCTCCCCGCCTCAGCTGGGCCCTGGCAGTGGGGAGACCCTCCCTTGTCATCAATTCCAGGGGTACTTGAGCCAAGAGGGAAATTGCAGTTCCCTGGCAGGCACGCAGCCAGGATGCCTGATTAAGAAAGATGGCCCTGCGGGTGTCCTCCGTGTGCTCCGAGGGGTAGCTACTTCCTGCTGAGTTTTGGCTTCTTAGAGTCCTCGCCTCTGGCATCTCTGGGGCTGCTCTTCTACAAGGCCCAGGACACTTGCAGGAGGCAGAGTTGGGCCTGGTTTACGTCTATATTCAGCCACTGAGCAAGGAGTGGGGATTGGCCTGGGACCAACTACAGCAGAATTCAGACACTGATGCTTTGATTTTTTTTTTTTTTTTTTTT
>SJYT01008940.1:65815-96240 GCA_006410635.1 Cephalophus harveyi
TGGGAGGGATTGGGGGCAGGAGGAGAAGGGGACGACCGAGGATGAGATGGCTGGATGGCATCACGGACTCGATGAACATGAGTCTGAGTGAACTCCAGGAGATGGTGATGGACAGGGAGGCCTGGCGTGCTGCAATTCATGGGGTTGCAAAGAGTCGGACACGACTGAGCGACTGAACTGAACTGAACTTGTGAAAATTGAATTATTGTACATTTAAAAATAAATGGCTCAGTGGTAAAGAATTCACCTGTAATGCAGGAGACACAGCCTCGATCCCTGGTTTGGGAAGATCCCCTAGAATAGGAAATGGCAACCCACTCCAGTATTCTTGCCTGGAGAATCCCATGGACAGAGGAGCCTAGCAGGCTACAGTCCATGGGATCGCAAAGCCAGACACGACTAAAGTGATTGAACACACAGCATTCACCCTTTGAGTCTCTTGGAATAGGAAGCAAAATCTTAGATCTCTGAGGCAGTGTCAGAAGGATGTATAGTATCTTAACTGTTTCTGAAAATGAAATTTATAAAAGCACACATTCACCCTGGAAGCCTTGTTGAGTATCTCCTGTCTGGAATGGTGCCAGGCTGTGCAGATATGAAATTAACATGCCCAGGTCTGGTCCTGGGTGAGTTTCTGGCCTGCGGCCAGGAAATTGCCACTGTGTGTTGTGACATCTGCGCTGACCGGGGTTCACAGAGGAGTGACTAGCCAGTGAGAGCCAGGGAGGGGCACCAAGGAAATTTTCCCAGAGGAGGCAGCATGTGGATGTTTGCCTCATTATGGCACGACCACTCCACCCCCGAGCAAAGAGTCCTGTAACGCTGAAGAAGACTCATCCACCGGTCAGGGAGGCCAAACAATCTGGCTGCTGTCTGGTTTTGCACAGTTCACAAGCTAAGAATAGTTCTTACAGTTTAAAATAATTGAAAAAATCAAAAGAGCGAGAATATTTTTTGACACCAAAAAATGCTATGAAATTCATATTTGAGTGTCCTTTAATACAGACATATTGGCACGCAGCCACCCTTATTTATTTACATATTGTCAGTGGCCACTTTTCTGCTGCAGCGGTAGAAAGGACAGAGGCACAAACCTCAAATGTTTGTTCTTGGGTCCTTTATAAAGTTTCCAGTCTCTGCTGTAAGTCATCATCACCATCATGGTCCTTTACCTTGGTGTACATTTACAAAATATAATATTTTTAAGTTTGTACTTCTCTTTTATTTCTTTTTTAAAGTTTATTTATTTTCGGGCTGCGGTGGGGGGCCTTTGCTGTGGCCCTCAGGTTTTCTCTAGTTGCAGCAAGCAGGGGCTACTCTCTAATTGCAGTGCGTGGGTTTCTCGTTGTGGTGTCTTCTCGTGTTGCAGAGCATGGGCTCTAGGCTGCAGGTTTGGTAGCCGTGGCTTAGTTGCCCCGTGGCATGTGGAATGTTCCCAGACCAGGGATTGAACCCGTGTCTCCTACATTGGCAGGCGGATTGTTAACCACCGGACACCCAGGCAAGTTCTCCCCTTTGCTTCACTGTCTAATCCTCCCAATCTCTGTGGGAGTTAGGCCTGAACAGTCCCTCTTTTCTGATACCCAAACTTAGGATCCAAGGAGATAAGTTGCTTGCCCAAGTGTGTAACTGGTAAGCAGGGGAGCCACGTAGGCCCTGGGCTCCAGGTTTTCTAAAGCCAAGGCCGCCCTCCCCGCAGCCTTGCCTGTGAGGCTCACACGGTGTGTTGGAGGCCACAGCACCACATGGTCAGAGGCCAGATGATGTTTGAGGTGTGAGTCTGTGATCCCGGTGGGGGCGAGCATCACAGGATGGGAGCCTTCCATCTGGATGATGAGGCGACCTTTAAGGTCCCTTTCAAGTTTCTGAACCAGAGCTGTGTGGCTTATGGCCAGGCCTGCAGAGACCAGGGCCCCATGCCGACTCCAAAGGCTCTGGCCACAAAAGGGGAATCTCTGGATGGGGCCTCTCTCCCCACGCTCCAGCCCGACTCTCTACAGTGCTGGAGTTCTGAGCAGGGACCCACAGGGTTGAATCTGTTTCTCCAGACTGAAGTTAAGTGACCTGGAGACAGCAGAAGTCGACATCAGCTCAAAGGTTGCCCACGTCCTCTGTTCTTCTCTCATGAAGAATTCTCCCCGGTGGCCCCATCAGAGCTCAGCCTTCAGTGCCCACCTAGCATGGGGTAGTGGAAGGGGCACGGATTTTGGAGTCAGATGAATCCAGATTCAAATCCTGATTCTGCCAGTTAGAGTCTGCAAGCCTAGGAGCAAGGGACCTCTATCCACTTAGCCTCCATGTCCTTATTCTGCAAAATGGAAATAATAGTACTTATCACATAGGATCAAAAAGGTGAAATGGGATAAATCATCACCTAGCTTGTGACAGCATCCTGCAAATATTAAGTATAACTTTGTGTTGTTGTTTTAGTTCCTAAGTCATGTCCAACTCTTGTGACCCTGTGGACTGTAGCCCACCAGCCTCCTCTGTCCACGGTGTTTCCCAAGCAAGAATACTAGAGTGGGTTGCCATTCCCTTCTCCAGCAGATCTTCCTGACTCAGGGACTGAACGTGGCTCTCCTGCTTTCCAGGCAGTTCTTTACCGACTCAGCCAACAGGAAGCCTTCTAAGTATAACTTTATTCACACTTAAAACAATGAACAACCAAAAATATTTGAGTGTTAAAAACACATAGCATGTAATTTTAAAAACTCTATCCAAAATTTATTTATTTTCGGGCTGTTCATCCAAACAGACTATATAACTATATAGTTATATATGTGTTTGTGTGTGTGTTTGTGTGTGTGTTTGTGTGTGTGTGTTTACATCTATATAAGCCCTCAATGGTCCCCTTTGAAAGAAAATTAAATCTTACACAACAGCTTGTCTTTGTATTTAAGGCCCTCTAAATATTTTCAGAATTCATCTCTTTGAAGGGTGGGTGAAAAATTCATGCATCTCCAGTTTCAGTGGATCCTGAACAACTGAACTTCTAACTACCCCTAGATCTACATACACTTTCATTCTATGTGACTTTGGCATATGAATGTCTTATGTTTGAGGGACCTGTCTGTATTGTTCTGTTTCATGAACTCCTCTTCATCCTTGAAAACCCAGCTCAAATATAACCACTTCTGTGAACCCTCATCAATTCCTCATTCATGTCGTATAAATGCTCTGTACATAAGCCTTATGAGAGGATTTAGTCCCCTGCAATTTGGTTCGCTGATGATGCTGTAACTTTAAAGGCTAAGTAGAGATGCACTCAGCAATAATCAGAATAAAAGACCAATGGAGCAGTGTCTTGTTCCTGGAGAATCAGCCTGTGGCCTCCATAGACAGGCAGTGGTGTCAGTATTCAGGCCAGAGGGGAGGGAGGCACAGAGGGGAAGCGGCAATGATAGTCCTCCCCATGAGATGGTTCTTGTAGATTTCCTTTGATTTTGCTTTCCATCCTGATTTAAAAACATGTGATGTTTATACTGCTGCAGGGCAGCTAGAACTGTGAATGGCTTTCCAGTCTACACATGAGATTTCACGTCCTCTCATGTTTCATGTCTCATCAGATATCTGATGAAACTTCTGGTTCTCCTCCTCCACTCAGTGGAAGTGGAAACTTTGCATTGCAATCTCTGGAGTGCAGGTGCAGGGGAGGTGGGTCTCTGGGCGTAGGGGTGTGGGTGGAGAGGGCACACCATCCAATCTCCTCCACTTTTCCCCAGGTGCTACTCCTGTGCCTTCTCTTCTGTGCTGTCTCCAGTCTCCATTCGTGTCTGGGCACTTGGTCCTCTTTCTGCCACCCCCTGCTGTGTGGGGGTCCATCTCTTTCAGCCGCGCCCCTGTAACTGGTCCCCCACTCAGGCTTCCCCATGGCCCCCTGTGAAGCTGCCTGTTTTTAATGAGCTTTGCCTCCATGTCGACTCTTAACTTACACTCACCGGATGGGCGGTCCTTCTCCAGCTCTTCTCACTCACTTCCCTGCTAGTGACCCCACTGGACTGTAGTTTCCTAGAGGTCAATGAGTGTATCTTGTCCACTTTTATACGACTTCATAGATAGCACTGAGCCCTGTGCCTGTCACATAGCAGGCACACTGATGAGTAAATGAGTGTGTGTTGATGAACACACTTGTAATAAGTCTACATCTATTGGGAAGAGGTCAGGTGCAAGACCAGGTGAATCTGTTTCCCCTTCCTGTTAGAATTCAAACAAATGTTAGCATCACTTAGCATTTGGGGGCTTCTGGCAACCCACTCCAATATTCTTGCCTGAAGAATCCTATAGACAGAGGAGCCTGGCAGGCTACAGTCCATGAGGTCGCAAGAGTTGGACATGGCTTAGCGACTAAACCACTACTTAGCATTTTTATGTAAGCTTTCATTTATTTTTAAATTTTGTACTTACTTATGGCTGCCTTGTGTGGCTTGCAGGATCTCTGTTCCCTGACCAGAGATTGAACCCGGTAGAGAAAGCGCGGGGTCCTAGCCAATGGACTACCAGGGAATTCCTTATCATCTCTACTATGGCAGGGAGCACTTTGGACTTCTAATAACCTGTGACTCTCTCCAGCCTTGCGTTCCCCATGTTCTGTCATCTCCCACCCATGGTGAGATGACAAGAGAAGATTCTGTCAAAAGACAGACAGATGCCAACATCAGCAGCCCTCTGACTGTCTGCAATAAGAGAGTCTGTGTGCGCGAGCTTGAGTGGGAGCATCCACCTGGCTGTGACCTGCAGAGACTGAGGGCCCCAGTAATAGGATCTGGCCCCTTCCTCCCACTCACCACTTAGTAGGTGGCACTTTAATCACAGTTAATTTTTCCCGTGCCTGGGAGCATGTCATAGGCTAAGGTCTGATGATCTCCGACTTTCATCATCACTGCTAGGGGATGCATTCCAGGTGCCACGACTGGGATTTCCCTGTTAGAATCTAATTATGGATCTTTATGTTCTAATCTCCTTGTCTTGTTATCTTTGAGATTTGCAGTCTGTGGGGCGTGAATTCCACCCTTCAGGGCCCGCTTTAGGGCTTCCCTGCCTGCTTGCTCTTCAGGCCTGAGGCCCAAGCTGAAAACAAGCAGATCGCTGGATGGCAGATCAATTTGCTTTTCACAGGAAGCTGAGTCCGATCAGAGAGCTTCTTGTTGCTAAACTTTCTGGGAGACCTAGACAGGCCTGGAGAAGCTTCAGCGGATTCACTAGGTCCACCGTGGCGCCCTTGCTACGCCTGCCATGTGTGGCCTAACGTGGAAGTTCATGGCTGGGGTGGGAGCCTCAATCTTTTTTCCATGTTGCTCTCATAGCGTCCGTTCACCATGCCTGACCCCACTCGTTTGGAGCTTCTTAGCTAGCAACTTTGCTGTCCTTTCTCCCATTTTCATTTTCTCTTGCCATGTGCCTTCAGGCTCTAATTCCATTTTCCTGGCACTGAACTTGTCTTCTGCCAGAACAGTTACGCCCCAGGGACCTCCGTCTTCCCTGAGTCCCCCAGTTCACTGCCTCAGTGTTCCCCATGCCAGTGAGCCCATCAGTCCCTAGACCACCAACAGTGGTGGTAGGCTCTCCCACCGGTCCTGAGCCAGGCTATGAATCAGCTACTCATCCCATGCTTCCAACGAGTCTGTGAAACAGACGTCACGATGCCATGAGGCTCCGGGAATTTAAGTGATTGCGATCAAGACCCCAGGTGGGTAAGCAGCACCTGTGCGCTGCAAGGTCAAGCTCTCTCTCCAGCTTCTACAGAGCTGCCTTGTCTTGGGCAGCAGCGACCACAGATGGTTTGAAGAGTAGCGATCTTCTGAGCCCCTGAGAGCTGGCTTAGAGGTTCGAATGGACCCTCCGTCTCCCTTGACAGGGATGTAGGGTCGAGCCAGGGTTTCAGAAGGATGGCTGGTCAGCCATGAGTGATGGAGACCATCATCCCCAGATCTGCCTCGTCACTCTGTCCTGGAGGGGGCGGATCGAGGCCAAGAAGGACAGGGGTAACCAGGACTATAGCCTTGAGTCTGAAGAGCACTTTCCAGTATACAGAGGATTTCAACACTATTAGGTCATCTGTACCCTCAGGGCATGTCTCTTGTGGGCCACCCCGGGGAACAGGCAGGGCAGAACCATTCCCAACTGGCACATAAAGAAAGTGTGGCTCAGAGAGAGGCGGGTCCACACAGTCAGCACCCGCTGGAACCTGGTTCTCCTGGTGTTCCTTCCTCTCCCCTGCAAGTTCTCCTGTCTGATCCAGCCCTACCTTCTGCCACGACCTTGCCTCCTTATGCAGTCTCCTTCGTTTCCTCCAGCCCTGGTCTGCCTGCCTGCCTCTCTGAGCATCAGTGCCTTCTCCACTGAAACCTGGATGTTTCAATGCCTTGCTCATCATCGAGCTTCTCCTTGAGCCTAATGGAGTGTGAACGTGAACGTTCTTGCTCAGCTGATGCTGTTTCCTTCTCTGGCAACCACTGTCTCGGTCACTGCACTGAGCCCAGGGCCAGGTGGTCTAATGGGCGTTCCTCTCCCCACAAAGCTCAGACCCTAAAGGGCCACACCTGCAGGGTAAGGATGAATCAGGTATTAGGCCCCCGTGGGAAGTACCAGGAAAATAAACAATCTTAAACATCGGTACTGAGTGGAAGGGGTCGATAAATGGCTGCTGAAAATTTAGAACCATCAGCATGTTCTTATATAGGTTTTCAGATTGAATTTAAACTGCTTGGGTGATCTGAAAGCCTCCAGACAGGAATTGCATTTAGAGTAAATGTCAGTAGTGAACACAAATCCTATCTAGAACCTGCCTTAGTTCCAGGATGCAAACAGTTCCCACAAATAAAATTCTAAGACAATGAACACATAACAGTTAAAAAATAATAAATTATCAGGGACCAAGACACCGTGAGAGCAAATCAGAGGAAACCACTGCAAAGACTTAGCTTCCTGGACCTCAGTTTCCCCACCAGTAAAATGGGATCATAGCCCCAGCCTCACTCAGGTGGTATGCAAAGGAAGTGAGCAAGTGGGGGCAGCCTGGGGTGCATGAAGGGTGCCCAGAGAGAGGTGACCGCTGTAGCTATTTTCTCCCATCTATTTGTCTAATATTATCATCCAATGAATGTTGGCTTTCCCCCGCTAAATCTTCACGTACAGACAAAAGAAAGGCGATAGATTGTTCAATCTAGTTTTTGCATAAGATGTTACAGGAAACCCCAAATTAACTTTTTGGCCAATCCAATGAATAGAAACTCACAGGACGTGAGGGCTTCCCTGGTGGCTCAGATGGTAAAGAATCTCCCTGCAATGCAGAAAACCAGAGTTCAGTCCTTGGGTCGGGAAGATCCCCTGGAGAAGGGAATGGCTACCCACTCCAGTATTCTTATTCAGAGAACTCTGTGGGCAGAGAAGCCTGGTGGACTACAGTTCATGGGGTCGCAAAGAGTCAGACACGACGGAGTGACTGACACGTTTACTTTCACTTTTCACAGGATATAGTGTCAAGAGGTTTAGATTTGAATTCAAGTCCAGCCACCCCTGGGGGCGGTAAGCTCATGTGTCAATCGGGCAGTGTTTTTTTCACATTCTCTTATTGTGCAGGGCTGTTTGAGGATGAACTGGTGAGGGTGAGGGTGGAGAGTGCATTTTGCAAATATTACATGCTCCGCCCAGGTTCACTCATTTCTTCTAACTTCACCCCGTTATGTTTCTGTCCTGACATGTGGGGTGTGGGGTGTCAGAGAGGAGCTGGGGACATGAGGGCATGTGAGGAAGTGGTGATTTCTGTGGTTTCCATGTTATGATGTCAACCTTCTTCCCTGGGCTTTTCCCTCCCTTGGGACACGAGGGGACAGATCGACCCCTTTTCTTGTTACTATTCTGATTGATAAAGGGATAGAAGAGTGGTCTGGAGTTCAGAATTTCTGGCTTTGAGACTTCTTTCTGTCTTTTCCTCGTGGTGTCAACTTAGCACATTCCCCTTTCTCGACCTCAGTTTTCTCATGTATCCTATGAAGGTATGAGAATTCACTGGGATTTTGTTTGGAAGATAAAAAGGTTGGAACTTATACCTTCTAAGATCTCTTACGAAGTTAACTTTGGAAGAGCGAGAGATGCTTCTGGAATAGCAATGTCCAGTCATTAGTGGGGAGAAACCAGATCTGGAAACAGCAAGAGTGAAGCCCTCCGTGGTGCTTTGAGGTCAGCCCTGTGACACCCAGCACAGCTTCTAAAACTGCAGAGGCAGCTGGCCTCCACCGCTCTGCTGATGGAGCAAAGAATATTCCCTGCCTCCAGAGCTGTCCACTCTGAGTTACTTCTTAGCCACACATACCATCTTCCTCTGACAAATGTGAATTGGGAGTCAAAAAAAGCCTGACCCTTGATTTCGGGGGCCCCCATCTGTCTCTGCCTCTTGTTTCCATAGCGATCCTCACTGAGGGATGACCTGCCATTCACTCATCTCTGGCTTCATGTCCCTCATCCAATTCTTGCCTTCTGCACACACTTTCATCACCTCATCAGAAAAAGGACAGACCCTGTAAGACAGAAAAGGAACTAAGAAGCAGAAGTCCTGGGTCCCCACCCTGGCTTTCCCTCTGGCTGCTGTGTGACCTTGAGAGAGACCCTGTACTCCTCTGGGCCTCAGTTTCCTCATCCGTGAAATGAGCTCTCCATCCTTTGGTGACTCCTGAAAGTTCAGAGACATTGTCAGATCAAAAGCAGGTCTCTGCTCAGGTCAGGAGGAGTCGAGTCCCCCCTTCACAGCGGGCAGGATGGATGCGGTAATGATGAACCTCAGGATCATGCCTGCCAGGCTGGGCCCAACATCCTTAGCATCCTAGGCCTCCCGAGGGATGGGGGGCTGCTGGAGCCTCACAGGGATGCTGCTCTGCGGTTCCTTCCTCTGCTCAGGTGCTCCTTCCATCTCTGGTATCTTTCCTGCTCTCCCTGCCTCCCCCATTCGTGACCTCCCCTCCAGCTTTGACAACTTGGCCCAGCTGCTGTCTCCTCTTGCAAGCTTCTTCAACTCCTCTCCTGCCAGCCCAGTCCACATGGAACCCTCTTTCATGCATTCCTGAGTAACCTATAGTACAGCCTTGATCATGCCCTGTGGGAATTTCATGTTTGTATATTTCCCCAGCACACATCCATTCTCAACCTGGGTTACCTTGCAGGCACAGGAACAGTGACAGAATGGACTTCCTTTGACTCGAGGCAGAACCTGAATGATCATCACAGACACACTGTCCTGGCCGGAGACCTTTCTGATCTCTGGGAGGCCCTCCATCAGTCTCCAGCTTGTCTTCTGCCCCGGATGTAAATTCAGTGGCTACTCCTCTCTGGGACTCGCTCCTGCCTCCTCTTCACATTCCTTTTCTCTGCTCTGAACCAACATAGACACAACCACCACTCTGTGGGTTGGCATCTCTTTGGGCCACCACTGCTGTCCCAGTTTCTTTGCCCACCTGGAGGGGACACTGGGTCAGAGACCCCCAGAGACCTCCCAACTCCACCCCAGTGCACTATCCTGGCTGTAGCTGCAGCTCTGAGTCCAGGGCTGAATGCACATGGAGTCTCTGCTGACTCATCTAGTGAGGTACCATTTGGGATGAGCTACCTGGCTCAAATAATTGCAACACTAATCACTGAAAATCAATAGGACTGTGAAGGCAAAGTTTGGGATATTTGAAAGAAACACAATAGGGTGCCTGACCTGGACTGAGGAGTCCAGCTGATGTTTGATCTGAGACCTGGCAATGACAGAGTTCAGGGGGAGTGCATGGCAGGGCACGGCGCTGGGGAGCTGCTGTGGACACCGTGGGATTCTCGTTCAGCCTCCCTTCGATGCCTCCACCCTTGTGCCTCTGCTCTGGGCAGATCCTATGGGGCTCCCATCTGAGTCAGGGCAAATCTATTGCTTTTCCTCCAAGAGTGTCTGGTAGGGAAATGAGATGAGGACCCTCCTCTCTGTGTTGGCTGCAGATGTCCTTTCATCTCATCCACCAAGCCTCTTCCTGGGGCTCCCTGCAGGGACTGAGACTCTTTTGAACTATTTGGGGGTGGTCTCACCTCTTGGGTTCACCTGGGTGGCTGCAGTTCTATCCCCCCCATCAGTCCTCCCCGCTGCACCCCACTCTGCACACCATCCAGAATAGATGAATATCATCTGCTCATCTAATGCTGCCTTTCCCTGGCTGAGAATTTCAGGGGCTCTTTCTTGCACTGAGGATGAATTGCAGACACACATCTCAGCCTGGCTCACAAGACCCTACGAGATCCTACTTTCCCCCTCCCTCTCCAGCCTATAGCACACACACACACACACCCGCCCCCACCCCCAATTTCTCTGGACTCTGACTTCACTTACTTTCTTTTTACTTTTCTGGGGAGAAGACCTCAGGGCCTTTACACAGGCCCTGCTATGTATTCCTCCTGAACTCTGCCATTATTAGGTTACAGGTCAGAAAACTGCAAGCTTTCCTTGACCCACCCCCACCAGCCTAGGGCAGGCACCCTGCTGTGTTTCTTTAAAACACTGTCAAACTTTGCCTTCACAGTCCTATCCATTTGCAGTGAATAGTATTGTTTGAGGAATAACTTTATCTCCCACTAGACTCTAAGCTCTGGGAAGGCGGGAACCTTTTTCTTGTTGACTGTAACCCCCAGCACGGCATCTACCATAGCTGATTGCCGTGTTCAGTTTAAGGTTTGTTGGAAGGAAGGAAGGGGGACTGGAGGTAGAAGGAGGTGGGGCAGGAAGGAGGGGGACCATATATTGCTCATCTCTGTAGCCACAGTGCCTGGCTTTGCACTGGTGAAAGGTTGATAGGAAGAGGGGAGGGGCTGGCTGGGTCCAGGTGACCACTGATTCAGCAAGCTCCTGGACACACAGCTCATCTCTGTGGGGATCTTGTTAGAGACTTCAGCCACCGTTGATCCATGCTCTGCCTTCGTGCCTTGACTTGCAGTTTCCAATCCTGAAACTCAGCCTTGCTCACGGAGAAGAGGCTCTGGATGACAGAGAGGCTTCCGGGCACCCCCTTGGGTGGCTGCTATTGCAGCCATGTGATGGCACAGGCTGGCCAGCCAGCTTTTATGGGGGAGGCCGGAATATGTTAGAGGGTCCCGCTGAGATCATGGAGTAAACCAGCTTGAAGCCATCGCTGATTGACACTCCTGAGTGGCATCTTCCTGATTGAGGGGGGCAGGGAGTTGAGTGAATTCCTTGTGGTCCTTGGAGTCTGGCACACTGCCCAGTCTGTGCTGGCTACTGCTGTTTGACCTTGGACAATGGTCCAGCCAAGGACAGCGTCTCTCTCCCAGGGTAGAGAGAGGATTTCAATGAGGGAAGGCATCAGTGCAGGGGTAGGCACTTTCCCTACCCCCTCCCTTTCATTCCCGGTGTGTCACTTACATCAAGTCCTAAGGATCACCTTGATTGAGTAAAATAAGAACGCTGGTTTCCCAGTGGCAACTGGCTCTTCCAGCCATTTCTCCATCCCCATTTACAGCCTGTCTATGAAGGGCACTGCTGGAGCCGGGATGGAGCCCATTCATTTCTTGAGTCACGGTCCGAGAGGAGCACGGTTGACTACACCCCCTGCTCTCAGCAGTGGTGAGGTAGCAGAGGCGATGCTCTAGCTGCCACTGCCCACTCACCATCCCTTTGACCTTCATTCCAGTCCTGACGTTCCTAGTGGGTCTCACCAGCTCTGCAGAATCCACCCAGCTGTGCAGGAATCCAGCAGTCAGAGCCACTTCCTCTCCAGGACCCAGAGGGACCCATACGCTGGAACGGGCATTATCTTGACTCACTCACGCTCTGTTTGCTTTTTATGGAGAGGCGCCAGGGAATAGGAGGAGTCGGATCTGGTCCCAGCCTTTCTCAGCTGACGCGCTGTGTGACCTTAAATGGCCTCTTCACTTCTGTGGGCCTGTCTCATCTGAAAACCAGGAAGCTGAAAAAAGGCGAAAGTCACTGGGCCGAGAGCCAAAGATGCTGCTTATCCTAGTCGGCAGCCTAGAAGATTACTGGACCTCTCTGATTCCTTCATCTACTGCACAGGGACAGTTGGTAGAATGATGGAGGTCACCGTGGGGTACTGTGTATCAGTTGTGAGATATTTGACACTCAGAAGAGAAGTCGCCCTTACCATAATTAAAGAAACTTCTCATCCTACCATCTTATGGCTGTAGGTCTCAGTTCAGTTCAGTTCAGTCGCTCAGTCGTGTCCAATTCTTTGCGACCCCATGAATCGCAGCACGCCAGGCCTCCCTGTTCATCACCATCTCTCGGAGTTCACTCAGACTCACGTCCATCGAGTCCGTGATGCCATCCAGCCATCTCATCCTCGGGCGTCCCCTTCTCCTCCTGCCCCCCATCCCTCCCAGCAGCAGAGTCTTTTCCAATGAGTCAACTCTTCGCATGAGGTGGCCAAAGTACTGGAGTTTCAGCTTTAGCATCATTCCTTCCAAAGAAATCCCAGGGTTGATCTCCTTCAGAATGGACTGGTTGGATCCCCTTGCAGTCCAAGGGACTCTCAAGAGTCTTCTCCAACACTGTGGGTCTAGGGGACAACAAAATCTTACATCCCACACTATCATAAGATGGGCTGAGAACCCAAAAATGAACTGGCAGGGACAGCAAAGAGTGTGCAGCCAGTGAAAGCAGAAATGGCCTCGGCTGGGCGGGTGGGGGCGGACCCTCTTTGATGCCCACAGGGGTCATGATAAGCGCATCTCTGCTCTGGGTGATGGTTGACCCAAGACAGTGAGAAGAGGCTCTGGGTTCACTTCCCACCTTCACCCTTTGTTACCTGTGCAGCGGTCACAGATGATTCTCCATCTTTAAGGCATTCCTTTCTCCATCAGCAAAATGGAGTTAACCAGAGGAGAAGTTGTGAGGGTTCGCAGAGATGATGCAAGGCAAGTTTATCACCGTATTAAGAAGCAGAGGATACTTTATAAATCTCAGCGATTATTGTTGTGAGTATAGGGAGCAAGACACTCTTTCTAGAAGGGGTTGGGGGATATCCTGGGAGCTGGGCAGGGTTCAGGATGCTCACCAGCAATGTGAACAATCTCCAGGCCCCTAGGTGGTGGCAGCAGCTGTGGGGGCACCAGGTTGGGGGAGGGGAGGAGGAGTGAGCCAGAGACAGACAAGAGGAGTGACCCAGCTAAAGAAGGCCCTGGGTGTGTTCCCGACCCATTCAGGTCCTTTTCAGGACACCACCTCCCTCTTTGTGGCCCCCAGCCCTGTGGCATCAAGAAAAGCCCATTTTCTCCTCTTTAAGGGCCACCTTCCAAGCTCCCTTACCTTGCAATAGTGGAAGAAGGAAAATATTTATAGGATTCAGCATGGGAAGCCTCAGGCAGATATTTCAACTTCAGGTAGCTCCAGAAACCCATCTGCCCTGGGGGTCTATTCAAACTAGGACAGAAAAGGAAAAAAATTAAATAAACGTAAAGGCTCTTAGTGATGCTTCCCCAGAGATTTGGGCCAAGCTGGAGGCCAATTCCCTAGGAAACTCTTCTTTCTAATCCTTGATTCTCCAATATCCCAAATCACCAGTAAGTGAGGGAGCCCTAAATGTCAGCATCTGCTCAATACCAGGAAGTTCACTTCTTGGGAGCCTGTAAAGAAAAAATCCTAAAGGCAGTTCAAAAAAAAAAATCCTTTATGAATTAAATATCTATGGCTTGCAGGAGGGCTGGAGTGGGAGCTTGGGGTTAGCATAAGCAAACTATTATATATAGGATGGATAAACAAAATAGCACAAGGAGCTATATCCAGTCTCTTGGGGTACACTGTAATGGAAAAGAATATAAAAAAGAGCGTAGTTATATGTATAACCGAACCACTTCGCTGTACAGCAGAAATTAACACACGTTGTAAATCAACTGTATTTCAGTTAAAAGAGAAATATCGATGGCTCTTTGATTTAGAAGAGTGGATGTTTGGAGATGTCATGAATGCCGGACAATGGAACGGGGTTGCTTGGGTAAATCACAGCATCAGCATCACCATTAAAGCAGTGTTGACACCAAGATGGGAAGTTTTGTTGTAACGGAAAGTAGAAGCATGCAGGGAACGATATTGTATGTAGAAGATGACCTCAACTTGACAGTCCCCTGCACAGAAATAGAAAGGCAAGGAAGTGCCTGAGATTTTTTTTTAAACATTTATTTAGGTTACACCAGGTCTTCGTTGTGGCACATGGGACTTTTAGTTGCAGCATGAAAACTCTTATTTACGGCATGTGGGATCTACTTCTCTGACCAAGGATCAAACCCAGGTCCCCTGCATTGAGAGTGCAGAGGCTTAGCCACTGGATCACCAGGGAAGTCCCCCGAGATGTTTTTGGACTGGAGAATCAATAATGAATTTTCTTTTCTTTTTTTTTTTCCCAGTTTGTTTTGCATTCTCTGCCATGAGTGTATGTTGCATTCTGATGAAAATAAAGTCAAGACACCAGGTCTAGTTGAAAAAAAGGTGTTTGCCAGCAACAGGGATGGTCCCATGGGCAGGTTACCTCCTGGCAAAGAGGGTCAGGAACCCAGCCTCCTGGAGTCACTGAGGCAAGAAGAGGGCCAAACAAGTGGGCCCCAGTTATCCCCACAAAGCAGGAAGAAAAGTGTTGAACCTTAATTGGGCACCTACTGTGTGCCAGCTCCTTGGCTGGGCACTTTGTGTGCCCTGAGCCTGTGTACACAGTAGCTTAAACGACAGCCCTGTTTAGCCTCATAATACAGATGAAGAAGGGGCTTCCCAGGTGGCACTACTGGTAAATAACCCACCTGCCAATGCAGGAGACACAAGAGATGTGGGTTTAATCCCTGGGTCGGGAACATCCCCTGGAGGAAGGCATGGGACCCATTCCAGTATCCTTGCCTGGGGAATCCCATGGACAGAGGAGCCTGGCAGGCTACAGTCCATAGGATCACAAAGAGTCGGACACGAATGAAGTGACTTAGCACACACACATGCACAGATAAGAAATAGAGGCTCAGAGGGAGGTGGTAATGCCTGTCTCCTCGCAGTTTGATAGAATGATGGTGACTGATAGAGAAATGAGCTCCCTCTAGGATGAGTTCATGCCCTCATCCTGGAGTAGGGGACTTAGGCCTAGAGGGGTCAGAACATTTTTCAAAGTCACCCAGCAAGACCTGGGGTTCCCTGGGGAATCCCTGGGGTATATACCTGGGGTATCCCGCTCATCACATGACTCTTGGGCTCCTCCCATGTCCTCCCAGCCTCGATGCCTAATAGCTTCCTTCAGCCCACCCAGCTTAGGTCTGGCTTTCCCCTAGACCCTCTGGAAGCTTTCTCTCTCGCCTCCAGCATGGCCTTGGGTGGGCAACCTCAGACCCCCTTGGTGACCGCTTACCTGCTGGGGCTGTTCCAGCCAACACTGAACCTCTAGCCAACTGTGGAAACTCCCGTCCTGAGATCAGGGGCTGCCTTAGAAAGAAGTTAAAAAAGGGGCAGAGCAAGAATATCCCTAACAGAGGGTGAGGGTTAGGTCAGCCTCCCTCTCTCTGCTCTCTCCAGCCTGACATGCAGGGGGCCAGTCTATAGTCACCTGAGAAGGACCTCTTTAAGCCACTAGCTGACCTCTGAACTCTGACCTCTGAACTTGCCCTGTCCTTTGGCTGGTTGAATCACAGTCTCCTCCACTGCCACCCCTGCTCCCAACTCAGTTCGTGCTTCCCAGCATGCACGGGGGTCCACTTCTGAGTGGGCTTAGTCCTTGCCTGGACGTGGACGAGCTGCTTCTGTGGAAAGGCTCCGCTCCCAGCTCGTCACCCTTCCCTCCTGCTGCTCGCACCCCCAAACCCCACCCTCCTCCACCCTCCGACTCAGAGCCTTCATCAGTGCTTCACCTGTGAAGCAGAGTTTATTCACGGTGGAGGCTTTCTTCAGTTTCATTGAGGCCAGGAGTGCTAAGATATGGCAACAGTGTCAGTTGATAAGTGCATGGGATGTTTATTTATTTTTTAAATTTTTGTTGAGTCATAATTTACATACCTGGGGCTTCCCTGGTGGCTCATCCGCCTGGATGAGGTTCGAAGATGCAGGTTCGATCCCTGGGTCAGGAAGATCCTCTGGAGGAGGAAATGGCAACCCACTCCAGTATTCTTGCAGCCTGGTGGGCTACACTCCATGGGATCAAAAAGAGTCTGACATGACTGAGCGTGCATGCGTGCACACACACACAAACATACACGCACACACACACACACTTTACATACCATACAATCTCTTGCTTTACTTGCTCAATTCAGTGCTGTCTGGTATATTTACAGAGTTGTGTAACTATCACTACTAGCGTAGATGGGTTTTTTTGTGTGTGGGATCTTAGTTCCCCAAGCAGGGTTTGAACCCACACTCTCTACATTGGAGGTACAGTGTCCTAACCTCTGGGCTACTCGGGAAGTCCCTGGAATCTTTATGATGAGCTTTTTGACTGTTGCAAGTGTTCTGTGTGTATTATCTCCTGTTAGCTCACAGTCACCCTTTGGGTTAGGGACTGTTGTGTCCCCATTTTACAGATGAGGAGGCTGAGGCTCGGGGAGGTAAGTAACCAGCCCAGGAGCACACACCTGTGATTGGCAGAGCCTGGTCTCACTGTGCCTTATCTTACTTAACGGGTCCATCGGGCTACCTCCCCGGACACAGGACTCAGCTAACGACTTTGAGTTTCTATGAAAAGGTCACAGGAAGTGTGGCAGCTAAGGGATGCTGAGGGGCCGCTTCTCGGGCACTTGTGAGTTAATTGACTCAGTGCCTTTCCTGTTCCCAGAGCAGTGCAGTGGTTAGAGCCCAGGTGTGGGGTCAGATAGCCCTGGCTTCAAATCCCCTCTCTGCCACTTATGGGCTTCCGAGACGGTGCTAGTGGCAAAGAACCCGCCTGCCAGTGCAGGAGACATAAGAGATCAGGTTTGATCCCTGGGTCAGGAAGATCCCCTGGAGGAGGGCATGGCAGCCCAGTCCAGTATATTCTTGCCTGGAGAATCCCATGGACAGAGGAGCCTGGCAGGCTATAGTCCACGGGGCCGCAAAGAGTCAGGCATGACTGAAGCAACTGGGCAGGCATGCCCCGCCAGTTACAACATGCGTGGCTTCAGGAGAGGTGCTTATACTCTGTCCTGTAGTTTCCTGATCCACAAAGTGGGAGTAAGTTCTGATAGAATGCAAGGAGTCTGAGATCTTGCTTATCGAGTGTCTAGTGCAGGCTTGGCTAAGTCAGTAGCTGTTTTGGCATTGTGGTGCTGTTCACTTTCATTATTATTCATTACTACTGTTACTGATGACTATTCTTGGTTATATTCATTTTTAATAAATACTAGCATTAGTTATTAATGCTATTACTGTCTTCTATACCACATACTGGGAAGGAAGATGCATTACATCCTGCTACCATTGGAAGGACTGATGCTGAAACTGAAGCTCCAGTACTCTGACCACCCGACATGAAGAGGTGACTCATTGGAAAAGACCCTGATGCTGGAAAGATTGAAGGCAGGAGGAGAAGGGGACGACAGAGGCTGAGATGGTTGGATGGCATTACCAACTCAATGGACATGAGTTTGAGCAAGCTCCGGGAGATAGTGAGGGACGGGGAAGCCCTGCGTGCTGCGGTCCATGGGGTCGCAAAGAGTCAGACACAAGTTAGCAAATGAGCAACAATAACAACCTTGTACTCAGAGAACCCCAACCCAGAGTTTGGGAGAAACACCTAGCAAGCTATCAGATCACTCTAACCACTGTAATAAAATAATGCTCTTTGCTTGGTAAGGACTCCTGACTGCCACAAGGGAGGTTGGACAGAAGAGGTGACATTTGAGTGGGTTTTACAGACTGAATAGGAGTTTGTGGGGCTGAGAAGAAAGGGAAGAGGACAGTGTAGGTGAAGGAGCACAGAGAGGGTGTCCGTGGAACAGAAGGGTTTGGAGAAGGGCAGGCAGGTCTGTGTGGTGGGAGCTTGGCGTTTGTAGGTGAAGGTTTACAGGGGCCAGGCTGAGATGTCTGGTGGGGACCAGATTGTGATAAGCCTACACAGCAGGCTCCTGGAGGGATCTGGCTTTTAGGCAGTAAGGATCCATCATTTGTGGCTGCTGCTGCTGCTGCTGCTAAGTCACTTCAGTTGTGTCTGACTCTGTGCAACCCCATAGACGGCAGCCCACCAGGCTCCCCCGTCCCCGGGATTCTCCAGACAAGAACACTGGAGTGGGTTATCATTTCCTTCTCCAATGCATGAAAGTGAAAAGTGAAAGTGAAGTCATTCAGTCGTGTCCGACTCCTAGTGACCCCATGGACTGCAGCCTATGGGCTCCTCCGTCCATGGGATTTTCCAGGCAAGAGTACTGGAGTGGGGTGCCATCACCTTCTATTACTGTTTCAGGCAGGGTGGCCGAGGGCAGAGACTGCCTGAGAAAATGAGAGGAAAGGAAAGGCTTGAGAAAGAGAAACAGAAGTGATCTGTGTGTGTTGGGAGGGTGTAGGCCGAAGTAGAAAGAACACATGAGATGAAGGTTTCAAATGTTCTTGTTTAAGAAGACTGCTGATTAGGTTCCACTGGAATCATCTAACTAATTTAGCATTACAGAGTAAAGATCCCAGTTGTTGATCAGCCGCTGAGTCATGTCTGACTCTTTGCAACCCCATGGACTGTAGTGTGCCAGGCTCCTCTGTTCTCCGCTATCTCCCAGAGTTTTCTCAAAGTCATGTCTACTGAGTCAGTGATGCTATCTAACCATCTCATCCTCTGTCTGCCCCTTCTCCTTTTGCTTTCAATCTTTCCCAGCATCAGAATCTTTTCCAATGAGTTGGCTCTTCACATCAGGTGGCCAAAGTATTGGAGCTTCAGCTTCAACATCAGTCCTTCCAATGAATATTCAAGGCTGATTTCCTTTAGGATGAGTTGGCTTGATCTCCTTGCTGTCCAAGAGACTCTTAAGAGTTTCTTCAACACCACAATTCTAAAACATCAATTTCTCAGCACTGAGTTTCCCAGTGGGCATGGAAATTGGCAGCTTCAGCTTCTGCTTCTCCAAGATGGCCTCCCTGCTTCCTCTAGGATTGGTCAAGTCCTCTGTGCCCTTGGCACATGCCTTCATTTCAGCCCTGATCTCCCGGGTTTTGATGCCCTGTGGACCTGCAGCCTTTCTGTTAGACTCGGGGCTACGTCTTCTCCTTCATTCTATCCCTAGGTGTAGCACAGGGCCTGGCACACACAGGCGCTTGAATAGATGTTGCTTTAGTAAGGAGAAAAGGCACATTTGAGTTTGGAGGTTAGAAGAGAAGTCAGGCTGGCTGAACTGGGGTTATTCTGGGTGAGCAGGGAGGAGGCTGTGGCCTCAGAGAACCAGTCTCCAGGAGTGAGTCACTGGGGAACAATGATGCTCGTTGACCGAGTCCTGGCCTGGGTGTCAGATCACAGGGTCAGATCACAGCCTGCCAAGATTGCTTGTCAACAGAAGCTGGGCTTCTCCAGCTGCAGTCCTTCTCAGCTCAGAAGGACTGATCTGAGGACAGGGAATTAATCTCACTTAGAACAGTTGCAGGGGACTGGAACTAGAACAAGGGTCTGAAAAGCATCAGCTGCAAGGAAGCAGCTATTGACCTGAAAGCATCACATGTTTTCTGTTAAAACGGGCAGAAATGACCAGCTCAACTGCCATGGGAATGATGACTCCCTGGTCTTCAGATGTGCCCAAGCAGAGTGGGGTGCAATTGAGGAGATGGGCAGAGACAGCCCTGGGCTTTTGGGTCTTTTTCTAGCATCCAGAAGGACCTTTATTATTACAGCAAGTCTTCTATATATGAAACTTAAAGTTGCGAACTTTCAAAGATACGAACGTGCATCAGGTTCCAGTAAGGAACCAAAACCTGTGCCATCAACATCAGATGTGAGTGACATTGCAGCTTGCTCTCCGTCTCCTATTGCTGACGATCCCTCAGCTCTGCCATCTCTTGCCTCCTCTCCCTCCTCCAGTCAATAACTCTCCTTGCCTGTTCACTTGATGGCCCCCTGTATGCCAGCTGTTATGCTTGTACTACTGTACTTTTCAAGGTACTGCACTGTAAGATCAAAAATGCTTTCTTTTTTGTGTTTATTTTTCAAGTATAGTTGATTGTGTTAGTTGGGTACCTAGGCTAACTTTGTTGGAATTGTGAAAAAGTTGGACTTGCAAACACACTCTCAGAGTAGAATGCTTTCACATGCAGAGGACTTACTATAATAGTCTGTGTAGCTTGTCCCCAAGTGCCTTCTCAAAGACACTATGAAGCCAGAATATATCCAGGCCAGCAGGTGGGACCTCAAACACCTTTTCTGCCTTAATATCTGATGTCTGTTTCCCAGAGGAACTCTCTAGAACACGTCAGGGTGATCTTGCTGTCTTTGCCCTGTTCTCTTCCTGTATTAAGTTGGCCCTAGACTCCTGGACTGGGGCAGATTCCCAGTTCACAGGCCCCTGGAGAAGGTGACTTTCTAAGTCACCAACCCACTGTCCCCTCAGAGTCCGATGCAGTCAGCCCCTGCTCTGTCCTGTACTCACTTCTCTCCAAGTCTGAGCTGACTCACTGAAAACTAGCCTGATCGCATTGACAGCTGGGGGGCTGTTGGTGTGTGTTCATTGAGCAAACATTTGCTGGGTTGCAAGTATGTGCCAAGCACTGTAGTAGACAAAAGAAACAAAGGCACCTGTCTGGAAGGGACAGAAAATAGACATGCAATTTCATGCCAGACAATAATGAGGGCTTTGAGCTAAAGGGGAGCAGAGTCAAGCAATGGTGACTGGGAGCTTCCCTGGTGGTCCAGTGGCTGAGACTCCGAGCTCCCATGCAGGGGGCCCAGGATCGATCCCTGGACAGGGAGCTAGATCCCACATGCTGCAACTAAAGATCCTGTATGTTGCAACAAAGACCGGGAGTAGCAGCCAAATACATAAATATGTATTTTTAAATCAAGGGGTGGTGATTGGTTTTCATTGAGAGGTGGGGGAGGGTGCTCTTTGAGGAGGTGACTTCCCCCCCCAGTTGAGGACTGAATAAAGAGAGGGTGGGAGGCAGGCAAAGGTCTGGTGAGGAACATTCTAGGCAGAGAGAACAGCATGTGCAAAGGCCCTGCCATGAGGCTTGGTTGACCATGTTGGTGAAAAGCAAGGCCAGGGTGTCTGGAACAGAGGGAGAGAGAGAGAGGGCAACAGCTGAAGGTGAGATGGGTAGGGAGGACACCAGTCAGCCTGTGCAAGGCCTTGGGGAGGGCGTCAGGAAGAGCTTTTAGAGACTTTTGAGCGATCAAGTGTCAGCATCTCAGGCTGGTTGATCTTTCCTTCTCCCTCTATTCACACAGAGCCTCTGATGAATTCTCTAATCTAAAATGTCTCTAAAACAGTATGGCCTAAGAGGAACGAAGCTACAAATGCATTTTTAAATTTCCTAGTAGCCACATTTATACAGTAAAACAAGAGACTTCCCTGGTGGTCCAGTGGTTAAGAATCTACCTACCAATGCAGGGAACGTGAGTTCGATCCCTGGTCAGTTGTCCACACGCTGCTGGACCACTAACCCCACGTGCTGTAATTACTGAGCCTGCCAGAGAGACCATGCTCCACAACAAGAGAAGCCCACGCGCACACCGCAACTGGGAGAATAGCCCCAGCGCACTGCAACTAGAGAAAGCCTGCGCACAGCAACAGAGACCCAGCACAGCCAAAAAAATAAAAGGTAAAACAAAGCAGGTGAAATTAATGTATTGATAGAAATAGAAAGTATTCTACTGGATCCCATATATCCCAAATATTGTCATTTCAACCTGCAAGCCACATGTAAGTATGAAGAGGATATTTTACCTTCTGGTTTTTGTTTCTTTCTTTCTTTTTTTTAACACTAAGCACATCTCAGTTCAGACCAGCCATATTTCAAGTACTCAAGAGCCACATGGGGCCAGAGGCTACTGTATTGGACAGTGAGGCTCAGATGACGTCTGACACCCCAGGTGGGATGCAGTGTTGCTCTGTAGGGGGACCTGGGAGGAGGGCAGGAGGGAAAGAGCCTGTTCTGGGTCCCCAGGAAAGGTGGCCTTGGAATTGATCCCTGCCTGATCTGGGGAAACCTGTCTACTTGGCTCAGCTCCTCTTGGGGAAGTTGAGAGGGAATAAATTGAGCCCGACAGACTCAGCAGGACTTTCGTCTAATCAGTTCTGAGACTTTAATAAAGTGCCTTTCTAAAGGTCTCCTGGAATCAGCACCCACATCGCTTTCTTAAGGGGGATGTGGAGAATGCCTATCAGTGCTGTCCGCAGGTCGTTTGCAGTAGGTCCCTGCGCACCCGTCCCCTCTGAAGTTGATGGAGACTGGCCCACTTTCAGGAGTCCCTCCCTTTTAATGAAGAACCATCCATCCCAGTGTTCTTTTTCCCAAACTGTCTGCCAGCTGGCTGGTGGTGTGGAGGAACCCAGAGACCTTCCAAATTGACAACACATAGAACAAAATCGCTATCAGCTGGTGTCAGCTCTCCAGGAGAACTTGCTGGGGGTGGAGAGGAACTCTGCTTTGCCGAGTGGGCTGTTTAGAGCCGGACCAGCCTTCCTGTGCATCAGGCCAGAGGAAGCGATGTTCAGCAGAACAGAAAGGCGGCAGCGGAAATAAACAAGAGCAGCCAAAATTAACAAGAGCCGCGAAAGGGCCAGTCAGGGCAGGGTGGGTAGCCAGAGAAAGAACTGGCTGTGCTTCTGAGCACCTCTTCCCCGGCCCCTGCCCACAGGGAGAATGATGGTTTAGGACAAAGTAAACTGGACGCAGTGACTTACAGCATCTTGCACACGCGCAAGTAGAGGTGGTGGATCGGGGCTCTGGCCCCAGGCCCTGTCCTACCACTGCGAGGCCACAGGGGATCTGTATCTCAGCCCATTGAGATACTGCATCAAGATTCTGAAGAAAACTGAATCAGGGTTGTCAAAGGGAGGTCTGTTAAACAAGCTACAGGTGGGTTTCTGGACCTTTTTCTGGAAAGCTGGCCTTATGCAGTAGCTTCCTTTTTAGGGTTAGCCCTTGAAGCCCAAACGAAACATGAAAGGAATTGGGTCAGCCCATTCTTTCCCAGTAAGTCCTGAGATGTGACAAATGTGAGAGAGATTTGTAAGTGATGGAACCCAGTCTTCACCACTTTGGGGATAAAGAAGGGATGACTGGCAAATTTGCAGCCTCTGCTGCTCAACAGAATTGCAGACTTCAATCATTATTCCTTGCTGCAAGTTTTCCTTAACCAGCTTGAAGAGTAACAGTTGGCCTGAAACAAAATTCTGGTTATACGTGGCACCCATTGACAGTGGGGCCCAATAGGATGGTCTGAGAGTCATGCCACCATGAAGGCCATTTCTAGAGTTGGTTACTTAAAGATGGAGATAGAGATGGAGCCAGAGATGGAGTTGGAGATGGAGATAGGGAGACAGAGATGGAGACAGAGGAGAAAAATGGACATGGAGACAGAGATGGAGACAGAGATGATGAGTCCCTGTGCTGCCGTGAGCTCCGTATAACCCAAGATTTCTCTGTGGCTGTGTTCAAAAGCCACTACACCTTTTGTATTGTGATTTTGGGAAGTATTATTATTTTGTTTTTCTTTTTCCTTCCCAAAGCTTGTAATAATACAGGTACTAGGCAGCACCCCCTGAAGCTTAAGCTATTTTAGGTGAGGGTGAGGGAAATGCTCTGCACAGCGGGCAGTAAAGCTGGAGATGGAGGCACCATGAATCACTGCCACGCAGGAGGGCTCAGTCTGGTGCCAGCTCCCTGGGCAGAGCAGCCTGGGCAGAGGACACTGCCTGCTTTCCGGGGGCTTGATCCCCGGGGCTGCTACCAGGTAGGCTGCTGAGCTGACCCTGCGGCAGGAGATCCTGCCCCCAGCCTTTGAGCTGTGTCATTGTCTTTGCTTAAGTGGGGATCTCGGCAGGGAAGCCACGGCTCTGATCCCCTTCAGGGCCCGGAGGTGATGAATGCAAACGCAATCCAGGGCTACTTGGTGAACATTGAATTAACTGTAGAAAATTAACTAAATGAGGTTGGTGAGTGAAATGTAAATGAGCACCGGCTCAGCAGGAGCCAGGGAAAGGATCACAGTGGGAGATGGAGTCAAGTAGGAGGCTGGGAACTTGGGAGTGAGCAGTAAGCAAATGTACAAAGCCTTGTAAACAACTCATGGAGGAGCAAGGGCTGCGATGTGAAGGAGCTAATGAGGGAAGCTGTGGATCCCCTCCTACAGCTTCTGAGCTTTCTGATAACCCAGTGAGGGGTGTGGGGAGAGGCAGAGATGTAGTTCAGATCCAGGGAACCTAGGCACTTTTCTTCTGGACCTCATTTACGGCAGTGTTCTTTGGTTGCAAAAAGAGAGGAGGTTCACTCAGGCTGGCTGGAGTGAAATTAGATGTTGAAATTAGATGTTGATTAGATTAGTGGCTGAGTGATGATAAAGATGCTCAAAAAGCACAGGAGGATTTCATGGGAACCCAGGAAGAAGCAGCCACATCTCGCGGACCCCGGGTCCAGGAACAGGACAGGCAGTGGGGCCCCAGGAGATGGCCCTTAAGGTCCATCTCTCTCCTGGAGTCCCCTCCTCTCTCCAGGAATCCGCTCGATTTTCCTGCTTGCATCAGCTGACTCCCCGTTCCGATTCCTGGTTCATGCAGCCCCTCGGCTCTGGCCCATTCCAGCCACCGTCCAGTCCATCCCCAAGCACCCCTCAGGGCTCCCCTTCTGGAGCCTGTTGTACATTTCCAAGAGCTGTATCTGATGGTGGGGCTCATCTTTTGGAGGGAAGCGCAAAGCCCTGTTTGGAGTCCAGTCTGTGATTTGGCACTGCCTGGGCTGGGTACTTCATATCATCCCATCAGAGAATGGTTGGGATGGGTGGTGCCGTCCTGGAGGGCTTAGGTATGTCGTATCTGGAGAGAAGCATGGGTCACCTTGGATCCACCATCGCACAGGGGTGAGAGGACATCAAAACTGCACCGTCTCCCCACCACCCAGCTTCCGGTCAGCTGCTGCCTCCCTGGGGGTGCCCCACCTCTCACTGAGAGTGGGCCACTGGTGCTGGTGAGGAGGGGGGTATCCCTCCAGAATGTCGAGTCAGAGCCCCAGCAGGGGCCCTGGGAAGGGTCGCCAGTGAGCAGGCAGAGATGGACATTTCTCAGTGATGTCCAGCAAACCTAGCTAGGTGGTTTTGCCTGGTATGCCTCCAACACACAACGATGGTGACTTTTTCCAGTTGGCAGGAGGAAGAACATAGGCTAAGACATTGAAATGCCTCCCCGGGAAGCTTCTCTCCCATATGTTTTTCTTAAATCTTGGGTGCCTCCTACTGTTTGCCTGCTGTCATTTGCTAGCGGGTGACGCATGGCTGCACAATTAGCAGCAGTAGTAGACAAATATTATCACACAGCTGATAAATCATGCTTGGATGTGTTATCGTGTTGGTGTGTGAGGCAGCCCTTGTGTTAATGGCTGTAATAGTGCCTCCTACTGTTTGCCTGCTGTCATTTGCTAGCGGGTGACGCATGGCTGCACAATTAGCAGCAGTAGTAGACAAATATTATCACACAGCTGATAAATCATGCTTGGATGTGTTATCATGTTGGTGTGTGAGGCAGCCCTTGTGTTAATGGCTGTAATTTGAAGTGGTTTGCACATCACATAGTCACATCTACCCAACGACATGGTCTCTGAGTCCCAGGGATGGGGTAGGAGAGCAGGAATAAAGGCCGTGGAATTGATTGAACCTTCTGTACTGATTCACTGACTCCCAACTTGCGATGTGATATTGGACAAGTGTCTTTCACCTCTCTGAACCTCGATTTGTTCATCTGTGAAATGGCAATAAATAGCAGTAGTAATGCTTCCTTCAGTGTATTTGTGAGGGTTAAGTGGGCTATTCCTTGTAAAGTGCTTGGCACAGTGCTTCAAGAGGGAGGGGGCGTGTGCACCTATGGCTGATTCAAGCAGATGTTTGAGAGAAAACAAAAAAATTCTTTAGAGCAATTATCCTTCAATTAAAAAATAAATTAAAAAACATCAGTGAATTACATTAGTGTTTTTACAACTCTCCATTGAATTAAATAATAATATTTTCATTTCTGGAAGGAGGAAAAAAACTTTTTTTCAGATACTCAATTGCCCACACAAGTTTGAGAACTTCTCATTGATAGTGTCGTCTATGGGGCTCCCAAAACATCATCACAAGGGATCAACCAATATCAACATTTATTTTTCTCCATATTTGAATAATATTTCACTGGAATTTGAGCCTTTTGCACCTAAATAACCTCTTCCTTTGGGGTAGCACTTAAAATATTTTGAGACATCCTGTTGTTGGTTAGTCACTCAGTCATGGCTGACTCTTTTGTGACCCCGTGGACTGTAGCCCACCAGGCCCCTCTGTCCACGGGATTTCCCAGGCAAGAATACTGGAGTGGGTTGCCATTTCCTTCTCCAGGGCATCTTCCAGACCCAGGGACCAAACCTGCGTCTCCTGCATTGGCAGGTGTGTTCTTTACCACCGAGCCACCTGGGAAGCCTGGGAGCCTTCAAATGTAGAAATAAATCTTTCATTGGCCAGGACAGTCTTCTGAAACCCAGAAGGGCACCTGCGCAGCTTCTGGTAGGGCGAGCATGAGAGAAACAGGAGGGGGAGTGTTGTCAATGGATTACAGCCTCTATGCCAAGATGGGCCAGAGCAGGTTAAAGCAGAGCCCAGCCCAGGAGCATCTGGGCATCAGGCCAGATCCCTGGATTCAGAAGAAGCCTAGATGGATCGGATCCTGGCCCTGGGAGAAGAGCCGTATACCAGCCTCCAGAGTGGTGTAGTGCCAGCCCGAGATGGAGCCGGGGCCCCTCCAGCCAGACTGTGTAAGGAAACGGCGAGCCTCGGAGACCAGGGTTGGGCTGGGCTGCAGACAAGGCCACGTGGTCCCAGCTCTGGGGAGGGGAAGGCTACTGTCACCGGCATCAGGCTCCACTGAGAGGCCCAATTCCTGTCGCTCAGTCCTAGGGACAGAAAGTCTCTGTGGCCTTCTCCTTTGTTCTGTACACCAGAAGTAGGGACTCTGTGATTCCTTGGATGTGATGGTCCAGCGATGTCCGGGCTGCCCCCTGCCTTCCCTGGAGGAGAGGAAGGGAAGTGTCCTGCGTGGAGGCTTTGTGGCGCATTAGATGCGTGCATCTTTTCCCTTGGGCCATGCTCTATGCAAGTGGCACGGTGGTATCACCAGCACCCTTTCGCAGATGAAGAACTGGACTTTGGAAAGGTTAAGGAACAAGGCAGGGCTTCCCCAGTGACTCTGCAGTGAAGGAATCCACCTGCAGTGCAGGAGATGTGGTGGGAATTGAGGATTCAGACCCTGGGTTGGGAAGATCCCCTGGAGGAGGGCATGGCAACCCGCTCCAGCATTCTTGCCTGGAGAATCCCATGGACAGAGGAGCCTGGCGGGCTACAGTCCATGGGGTTGCAAAGAGTCGGACATGACTGAAGCAGCTAAACAACAACAAGGAGCGAGACAGAGGTCATATTGCTGGGCTTGAACCCCAGTCTACTGCCTCCAGACCCTTCCTCTGCTGCTGCCCTGAGCTTGGTTTCTGAAAAGTCCTGAGGGATCAGTCTGGCAGCAGGTGACCAGAGAACCAGGGAAGGCAGAGTAAGCTGAGCCCCGGGTGCCCAGGCCCTACGTCCTCCTGCCCGGCTGAGGGCAGAGAGCAGCATTCTGGGAAGCTGGGGGTGATGTCCCAGGGGCCACCGGCTGCCTTGATGTGTCAAAAGTCAGGGGAGGCTGCATGAGGAGTGGTGGTCACAGCCCGTGTCTGCATGATTGTCACAGGCTGGCCCTTCCTCCCTTCCCTGTCCTGTCTCCCTGCAGGGTCTGAGATGTGGCTGAGAATAACTTGGAATGACAGGGTGCTCGCCAGCCCAAGGCAGTGGCAGCAATGAGTTGAACAGCCCGAGATAGCAGGCGGCTTTGTCAAACACAGATGCCCAGCTGGCCCTTGTGTCCCCTCCCCGCTCCCCGCAGGTCAGCAGCCTGGACCAAACCAAAGAGCCTTCTAAGAAGGCAAGAGGGGATGGAAGGAAAGATGACACCGATCGCCACCATCCTCTCATCCATACTAGGCACGTTACTAGACGTCTGCAGGGAAAAGGAAATGTGGTAGAAAGAAACTGGACTTGAAGTGCTCTGGAGAGGCTGTGGATGAAAGGAAATGTTGGGTGAATCCTTCTGGAGTAAGACTGCCTTTCCCCCGCCCTCTAATTTCCCTGCTTTGCGATGCTGAGATATTGTCAGTGTCGTTCCGGCTACACTGGGAGGACTGTAAATGCTCTGTTTCCAAATGCCAGCCTGAACTAATGGGCAGCAGACGCTGCTCCAGCTTCAGCCAGCAGAGATAAAGGGATCGGAGCGTGGCCGCCCCGCACACCTGGCCCCGGAGCTGGGGGAGATTGACCAGCGCCCCCAAGCAGCTATCAGGAGGCAGGCATCAAAATGTTCCCATCAGCGTTTGGTGACAAAGTGGTGTGTGTGCTTAGTCGCTCATCGTCTGACTCTGCGATCCCATGGACTGTGGCCCGCCAGGATCCTCTGTCCATGGGGATTCTCCAGGCAAGAATACGGGAGTGGGTTGGCATGCCCTCCTCCAGGGGATCTTCCCAACCCAGGAATCGAAGCGGGGTCTCCTACATTGCAGGTGGATTCTTTACCAGCTGAGCTACCAGGGAAGACAAAGTGGTGTCAACCGATATTTATTAGGGGCTTTCTAGGCCAGGCCCTGTGATGAGCATTTTACAAACGTGTTCCCTGTTGAGCTTCCTGACAGATGAAGAAACAGATGAGGTCACTCAGCCCTGCTCGAGGTCATGCCACAGCTCAAAGTCAGCCTGTGGATCCTGGACCCTTCCCACAACTTCTGTTGTACTTGCTGGATGCGCATGAGGTACAGGAGATGCTGCTGAAGTGGTTCTAAAATTCGCTCACGCTGGTCCAGCCTGGACTGACAACCCACTGACAGTCCCCTTCTGTTCCTCTGTTTATCCTGCTCCTTCTTGCCTCTCCCTTCCCTCCTCCTCCCACCTTCTTTCTCTCCACCACTTATGTCTAGAACATTTTTAGACAGGTTTGGACCACATCAAGTAAGAACTTTCCAGATTTTCCATTTCCAACTGAGGCTTGCCAGCGACCCCGTAGAGCTTTGGACCCCTCTGTCCCAACGTCTCCTTGATAGAGATGGGAAGTGTCGTAAGGGGAGTCATGTTCCCCGGTAAATCATTTGAGAGTTGCGTGGAGGAGCCATGCATTTTTGCAGAAGTGTGCGCATTGGGAGGCAGGTGATTTGGGGCTTACACTGGCCCCTTCCTTGGTACCTTGTGCCACCTTGAGAAGTCATCTTCTCCAAGCTCAGCCTGGATTTCCTCATCTCCAAAATGAGGCCCTTAGATTAGGTAATGGATAAAGTTCCTTCCAAGAGTACCAGTCTGTACGTTTCCTATAAATGTGGTTGGGAGGATGGATAGACCAGTCAGCCTTGGAAACTGGAACTATCCCACAGGCATGGTCCTCATTTATCAGCCTGTCATCTGCTCAGGGGACCCGAAGGTCCAAGAGAAATGGGCTCCATTTATCCTCTTGGCACAGAGCTCTGGCTGGCACTGGAACATGGCCAGCTTTCCGTCTTGTGCTGGTGGATGCTTCTGGCCCCAGACTTCTCAAAGCCAAAGGATTCCTAAACCCCAGGAATCCTACAGGCTCTGGACCCTCGTGCTTTCTTGTTTGCTGGGTCAGGTGTAAGGTGGTCAGGATCTCTCATGGTTTCCTAGAATGGAGGCAGAACTGTGGGGAAGGGCTCCCATTCCTGCTGGGCGCTTGGAGCTGGAGCATCCAAAGGATAAGCTTACCTGTATCTCCACTTAGCCTGATGGATGGGACCGTGGATCCCAAACCAATTGGGAGGGGAGAGCAAGCACAGTCTTCTTAGAAGCTAATCAATGGAGGCAGAACTGTGGGGAAGGGCTCCCATTCCTGCTGGGCGCTTGGAGCTGGAGCATCCAAAGGATAAGCTTACCTGTATCTCCACTTAGCCTGATGGATGGGACCGTGGATCCCAAACCAATTGGGAGGGGAGAGCAAGCACAGTCTTCTTAGAAGCTAATCAACAGTCTGTGGCTTTACTCAGTCTAAATCCTGTTTTTGTGTTCAAGGGGTGTCAGGGCTGGCCCAAAAGCGCAGGAATGCCTGGGTTTAAATGCTGGCTTTCCCATGTATGTTACCATATGTTAAATAGATGACCAGTGCAAGTTCGATGCATGAAGCAGACCACTCAAAGCTGGTGCTCTGGGACAACCCAGAGGGAGAGGGTGGGGAGGGAGGTGGGAGGGGGGTTCAGGATGGGGGATGCATGT
>SJYT01008940.1:96360-154896 GCA_006410635.1 Cephalophus harveyi
CAAAGCGAGTGGTCTGGGACAACCCAGAGGGAGAGGGTGGGGAGGGAGGTGGGAGGGGGGTTCAGGATGGGGGATGCATGTGCACCCAAGGCTGATTCATGTCCATGTATGGTGAAACCACCACAGTATTGCAAAGTAGTTAGCCTCCAATTAAATAAGTAAATTAATTTTTTAAAATACTGGCTTTCCTTTTCACTCTAAGTGTGATTTTAGGAAAGTTAGTTAATAAATCACACGTTATTGTCTGTTTTATCGTCTGATAATTAGAGAGGGGCTGTATCGGACATGACTGAGCAACTTCACTTTCACTTTTCACTTTCATGCATTGGAGAAGGAAATGGCAACCCACTCCAGTGTTCTTGCCTGGAGAATGCCAGGGACGGGGGAGCCTGGTGGGCTGCCGTCTATTCAGTTGCACAGAGTCAGACACGACTGAATTGACTTAGCAGCAGCAGCAGCAGCAAGTGGCTCAGTGATAAAGAATCCACCTGACAATGCAGGAGACACAGGTTTGACCCTTGAGTTGATAAGATCCCGGGGAGAAGGAAATGGCAACCCACTCCAGTATTCTTGCCTGGGAAATCCCATGGACAGAGGAGTCTGGTGGACTTAAGTCCCTGGGGTAACAAAAGAGTCTGACACGACTGAGCAACTAAACGACAATAACAATATGGATAGTTACTTCCCAGTATAGTTTAAGTTTGCAATGATATCATATTGATAAAATACGTAGAGAGGCTGACACATAGTTTCATATGAATAGGTTGTGTGTTATTTTATGATCATATCAATGTAACTATGTCTGTCTGCCCCTGATAGAATTAGGATGTTAACTTCTAAAGAACAAGCATCTGCTTTGTCTCGGTGGTTGCTGCCCCAGCCCCAAATCAACCAATATCACTGCTCAAAGCAAGAGAGTTTGCCAGAGACAACGTGGTTTCCTGGATTGCTGGGCTTTCAGTGCTGAAACCAGGAAAGTCCTGGGTGAGCCTAATGTGTTGACCACCCTATAAAAAAAGGCTGGGGAGGGAGAAAGGGAAGGAGAAAGGAAGGAAGCTCCCAGTGTGGTTTCCTGGATTGCTGGGCTTTCGGTGCTGAAACCAGGAAAGTCCTGGGTGAGCCTAATGTGTTGACCACCCTATAAAAAAAGGCTGGGGAGGGAGAAAGGAAAGGAGAAAGGAAGGAAGCTCCCACTTTGCAAACGAGAACACCAAGGCTCAGAGAGTTTATTGAACTTGTCCAAGACCTCAGTATTAGCAGGTAGCAGAGCAAGAATCTGAAACTAGTCTTTATCACCAAGCAATATGGAAGCCGTAGAAGTTAGCAGATCCATTAACACCTTGCTGGGTTACCTGGGTTTATGCCAGGCTCTCCATCAGGACTGATCATGCTGTGGCAATAATTCCCCATCCAAACTCCAAAGCCCTTTCTGCACAAGGTCTTTAAGATAATTAAAAGCAACTCTATCATCTTTCCTCCTTAAATGCAAAAGTATCTCCCAAATGAGCCAGCTCCAGGTCCTGGGCTTGGAATTCTCCCCAAGGACCTCGCCTTCACTCTGCTGTGTACCCCTGCCTCAGTTTCCCCACCTGTGAGATGGGCATCTTGGATCCGGCACTCAGGAGTTAGCTGCGGGAATGAAGGCCTGTCTCTCCCCAGCCTTAGGGAGCTCCATTAGTCACTGATGAGCAGTGTGTGCCTGAGACAGTTTCCAGACCCACCAGCAGTTCTGAGCTAACCCCAAACATCCACTGCACTTTGTCATTTTCAGCATCGCTCTTGGGTGGTGGGAGGCAGAGAGGGGCTGCTTCAGGTGGGATGGAGACAGAACCCAGCAGAGTGCTCACGTCTCCCTCTCTGCCTTGAAAGTTTCCCGTAATGAGCTTGGTTTGAGCCATTTATCTTGCAGACTCCCCATTTTGTCAGAGATTTATGCCAGGCCATCAGGACTGATCATGCTGTGGCAATAATTCCCCATCCAAACTCCAAAGCCCATTCTGTACAAGGTCTTTAAGATAATTAAAAGCAACTCTATCATTTTTCCTCCTCAAATACAAAAGTGTTTCCCAGATGAGCCAACTCCAGGTCCTTCGCTTGGAATTCTCCACAAGGACCTCTTCTTCCCTCTGATGTCCCAGGCCTATCCACACCCATCTCTCCAGAAAGCCTCACCTGCCTCCTGCCTCACCCAGATCCTCTTGGCCTGGAAACTCCTTGAGCACACATGTACAATCTGTACCACTGATTCAGCCTTTTTTATACACTGCCCCATCCTCTAACCATAGTCTATCTCCCGCACAAATACATGAATAGCAATGATTAATATTTTAATGTCATCATCAATATTTTATCATTCAGAAGATATTGTGCTAACACCTCTGTGTGCATTATTTTATTGACTGTCCACGTCAATATAGCAAGGTAGACACTATTACATTCACTTTATAGATGAGGCTCAGAGAAGTTAAGAAACTTGCCCCAAGTCACATAGCTAGCAAGAGGAAGAAAAGGTCTGGACTCAAACCCAGTTCTCTCTGACTTCATGCTCTCAGCCACTACACTTCCTTAACCTCTCCGGGAAGGGTCACTATATTTCACAACACAATGAATATGGGATGTAGATAATTAAATAAATAATAAATGGGCAAGTGATCTTTGCCAACATTCATTATGTTAAGTCAGCTATGACTTTAAGAGTTCCCTGAATCCTCCCTTACACTTTATGAGTTAGGAACACAGTCTTCTGACTGTTACAGACTGCCCATCTGGGGCTAGGGCAAAGCTGATGATTGGGTGTCCCTCAGGGTCCCTGGCAAAGTATGAAGTGAAACCAGGGTCTGGAGGATGATGATGTGTGATGGGGGCACCTGGAAATCTCAGGACATCTTTTGGCCTCCGGACCTGCATCAAGGCAGTGATGCCTTTTAACGAGATTAGGGCTTCCCTGGCGGCTCAGCTGGTAAAGAACCTGCCTGCCAGTGCAGGAGACACAAGAGATGTCGGTTCAATCTCTTGGTCAAGACAATCCCCTGGAGAAGGAAAAGGAAACAGCATTCCTGCCTGGAAAATTCCATGGATAGAGGGGCTTGGCGGGCCTCAGTTCATGGGGTTGCAAACAGTCGGATGCAACTGAGCGTGCACGCACGCGCTCATGCCACCAGCTTGGAACCCTCACTGTCATGAGCAGTGAATAGCAGTACAGTTTTGGTGGTTCAAGGCTGCCATTTCATATCCTCATCTGTTTATCATCCCACTTTCTGGAGCTGGCTCCAAGCCGGAATCCCAATCCTGGGAAAATCACAGGCCAGCTGACACCTTTCCAAGAGCACATGCATCCACGTCTGCATCTTGTTTGTAGCCCTGGGAGGAACCCAGATCTCGGCAGAAGGTGTAAAATGCCGGCAATTCCTTTCTCTTCCACCTTCTGTGCTCATGTTGCCCAGGGATCCAGATGGCCAGCCCCCAGCCCCAGCTTGCTCAGGAGCCCTGGGGGAGGAATTCATGGGGCCTCTCCACTCCACTTCGTGCCATCACCGAACAGCAGGGAGAGACTGCCCCTCGGGTCCCTAGACTGGTACTTGTTGGTAGCCAGGGCCCCAGGCCAACTCCAAGTCAATGTCCTAGGACTCCAGGAACTCCAACAAGATAAAAATTCCCGACAGTATGACTCATGGGTATTATTCATTTTCTGAGTATTTTCCCATAGTGCCTACTTCTCTAAGCCAAGCTCTTACTTCCAATATAGGCTTTGGAAAGTAGATACCATGGTTTAATCCCATTTCTAAAAACAGAATCCTATTTTATAGACAGTTCCCATAGACAGGGAAGATCTGCTGTTTTCTGCTTTCTAGGAAATCATTAATGGGCAGTGGTTTCTAATAATTTTAGTTTTCATTTGTTTGATTTCTCCCAAGCTACAGTACTCCTCCAGGCTAATAGCTGATAATCCATAAACAAGTTCAAATGAATCTGAAGACTTATTTTTAAAAACCTGTGGGAGATCTTTAAAATTTTTATTTGAGATAAAGAATTCTTCTTTAGCCCAAAAAGAGCTGGTTCTAAATGATATGCGTGCTTTGTATAGATAAATGCATTCTTAGCACTAATTGAGAAACACTTTTCTAGTTGTTGGAGACATGAATAGCAATGATTAATATTTTAATGTCATCATCAATATTTTATCATTCAGAAGATATTGTGCTAACACCTCTGTGTGCATTATTTTATTGACTGTCCACGTCAATATAGCAAGGTAGACACTATTACATTCACTTTATAGATGAGGCTCAGAGAAGTTAAGAAACTTGCCCCAAGTCACATAGCTAGCAAGAGGAAGAAAAGGTCTGGACTCAAACCCAGTTCTCTCTGACTTCATGCTCTCAGCCACTACACTTCCTTAACCTCTCCGGGAAGGGTCACTATATTTCACAACACAATGAATATGGGATGCAGATAATTAAATAAATAATAAATGGGCAAGTGATCTTTGCCAACATTCATTATGTTAAGTCAGCTATGACTTTAAGAGTTCCCTGAATCCTCCCTTACACTTTATGAGTTAGGAACACAGTCTTCTGACTGTTACAGACTGCCCATCTGGGGCTAGGGCAAAGCTGATGATTGGGTGTCCCTCAGGGTCCCTGGCAAAGTATGAAGTGAAACCAGGGTCTGGAGGATGATGATGTGTGATGGGGGCACCTGGAAATCTCAGGACATCTTTTGGCCTCCGGACCTGCATCAAGGCAGTGATGCCTTTTAACGAGATTAGGGCTTCCCTGGCGGCTCAGCTGGTAAAGAACCTGCCTGCCAGTGCAGGAGACACAAGAGATGTCGGTTCAATCTCTTGGTCAAGACAATCCCCTGGAGAAGGAAAAGGAAACAGCATTCCTGCCTGGAAAATTCCATGGATAGAGGGGCTTGGCGGGCCTCAGTTCATGGGGTTGCAAACAGTCGGATGCAACTGAGCGTGCACGCACGTGCTCATGCCACCAGCTTGGAACCCTCACTGTCATGAGCAGTGAATAGCAGTACAGTTTTGGTGGTTCAAGGCTGCCATTTCATATCCTCATCTGTTTATCATCCCACTTTCTGGAGCTGGCTCCAAGCCGGAATCCCAATCCTGGGAAAATCACAGGCCAGCTGACACCTTTCCAAGAGCACATGCATCCACGTCTGCATCTTGTTTGTAGCCCTGGGAGGAACCCAGATCTCGGCAGAAGGTGTAAAATGCCGGCAATTCCTTTCTCTTCCACCTTCTGTGCTCATGTTGCCCAGGGATCCAGATGGCCAGCCCCCAGCCCCAGCTTGCTCAGGAGCCCTGGGGGAGGAATTCATGGGGCCTCTCCACTCCACTTCGTGCCATCACCGAACAGCAGGGAGAGACTGCCCCTCGGGTCCCTAGACTGGTACTTGTTGGTAGCCAGGGCCCCAGGCCAACTCCAAGTCAATGTCCTAGGACTCCAGGAACTCCAACAAGATAAAAATTCCCGACAGTATGACTCATGGGTATTATTCATTTTCTGAGTATTTTCCCATAGTGCCTACTTCTCTAAGCCAAGCTCTTACTTCCAATATAGGCTTTGGAAAGTAGATACCATGGTTTAATCCCATTTCTAAAAACAGAATCCTATTTTATAGACAGTTCCCATAGACAGGGAAGATCTGCTGTTTTCTGCTTTCTAGGAAATCATTAATGGGCAGTGGTTTCTAATAATTTTAGTTTTCATTTGTTTGATTTCTCCCAAGCTACAGTACTCCTCCAGGCTAATAGCTGATAATCCATAAACAAGTTCAAATGAATCTGAAGACTTATTTTTAAAAACCTGTGGGAGATCTTTAAAATTTTTATTTGAGATAAAGAATTCTTCTTTAGCCCAAAAAGAGCTGGTTCTAAATGATATGCGTGCTTTGTATAGATAAATGCATTCTTAGCACTAATTGAGAAACACTTTTCTAGTTGTTGGAGATGCAAAGATATAAAAAAAAAGTTTCTGCCCTTAATGAATTTGCCATCTAATTGGGCAGAGAAGCTACTTACATAAATACTTTTTTTGTTTGTTTGTTTTTCAAACATGGAAAATGCAGAGTGGGGCTTCATAGAAGGTGCTTTGGAAGTTGAGAGGAGAAAGAGATTACAGTTGACTAGGGTAATCAGCAAAAGATTTATGAGAGGATATCATTTGAGAAAGGCTATGAAGGGTAACCAAGGATTGGCCAAGCAGAATTGGAGGGAGGTATATTCGAGGAAAGGAAACAGTGTGAGCAGTCAAGGAAGTGGAAGAAGATGGGGGCATAGGTACTTCAACCCAGTTTAAGCAAAAGGCATGAGAACAACGACTGAAAGCAGAAGGATGGGCTGGGAATGAATAAAGAAAGCTCCCACTATTGAGTACCGTGTGTGCTCACACGCGTGCACCAGCCTTGTGGACTCGTCACTGAAACCACCAGGTCTTAAGGCCCTGGAGAGTCAGGGACTATATCCATCTTAATCAGTTCCTCACAATGCCCAGCAGAGTGCCTGACACAGAGAAGATGCTGTAATGCATTTTTTTTGAGTTATGCTTATTCCATTCAAAACCCAGTGGGCAATCATGGCAGTGTTCTGGGGAAAAGGAGGTTAATGATGAGGACTTTAGCATTCACAAGATCCATTCAGAAGTAAGTCCCCTATGTATGGACCTTCAAGTTGTGAACTTGCAGAAACGTGAATGTATGTGCCAGACCTGGTATGCCAGCTGTTGTACTTTACTTTCCAAGGTACTATACTGTAAGGTTAAAAATGTTTTTGTGTGTGTGTGTTTGTTTCTAAGTACATATTATTTGTGTGAAAAGTATTATAAACCCACTAAAGAACAGTACTGGTTTTTCCAGTGGTCATGTATGGATGTGAGAGTTGGACCATAAAGAAAGCTGAGCACCGAAGAACTGATGCTGTTGAACTGTGGCATTGGAGAAGACTCTTGAGAGTCCCTTGGACTGCAAGAAGATCCAACCAGTCCATCCTAAAGGAAATCAGTCCTGAGAATTCACTGGAAGGACTGATGCTGAAGCTCCAGTACTTTGGCCACTGGATATGAAGATCTGACTCACTGGAAAAGACCCTGATGCTGGGAAAGACTGAAGGCAGGAGGAGAAGGGAACAACAGAGGATGAGATGGTTGGATGGTATCACTGACTCAACGAACATGAGTTTGAGCAAGCTCCGGGAGCTGGTGATGAACAGGGAAGCCTGGCATGCTGCAGTCCATGGGGTCACAAATAGTCGGGTTCAAATGAATGACTGAACTGACTGCTAGGACAGTACTATATACTTAATGTGTTAGTTGGGTACCTAGGCTAACTTTGTTGTACCTATGGACAAATTGAACTTATGAACGTGTTCTTTGAATGGAACCTGTTTGTATGTAGGGGACTTACTGTGTAATAGGCAAGAAGAAGTGTTACCACCCCAAGGGGTGGCAGAAACTGGAGTGATAGCCCGGGGAAAGGGAAAGGAAGTCATGGAGGTGTTCAAGAAGATGTGAAAGAAAGAGGATTGAGGGAGATAGGACTTGGAAATGGATTTGGGAGCAAAGGGTGGGAAGGGGTTGCCATGATATCAAGATTTTAAGCCTCAAGGATTGAGAGGAAAGAGATGTCACTAGCAGAAGAGTGAAAGTCAGGGGAGAAGCCAGTTTGGCACTGAGGACCCTGGGAAAGAGGCACCACCAGTGCGGGCTGAGGCTTGGGCCTTACCAGGGCACCAAGAGGAGGGTGCCAGCATAAAATGGGGAAAGCGGAGCTGAAAGTTGATTTTGGTACTTCCACTGGCACTGGTGACGGCACTAGGTTCTGTATCAGTTGGGGATTTTTCTGATGCCAAGAACGTAAACCCTAACAAATTGGCTTAGTTTGTGAAAGGCTCAGTTAAGTGAAAGGGCCAGCGGATTAGAGACGCCTTCAAGAGTGACGTGATTCAGCTCATGCCACCAGGATCAGATTTTCCATCCGTCTATCCTTTAGCTCCATCTCCTCTGGGTTGACTCCATTCCCTTTGGTGGTGTGTAGCTACCAGCAGCACGAGGGCTTCACTCTCTTAAGTTTAAATATAACATCAAAGCATCTACCTCTCAGCAGCCCCCAGAAAAAGTCTATGTGTCCATCCTCAAACCACTAATAGATGTAGGCAGAGGTCATATCCTTCACCCTTGAGTTACCCGCTCAGCCCGGTACATCTCATAGGTTGAGAAAAGGAAAGGAAATGCTTCTTTAGGAGGATAATTGGGGTAGTCCGGGGGAGAATGGGGAAGTAGGGTGGGCCAGTGTTTTAGGAGTGGCAAAAACAATAGACATTTGCTACAGTAACCTTTGGAGAAATGATTTCAGTAGAGGAAAACCAGCATTGAAACAATTAAGAATTGAGCCTGACAAATAAACCTTACAATGAAACAGAAAGAGAATCTCAGACATAGAGAACAGACTGGCGTTTGCCAAGGGGGAGGGGAGTGGGGGACGGATGGAGTGGGAGGTTGTGGTTAGCAGATGTAAGCGTCTGTGTGTAGGATGGATAACCAACGAGGGCTTACTTATACATAGCATGAGAACTATATTCAAAATCCTATGATAAACCATAATAGAGAATATTTTAAAGAGTGTGTGTATAACTAAATCACTTTGCCATACAGCAGAAATTAATACAATATTGGAAATCAATATTTTACTTTGTGAAAGTGTTAGTCATCCATTGTGTTCAATTCTTTGCAACCCCATGGACTGTAGCCCGCCAGGCTCCTCTGTCCATGGAATTCTCCAGGAAAGAATACTGGAGTAGGCAGGCATTCCCTTCTCTAGGGGATCTTCCTGACCCAGGGATCCCCTGAAGAAGGGAATCTCCTGGAGAGTCTCAGAGAATCCCCTGGAATTCCCCTGGAGAAGAAAATCTCCCCTGGAGATCCCCTGGAGAAGGGAATCTTCCTGACCCAGGGATCGAACCTAGGTCTCCCATATTGCAGACAGAATTTTTAACAACTGAGCCACCTTCAATGAATAAAAATATCGATTAGAAAAGGATCGAGTGTGAAGTTATGATCTAATAGATGTTCATTTAAGAAGCAGGAAAATGGGCGAAAGCTGGAGGAGAAATAGGGAACTGTTCACCTCGGCTATGGATAAGTCTGATATGTCTGTAGAAGAAAGACCGCAACGTGAAAAGGAAGACATTGAAGGTGTGAGAGCCTCAGGACTGCAGTGAACGGAGTTCTGCTTCCCAAGAGAAGGCCAGCGGAGGTAGGAGGTAGAGTGGAAACAGCCCGAGAGAAGAGAGGGGCTCACTCATGCTTCTGAGAAGGGGGTTGGAGGTGGAATACAGAAGAACACAAGGAAACTGCTGGTGAACGGTGGGCTTTCTTCTTTTTTAAAAAAATCATTTAAGTATAGATGACTTACAATGTTGTGTTAATTTCTGCTGTACAGCAAAGTGACCCAGTTGTAGATATATCTACTTTTTCATATTCTTTTCCATTATGGTTTTACACAGGATATTGAATGCATTCCCTGTGCTACACAGTAGGACATTGTTGTTTATTCATCCTGTATATGAGTCTGCATCAGCTAATCCCAAACTCCCAATCCTTCCCTCCCCTTTGGCTGGTTTCATTTAAAAAAAAAAAAAATGTATTGGAGGATAATTGCTTTACAATGTTGCAGCAGTCTCTGCCGTACACCAGCACGAGTCAGTCATAATTATATATATATATATATTTATCCCCCGCTCCCTCTTGAACCTCCCCCGCCCCACTCCATCCCTCTAGGTCATCACAGAGCACCAGGCTGGGCTCCCTGTCTTAAACAGCAGCTTCCCACTAGCCATCTACTTTACATATGATAGGCTTTCTAAATGCAGGGCGCATCTGAGAGTCAGCATCTGGAACAGGAGTCTCAGCTTTGCGCAGCCTCGCCCGTCATTCACCCACGCTGTTTCCTGTGAAACACATGGCTGTCCTTTCCCCCACCTCAAGGAAATGGACGCACTTGATTTCATCACTGATGCCCTTGGCATCTGGCAGGCAGGGGTGAGGGCAGAGAACTGGCCACTCCCGTGCTACCTGCCGATGCCAGTGTTTAGCTTGGTGCCAACCTTTTGGGCTGGGTTAAGACAGCCACAGCAGATCATATGAAGAGTTCTAAGCACAGTGGCTCAGGCCTTCCGGAAGTGTCTGTTCCTAGGATACAGAAAAGGATGACAGAAGCCTATGGGCATTCTTGTTGACAGATCTCCCATGACTGCTTGATAAATATTTATCTGCTCATGGCCATGAACCAGACAGCTCTGAAAACCGTGGCTCCCTCTTTGAACTTCTTGAAATCTCAGCAGAGCAAGACATCTGGGTGTCATAGGAAGATTAGTGTTTTTGGAGTAAGACTGGCCTCGGTTTGAACACCGACTGCCATGGCTGTGTAACCCTGGGTAAGTGACTCCAGCTCTCTGGATATGTTGGATGCCATTTTTTCTGTTTGTTTGCTTTTGTGGCTGTGCCATGTGGCTGGTGGGATCTCAGTTCCTTGACCAGTGATGGAACTCACAGCCTCCACTGTGAAAGTGCAGAGTCCCAGCCACTGGGCCTCCTGGATGCCATTTATGTGCCACCCTGCATCCATTTGGCTCCAGATATCCTTGTTCTCCATCATTTTTTTTTTTTTTGCTTCTCCGTTAGATGAATCCTGTTAACCATTTAGTTCAATGATGCTGTTCACCGTCACCATCTCCTGATTTCCAAATCTCACATTTTGACCCATCCTCCTCTGGGACCAGGAGCTGGGCTTTGTTGGGGTCTCCTTATACCTGACATGGAGGAGGCCACAGACCTCCAGAATCTAGGTCCAACTCGACCAGACCAGCAAAGGCTCTGGCCTCCCACTGGCTGCCCAGAGAGACTGGATAACATAATGGGGCAGGACGGAGGAGTTAACACCCTCTGGGGCCAACTTGGAGAGCGATAGGAGACTGAAAGAAGTCTGCCAGCAAGCTGCCTGCTGCCCACGTGGGTGCAGAGGCCATCCACAGCTTCTCCCGAGCCACCTCCTATGGTGGCTCAGACAACCGTGCTTCCTTGTGATGTTTCGGCCACTCTGCTGTGCACCACCCGGGACCTGCCTCCGTCACTATCTCCCTCACCTCCCTTCTCCCTCTTCCATGCTTCCCTGACTTGAGCTCCCCACTCAGTATGCACACTGCTAGCAAGTAAGCTTAGCCTCCGGCTCAGTTTTCTAGAAAACCCAACACTATCTCTCAGCTTTAATTTCCTTTTTTATAAAATCAAGCTAACGATCTCTCTCTCGCGGGATTGTTGGCAGGATTAAATGACATGATGTGTATTAGACACCAAGCCTAGGGTGGCTTAGAGGTTAAAGCGTCTGCCTCCAATGCGGGAGACCCGGGTTCGATCCCTGGGTCGGGAAGATCCCCTGGAGAAGGAAATGGCAATCCACTCCAGTATTCTGCCTGGAGAACCCCTTGGACAGAGAAGCCTAGTAGGTTACAGTCCACGGGGTCGCAAAGAGTCGGACACGACTGAGTGACTTCACCTTCACCTTCACCTAGAGTGGCACATTGCAGGTGCTCAGTAAGTATGAAAAGCACCATTATCAGCAATTACAACATGGTGATGAGAGTTGCCATTTTTTGGGGTGTCTGAAATCTGCCTAACATTTAATCATTTTATTTATATCATCGTTGGCTCCAAGAACTTCTTAAGCATGAAGAATAAGACAAAATGCTATTTTTATGATAAATATGAAAAGGAATCTACATGTGGTTTATTTGGGAATCTTGTCTAATTATTAAGAAGGAAAGAGATATCTGTTTCAGATTTGTTAAATAGATAGAGTTTGGTTGTTTGGGCTGATGGTAGTAATGCCCTGCTGCTGCTGCTGCTAAGTCGCTTCAGTCGTGTCCGACTCTGTGCGACCCCATAGACAGCAGCCCACTAGGCTCCTCTGTCCCTGGGATTCTCCAGGCAAGAACACTGGAGTGGGTTGCCATTTCCTTCTCCAGTGCATGAAAGTGAAAAGCAAAGGTGAAGCCGCTCAGTCAGGCTGGGTTAAAAGGGAAAGATTTTCCCCTTTTGATGTCATTGTAAACAGAATAGCTGAAGTTAAGAATCAAGAGAAGTCCCTTGGTGAAGAATTTAATTTAAAAACAAAATGTATGTTATCAGTCACAAAGTGGGTCTTGACATGGAATAGACACAATCATTTTATCACTGAGACATTTCAGTAAAATATATGTTAAAAGTTGCATTATTACCTAAACAGAATAAATTTTGAGAAATTATTATAGTTAACACTTTTGGGGAAACTTACTACATGCCAGGAGCTGTGCTAAGCTCTTTACACACCGTCTCATTTCATCCCTCTAAAACCTTTAAGGTGCCAAATTTTCTTGGCTCCCCACAAGTCCCAATAAAGAAACTCAGAAATCTGTGAGAACTGGCAAAAATCTAGGGGAAGGGGCATGCTTTTGCTCTGGCTTAGAAAGATGACAATCTAGACATCCTATCGAAAAGGCAGAGCAATTAGGTGTAATGTTTAAAGTACTGATGACAGTCTATAGTTTCTCTAACAGTTGCCTTAAGTGGCAGGTCTTCATGCTGTGATTCCAGGGCCCTGAAGGAAGGACCACTGTCTAGGGGTGGAGATGCTAGGTGGTGCTGGATCCTTCCTACTTCTGATTCAGTAGAGAAATATGTGTTCAAGTATTTAGCATAACAAAGTTCCGTATAAAGTTTTATTGGAACACAGGGCCCTACAGTTTCCAGTGTTTGAAATGATGGGCGTGGCATGGGATTCTACTAAGTGTAAATGTGTGAGCACGCATTAACCCTCGGTCCAGGTAGTGCCTGCCCTGCCCGTGCCAAGGGCAGGGTGAAGTCATACAAAAGCTGGATCTGCTTTGGGCAGAGACTGCTGCCAGTGGTCTATCCTAGTATCTGTTCTAGTTCTCTCTAGGGCCTGAGGGTTTTAGCTGAGCACATGATCTCTTGCCTACCCTAAGACCACATTTCTCAGCACCCTGTTGAGGACAGCTATGGCCATATGCCTAGGTCTGGCCAATAGAATGTAAGCAGAAGAGTTTCAGAAGCTACTTTTCCCCCCACCTTCTTCACCTGTCTTCTTGGGGCACTGGAGCAACAACCAGAGCACATCCTTGCCTATGAGGACCAGGATGGTGTCTGGTCCCTGGGGACTAGATGGCCCTGTATTGCCTACGCCTGAGCTTGGACAGGAGGGAGGCAGCGTCCACCCTGTGTCAGCACCCATAAGTGTGGGCCTTCCTTCTTCTTTCAGCCAACTGAATTCCAACTGGTATGCCCATTTTTAGATTAAACTGCACTTCCCAATCAAAGTGTTATCCTCTCTCTCTCTTTGGATGGTGAAGAAAGGCATCTTGCTGTTTTCATTCTCCCTCAAATTGATCCTCAAAGAGCTTTTGTGTGTATTTGTGTGTGGTGTGGAAACTTAGCCTCATGTGGGGAATGCATTATAACTTTGCCAACAGGGACTCATTCTGGGTGCTACTGGACCAGAGCATGGAGCCAAACACATTGTTGGCATTTTCTCTTCCCTCGTCAGGGCCTTCTCAGCTATATGAGATTTTGCCCATGGACATACGTTTGCATATGCTCAGAATAGCCTCCACCTCCTCTCCACCTGACCCACCCCCCTCATCCTTCTAGATCCAGTCTAGGTCTAGATTCACCTCCCCAGGGAAGCCTTTGTTAATTCTCTGAAGGAAAAAACCATGTGTTTTCTTCATATCCTTATTATAGCACTTAGGAAGATGGCACAGCTTTCTGTTTACTTTCAGAGAGGCTGTCTATCACAGTTGATTATCCAGTGGCATTTATGGAGTTCCTACTGCGTGCCAGGCTCTGTGCTGGTTGCTAAGTAGGTAATGATAAATATGACAGATGATCTGTCCCCTGCCCACTTGGAATGTATAGTCTGGGGGAAGACAACCAATAAAAAATGCAGTTAAAATTGTGATCAGTTTCCTGAATGAAAGGAGAATGGAATTCTTTGAGGAAGAAGAGCTAACTCTGGGACGGGACAGTTGCATCATCTTAATGGAAGAAAAATGTAAATATTTTCTGATGAAGTGGTAGTCACACCAAGAATAAGTAGTTAAGAGGCCAGGTGATGGTACCATGTGGGTTTGGGTTTCCACCCTGGCTATCCCACTTATTTTTAGCTGTGTGACCTTGGGCCAGTTGTTTAACCTCTCTAAGCCTGATAGGTAATAGCAGCACCTGTATCATTAAGTCCAGTGCATGATAATTGTGGTATCTTGTTATTTTTGCATGTCTATCAGCCATCGAGAATAGGGATCGGAGAAGGCAATGGCACCCCACTCCAGTACTCTTGCCTGGAAAATCCCATGGACGGAGGAGCCTGGTAGGCTGCAATCCATGGGGTTGCAAACAGTCGGACATGACTGAGCGACTTCACTTTGACTTTTCACTTTCATGCATTGCAGAAGGAAATGGCAACCCACTCCAGTATTCTTGCCTGGAGAATCCCAGGGACGGGGGAGCCAGGTGGGCTGCCGTCTATGGGGTTGCACAGAGTCGGACACGACTGAAGCAGCTTAGCAGCAGCAGCAGAATAGGGATGCTCTGAGGGCAGATTCTTCTCCTTATTCCTCTGTGCATCCTGGGCAGAGGATATATAGCTGACATCCCTAGAATTCCTTTGAATAATACTAATTAACATTTATTAAACTCATCTACATGCCAAGTACTGTTCTTAGCACTTCGTGGGCATTAACTCATTCAACATTCATAACAATTCTATGAGGCTCATGCCACTCTCACCCTTAGATTACTGAAGAAGAAACTGAGATCCAGAGAGACTGCATAATTTGCTCAGGATCACATGATCAGCATGTAGGTGAACTAAGGTTCAACTCCAAACAGCCCAGCTCCAGAACCACTGCACTGGATTGATTCCGAAATGGACGAAAGAAATCTATCCATCCTTTCAAAGAAACGCAGCCTCCATTGGTCCATGTCCTTTAATTAGAGTGTTCTGTTCAGTTCAGTTGCTCAGTTGTATCCAACTCTTTGTGATCCCATGGACTGTAGCACGCCAGGCCTCCTTGTCCGTCACCAACTCCCAGAGTTTACCCAAACTCATGACATTGAGTGGTGAGGACATCCAACCATCTCATCCTCCATCATCCCCTTCTCCTCCTGCCTTCGATCTTTCCCAGCATCAGGATCTTTTCCAATGATTAATTAGAGTGTAGGCTCTCAAAAGGTGCACTAATTAGGAAATGCATTCCCTGCAAATTATATAATAATCACTTCCACACACACTTACTAACTGTAAAGAAGTGAAACAAATAGAATTAAATTATTCAGCTCTTGGTTGTCAGTAATAGGACTCTCCTGGGGGCTTTGGGTGGCATGATATATGTCTGAACAGAAGCAAAACATTTCTCCCCAAGCTCATCAGCCCACGCCTCCCCCGTCCCTCACCTCTCTCCAGCCTGTGGGCTCCACACCCCATGCTCCGTGGTTCCTCTCTGCCTCTGGCGAGTTCCCGCGATCTTCACACTTTCTCTCTTATTAAAACACCTTCACCTGAAGGCATCTGCAAGATGAGAAGTGCGCCTGCCAACTCACTCCAGGAAGCCCAAATGCTTAAATTGCTTCTTTTATTTTCAAAGAAGTATATGCTATTTGGAATGGAGAATGGCCTTACCTTGTCCTTGTGGGCCTGCTGTTCAGGGATATTTTGTTAGAAACAACGAGAGAAGATAATGCCTTACATACCCACAGCTCCTCTTGTTATAGAAATTGTAATACACTGCCAAGAATGCAGACAACACTGCTGTTCTCTTGATTAATGTTTTCCGAGGTGTGGGGATACATCTGCCTTTAGCTGCCTATCCCAATTATCCAATTATGTAAGGGGGGCATTGGGGGAAATTGTCAGAGACAAACCATTGGCAACCCTCAGTGGTACTGTCAAATGGTGACGCGATCTCCAGGCTCCCCATTCAGCAGCGCATCGGTGTGCTCTTTCTGTGACTCAGAGCTGATTCTGAACTGAGAAAATGGCTAAGGGGACAGACAGTGGGCATCAGGTAAGCAGTGGGGATAAGGGTGGAAGGAATACAGGGCAAGGGCTAGGATGACCAAGACCATTTCACTAGAGAATTTTACCACCCATAAAGAAGCATTCGCTGAGATCCTGAGCTATGTGCTGTGCTTAGTTGCTCAGTCATATCCAACTCTTTGCGACCCCATGGACTGTAGCCCGCCAGGCTCCTCTGTCCATGGGGATTCTCCAGGCAAGAATACTGGAGTGAGTTGCCATGGCCTCCTCCAGGGGATCTTTTCAACCCAGTGATTGAATCCAGGTCTCCTGCATTGCAGGTGTATTCTTTACCCAGCTGAGCCACCAGGGGAGTCCAAGAATCCTGGAGAGGGTCTCCTATCCCTTCTCCAGGATGTCTTCCCAATCCAGGAATTGAACCATGGTCTCCTGCATTGCAGACAGATTCTTTACCAGCTGAGCTATCAGGGAAGCCCTCACTGAGATCCTACTAGTGTTTAACTCTGGGTTAGGTGGTTTTTTTGTTTTTGTTTTTTGGGTTTTTTTTTTTTACTTTATTTTACTTTACAGTACTGTATTGGTTTTGCCATACATTGACATGAATCCGCCACGGGTGTATACGAGCTCCCAATCCTGAACCCCCCTCCCACCTCCCACCCCATATCCTCTCTCTGGATCATCCCTGTGTACCAGCCCCAAGCATCCTGTATCCTGTTTTGAACATAAGACAGTACAGTAGCATCCAAAGACCTGCTTTCAATGTCCAGGTCCAATCATTGACTGAAGACAACAGGACTGTCTAAGACTTAGTTATTTAATCTGTGAAATGAAATAATAATATTTCTTGGAGTGCATCTTAGCCAGTGCGTGTGGTTGCTGGTAGTAGTTGTCCATTGAAGCCAATTTCATTAAATCAGAATCTGTTGGGAGGATATAGTGGTGTGTGTCTCAAGGAACATAGGCCGGAAGTACTGCTAGTCTCATGGGGCTTGGAATCAGAAACTGAGATGCTATTAGGAATGGAGTTTGGGCTGCCGTCTATGGGGTCACACAGAGTTGGACACGACTGAAGTGACTTAGCAGCAGCAGCCGCAGTCTTTCTCAATCTCGGCATTTCTCTCTCTCTGTCTCCCTCTTTCTCTTTCTCTCTCTAGCTGTTTCTCACCTTCTCTCTTTCTCTCTCTCTACTTTTCTCCAGGTATTTGCTTAATTCGTATCTCTCTGTCTCTCTCTGTCTCTGCCTCTTTCCTTCTCTTTATACAGGGTAGGAAATAGATTATCCATTATGGTACCCTGCCTCTGAGTCCATATCATCACAAATGCAACAGTCATTGAAATTCTTGAGTGTGGATTACAAATACCAAAGAAGGAGGATCTGATTGACCCCGCTTTGGTCAGGACATTGGACAAACCATGTGGCCTACTGCCCACTCAATGTGGCCGTGGAGTCAGAAGCTCTGAGAAGGGTGTGTGGGCAGACTTTCTATGGAGCGTGGACAGACTTTCTAAGAAGTGTTAGGATAGAGTGTGATGGAAGGCAGTTCTGCACACTGGACCACTGTAAAGAATAACCTGGATGATGGAAATTTTCTCAATAGTGCCTATGAAAGCCCAGTGTTGCATGCATGCTAGTAAAATCTACCACAAAGGAAGTTTAAAATTCAATGTGAGGGGCAAGACCAATGCATGCAGAGGGTGTCAACACCGTGTCTTGCACTAAGTAGGTAGTATTTTCTTGTTTGCAAGGACCCCTTGTCTTATACTCAAGTTTCCAGCACAACGTGCTTGGTTGATTCATGAAAGCCAATGCATGCTTGTCAAGTTGAGCCAAAAGAGATGGATGACATCGAATAGGACCACCATGATATGAAAGACAGTGTAGAATTAAGCTCTAAATTTTAGGGCACACTTTGAAGACACCGTGGTCACTTAGGGGTATGAGGAAGTAGACAGTCAGCTGCAGCAGATGGCAGAGGGTTTATGGAAGAGATGGATCTCCATGTTGCCTTGGAGATATGCAACCTGGGGAGGCATTCAGAAGAAATAATATAATTCAAGACAAAGAAACAATATGAATGAAGGATTTGAGAGCACTGGGACGAGCCTGGCATGCTCCCAGAAGACAGGGCTGACAAGTGGGACCAAGGGAGAGAATGAGTTACAGGTCACAGTGGGAAGCAAAGTGGGCCAAAGCCAGGTCATGGTCAGAGACCAGCTAGACGCAGGCTGAGATGATCAGATGGGAGGAGTGAGAGGTTCCTTGAAGGCAATTGCACAGTGAGGTTGCCAACCCCTGCTTTCCCCAACTTGGCTTAGAGGCAGGGGCCAATACTACAAAGAAAACAGAGCTTGAGAAGCCCCACTTTCATCATAGGATTGGGCTGCAGTTATTCTGACTCTCTGACCCCCCAGTGTTCTTGTGCCTGCTGGGCTGTAGACCACATTTCATCAGCCTTTGCGTGGCTTCTGATTCTAGGGTTCCTGACTTACTGCCATGCTCACTGCCATGATTAAAGAAAACAGAGCCTGAGAAGCCCCACTTTCATCATAGGATTGGGCTGCAGTTATTCTGACTCTCTGACCCCCCAGTGTTCTTGTGCCTGCTGGGCTGTAGACCACATTTCATCAGCCTTTGCGTGGCTTCTGATTCTAGGGTTCCTGACTTACTGCCATGCTCACTGCCATGATTCCTAGCTTGTTGGGTCAGAACCTGATTCCTTGACTCATCTAAGGCAGCCCCCTTCCCCAAGGACCAGATCTTAGGTCTGTGTACCCAACTTTCTCTATCTCGTCTCTCTGTCTCTCTCTCTCTCTCTATATATATATATATATATTTGACTGCCTTGGGTCTTAGTTGCAGGATGTGGCTTCTAGTCCCCTGACTAGGAATCAAAGCCCCTGCATTGGGAGCACAGTCTTAGCCAGTGGACCTCAAAGGGAGTCCCTCTATGTACCCAACTTTTGGTGGGAGTTGATTACATCTTAGATGGAACCTAAAATCAAGAGAGCATCTTCCACCTGATTGGAGAGACACTGTGCTAGAGAACACACATCCCTGAACATCCATCAGGCCAGTGGTCCCCCAGCTTATCTCATGGATTCTATCATTTAGAAGGCAGGGCCTGCTGACCAGGCAGTCACTCAACCCACAGCCCCAGCCAGTGTCAAATGACCTTCCTGTTCCCAGCAGCCTCCCCATTAAGATACTAGGAAGTCTTGAAACCAAGGCCACAGAGGTGACTATAAATCTGTTTTTTATCTAAATGATGTAAAGTCCTATAGAAATTTCGTGTCCTGTAAGATAATTCCATTCCAGCAGCCCCGTAGGAGAGGGTGAATGAAACCAACAGCCTCAGGATGCTGTTTTGCCGACAGCATGATCTAATATACTCCCAGGTATTTATAGAACATGCAATGAGGGAGGCAGCTTTTGTGTCTCCACCTTGAACCTATTAAAATACTGATAGGTTTCACCCACATGGAGAAGGAACGCCTCTTCCGCCTCAGAACAAATGGATTTTCATCGTGGCAATACCTCTCCTGGGTTGCCCAGAATGTTAAGGGGAAAATATTTGCTTAGCATGGATGGGCAGCCCCAGCTTTACTGGATGAACCTTGCAGAATATCAGAGGTTTCATGGTTGAGAGGGCATCCCAGGTACATGACCAGGGAGCGGATGTCAGCCAAGTATCAGGCTCTTTTCTGAGCATCAGCCTGTGTCCTCCCTCTGAGACCTGTCCTGGGTCATTTCCCCCTTCGTCTGACGATAGACCAGATTTTTTTTCCCCTGCCCCAGCAGTGTGGGAACTGGCTCTAGGTCATGTCTGTAACAATCCCCTTTCTCCCATGTGTGGTCGCAGGTGATGGATGGTTGAGTGAATCCTTTATTTACAAGCTCAGACCCCGCATTTGAATGTCACCCTCTCCAACGTCCTACTTTACATGCTATCTGTCCTCACACATCACTCTGAAGTACATGCGCTGAGCACTCCTTATCTGTGTCAGTGTGTGTCTCTGAAGCCAGGAGCAGAGGATAAGCTATGATGCAGGAGAGGACGCTGCAGGGGTTGATGGGTAACTCTCGCCTCTGATGAGTGAGCATTTTCTACTTGTCCAGTATCAGAATCTGTGCAATATGGAATCAGTCATGGCTGCCTTGAGTCTGAACCAGGACTGGTCTGAGTGTCTGTTAGGGACAGAGCTTTCTGAAGGCCCTGGGCAGTGGTACATTAGAAAAAGCAGGACCTTTCGAGTCAGCCCTGTGTGAGTTCCAGTCCCAAGGTGTACTGCTTAATCGTTAGGAAAACATTTACCTTCCAGGAATCTTGGTTTCCTCTCTCAAAGAAGGGAATGCTAATAGTTACCTCCTGGTAAAAAAGACTGTCTTTAAGTAGACAGCTCAAGCAAACTGCCTGCTATGTGGAATTAGTACTTAATATATATAACTGTTTTCCTCCCCATAAGAAATATCCGTGTTCAGTGATGGGACTGAGCCTGTGCACATTTGGGGTAATTCCTCTTTCTGAAGTTCTCTAACTCAAGATTCTCTACCCAATTGAAGAGCTCTGGATGGCTGCAGCCAGCTCATAGGGGAAAAACATTCTGTAGGGATGACAGAATGTCATCTGTCATGACATGTCAGTGACAACCGCCTTTACTGCGACAGCAAATGGGTGAAAGGTGGCTGTCACTGATGTTCATGTGCATTTCTGCCTACAAGGATATTGTGACGAAAGGCCATGACCCAGAGAAGATGCAGCAGCACATCCCCTAAAACACGTTGGAAAGAACTCACCATAGCAACTGAGCCCAGAGGGGTCATGGGGCTTTTGCACCTGGCAGCATCTGTGCTGACTCCTCCCTGAAGGCTGTGGAGTGCTCCTCCAGTGGTTTTGGAGTCACGGGGAATCAATCCACAGGTCCCAAAGACACCACTCATCCATCCCAACAAGAGAAGAGAGTGCAGGGAAAGCTGAACGTGGTGGTCCTTTTGGTGTTTCCTGGGGTCCCTAAACTTACTCCTGTTACCCACAGCACTCCTGCAGGTTAGGATAGTGGTTTTCAACTGTGGATGCATGGTGGGGAGATTTAGGAAACACTGATGCCTGAGCCCCACCTTAGAACATCTGAATCAGAGTCTCTGGGGATGGATCCCAGGGATCTATACTTTGAAACTCCCCGGATGATTCGAAAGTGCAGGCAGGATGGAAAACCACAGCTTAACCCATGCTTCTCAAATTGTAATGTGCATACAGATCGCTTGGGAATCTTGTTAAGCTGCAGATCCTGATTGGGTAGGTCTGGGGTAAGGCCTGGGACTCTGTATTTCTTGTGAGGCTGATCTGGGAGCACACTTGAATAGCCAGCTCTGTAGTCTGCCCTATCATCATAGCCCTAATTGAAACTCTAGCTGCAGGTTTAGCCCTGCACTTCTTTTTTTTAACCTTTTATTTTTTATTGGAGTATAGCCAATAAACATTGTTATAATCATTTCAAAGTAAAGGGACGTGTGTGTCAATCAGTCGTGTCCTACTTTGAGACTCCATGGACTGTAGCCTGCCAGCCTCCTCTGTCCGTGGGATTCTCCAGGCAAAAATGCAGGAGTGGCTTGCCATGCCCTCCTCCAGGGGATCTTTCTGACCCAGGGATCAAATCAGGATCTCCTGCATTGCAGGCAGATTCCTTACAGTCTGAGCCACCAGAGAAGCCCTGACAGTTTCAGGGCAAAGCATCTCAGCCATAGGTACCAGTTCTCCTCCAAACTCTCCTGCCATCCAGGCTGCCACATAACATTGAGCAGAGTTCCCTGTGCCATACAGTAGGTCCTTGCTGGCACTCCATTTTAAATACAGCAGAGTGTCCATGTCGATCCCAAGCTCCCTAACTGCTTTTTCCTCTCACTCTCCTCTCCCCACCCCCGCCCCACCGTCAGCTATAAGTTCATTCTCTAAGTCTGTGAATCTGTTTCTGTTTTACATATAAGGGATACCATATGATATTCTCCTTCTCTGCCTGGCTTACTTCACTGTGCGACAGTCTCTGTGTCCATCCACGTTGCTGCGAATGGCATTGTTTCACTCTTTTTAATGGCTGAGTAATAGTCCATGGGAAATATGTATCACATCTCCTTTATCCATTCCTCTGCTGTTGGACATGTAGGTTGCTTCCACGTCTCGACTATTGTAAACAGCCTACATTTCTTAGAACCAGCAGTGAACAGGAGAAACATCCCCAGCTCAAGCCCCACTCCTGAGCTGAAGGTCCAGCTTGCTGGCCTAGTCTCACCCACCAGCAGCAGGTGTTCTGGAAATTGGAATCTCAGCTCATGCCCAACCCTCGGCTGTAAAATTCAACTGTATTCCCCAATGCAGCCATTTACCCAAACTGGTACCTATAGAACACTGTTGCGTAGAATCTTAATAGCTGGGAAACAAATACAAATCTCTTCCAGGTTTAAATAAACTAAGAAATCCTGGGAAAACCAAATTAGAAATTTGCATAGTTTTCTTGCCCATAGAATTTATCAGACCCTTCAATATACAAATATTTATTCCAAAATCTAAAGCAGATTTGTTTCCCAAATTTGTTTTACTACAAAATACTTGATGTGGGGGACACCTAATGACATTTCATAGACTCAGGGAGCTATAAAACCCATTTTGGAAAAAGCTACTTTAGATTTATTTCTACAGACTTGAGATAAGCATAGGGATAGATTAGTATGGAGATTGCTGGTTAGAATTTTCTATCAGCATGCAAGAAAGGAGAGCCCTCCATGGACCATCATAAATTGTTCATGTGTCTGCAACCGTGAGAGAGAGAGACAGAGCCAAAGAAAAAGATGGTCAAAGGTGCTAATTTGCCATGATTTTGAGAAATAAGGGGGGTAATTTTTATGGCTGCTGGAAAGGAATAAATTGTTGCTGCTGTGTTTATGGCACTGAGGAGAAAGGTTGAAGCTAAAATATTCTTGCAAAGTCAAAGATCTTGGGAGATGGGCCAAGGGAAGGGATGCTACCCTGTCAAGGATATAGCTTCCTCTCTTCCTATTTATTATTTTTGAAATATAAATGATTCCTGGACTCCTAGGGGATGGAGATGCAAGCAGACTAGCCTGCTATACATGGACAAACATCTCATGTAGAATGTGGCAGGATGCTTGCTGTGATGTTTGTTTCTTCATGTGGATTTCACATTAATCTCCTGGAAATTAATGAATTTGGGGAAAATGCAGCATCTTAACAGTTCTGACTAAATTTCTACTCTTATATTCTGCTCCTTGAAGAATTGAAATCATTTCTTTTCCCCAAACATGGGCTCCTCAGGAATTCTGCCGGGTGGTTGGGAGCCTGATACCCACAGATAGAAAGCCCCAAGGGTGGTTGTCTTGTGTTTACTGTGGGAGCCAAGCTTAGTCCCTAAACTGGGACTGGACAATCCTGGCACCCACCCCAGCCCAGCATAGATGTTGCTATAGGGACCCAGCCACACCTGCTCGTCATTGACATTGGTGCATCATCCTGTCCACATTGCTCAAGTAGACATTCCTCTTTGAAATTTTGATGCCTGCTTGAGAGCAGAGACAAGTTCAGAATTAGGAGCCTCTTTTTGTTGCTGTTTTTCAGTTGTTCAGTCCTGTCTGACCCTTTGTGACACCATGAACTACAGCACGCCAGGCTTCCCTGTCCTTCACTATTTCTCGGAGTTTGCTCAAGCTCACATCCATTGAGTCAGTGATTCTATTCAATCATCTCATCCTCTGTGGTCCCCTTCCCCTCCTGCTTTCAGTATTTCCCAGCATCAGGATCTTTTCCAATGAGTTGGCTGTTCACATCAGGTGGCCAAAGTATTGGAGCTTCAGCTTCAGCATCAGTCCTTCCAGTGAATATTCAGGGTTGATTTCCTTTAGGATGGACTAGTTTGCTCTCCTTGCAGTCCAAAGGACTCTCAAAAGTCTTTCCCAATGCCACAGTTCCGAAGCATCAGTTCTTCAGTGCTGGTATTAGGTCAATGGGAAGCTGTACATTTCAGGATGCACCAGAGTTTACCTTAGTGTCAACTGGATTCCATGCTGTTATGCTGGATGTATTTTCCTTTCAGGTGCGGTGTTGGTTAAGGCTTAGTTGCAGTCAATAGAAACAACTCTGGGTAGTTGAAGGGAAAAGGATTAATACTGGTCTTAGGTGGCCTACACAATAATTGATAGGGCTGAAGGAACAGGATAAACCCTCAGAAACAATTCTCAGTTCTCAGAATCAGACCTTCTGCTGCAGTGAATCTCCCCTGCCTCTCTCCTGAGAACTCAGATTCGAGCTTAGGTCTCATCCAAGCGCATCTGATTGAAGGAACCTGGTCATGTTAGATCCCTAGGCACAAGTGAGTCTGGGAAATGCCGGGTTTAACTTTCATAGTTTCTGCAGGATCAAAAGACACACAGAAGAGGGACTCCCCTGGCGGTCCAGTGGTGAAGACTTTGTCTTCCCGTGCAGGGGGTACAGGTTCGATCCCTGATGGGGGAGCAAAGATCCCACATGGCTTCTGGCCAAAAAATGAAGACATAAAACAGAATCACTATCATAACAAATTTATGATGAAAAAACTGCTGCTGTCTTTAAAAAAAAAAGATACACGGAAGGGAAATCAGGACAGTTGCCAATTAAACAAATCTCCCATACCCATCACTAGAGTGAGCATAGTCACAATATCATTGTCATTGAACGACTGATGAAACTTATATCCACGAGGCAAACATCGTATTGCTGATTGGAAATGCAGGGCCGCTGATGGGAATAAAGCTTTGAAGACAATTTTGCCAAGTACCGGAAACCAGGTCAATATCCCTACACCTCTATTTAACAGTATCACAACATTTGTTACATTGTCGAAATGCTACCTCATTAGAATACTGGAACTTCAGGGGACTCTGGGGATGAGCCTGTTCAGCCCCCCTCATTTCATCGAGCTTGTCACATAGTTAGCTAAGTACTTTTTCAACAGTCTTCTCAACTAAAATGTGTGTTTCAGGAGACTGCGTCTTAGTCATCTTTTGATCCCCAGTGCTAAGCTTGTTTCCAGGTGTGGGGTGAGTACTGCATAAACAAAGAAGGGACCAAGACGGGGGAAATTTCAGGAGGAAGCTGAGACCATATAGGAGGATGCAACTGACCAGGGATGACCTACACTGCCTTTGGGAAAGGACCAGGTGAGAGCTCAAGCACCCTATCTCTGTATGGCATCTTCGCTCCCCAGGAGGGAGGTCAGGGTCAAGAGAAATAGCCCCAGTGACGAGGCTGTCAAATGGAATCTCCCTTTTTTCCAGAGTCTTCTGTGGCTACCCCTGCTGCTACCAGCCCAGAAAGATGACACATTAGGAGGGAGTGAAGCTAGGGAGAGGCATAAGTGAGCCAAAGAGAGGCATTTACTGTGAAAAAGAGAGCCCCTCTCCCCACTAATAGATGCAGAGACTGAAGTACAAAACCAAGGGCTCTGGAATCTAGAGAGAAGAGGAAAAGGGCAGCAGATGAGAGGAGCCCGAGAGAGGGAGGGGTCCTAGCGGCACCCCGAGAAGGGCTATCCCTCTCGCCTGGATTTTTTCTGGGTTTGCCTGATGCATCAAGGAGGCACCGAAAGACAAAGAGCCTGAAGCCAGGATGTGAGCCCATCTCCTTGTCTCTCCAGCTGACTTTGCATCACCTCCTGCTGTCTGTAGCCCAGCCTGGCTCAAGGGGGAGGCGTGGTGCTCACCGCCTCCTGTGAGGACGTGCGCTGTGGCTCCCAGCACAGCCCACATGACAGTTAAACAGCTACATGGGCAGTTCATCCCCTAGATTCCTCCCCCATAATCTTCTCCAACGTCTCTTGGGCTGCCTTACACCTCACTGGGTATGGATAAAACTGTCTATTAGTGAGTCTTTATTGCGCTTTGGTAAGGAAATTGTATGGAAATAGACCAAGCATTGCTGTTCCGAGGTTAAGTACTTTTCACTAGGCTGATGAATAACCTAATAGGGACTTTTTTTTTTTAAACCTATCATGAGTCAAAATAATACCATTGATATTTAAATTGTCACTCCCACCCCAGCAATAACAAATGATACACAGTAGGACATTTATTATAATGAGCACGTACAGACTCAGTCTTGGAAGGGTGTTTATACTAGATATATATTCTTACAATCACATGCTCCATGGGGCATGAGTGTCTCAGCAGAAATCCTCTGGAATAGTATTCAGAGGAAGAAAACAAAACCACTGGCAACCTTCCTTTGCTGATCCAGTGAGGAAAGACTCCATCTCGGGGATGGTAGTCTGCCTTCCTCCCCAGGCTTGACTGGTTGGTGAACACACACTGGCTCTGTTCCCTTCCTGTGCATGAAGAATGCACTTGGACTTTATTACCGTGAGGTGAAGGTGCTGTGGAAAGGAAAGCAACTGGATTTTCTAATGTCGACCATGTGCTGAGGACCATGTGTTGCCTTGGTTAACTTTTTGAAATACGTAACAACCATGGGGAAAAGAGGTTGCTGCATTCACGTGATCACTGATCAGACTCCCAGAAATTAAGGTAGAATACTCTCCCTCCCACCATAAATGACTGCACCATTTACTCGTTCAGTCACCGATGAAGACTGCCTTGTACAGTTGCACAGGTTGTGCACTGCCCAGCTCTGAAGGGCTCAATTCCTGTAGACAACTCGGAAATTTTGAAGTTTATAACTTGCACGGTTGTATGAAGTACATTAAGTACTGAGGGTAGGGAAGCAGGAAGATACAACCTTATGTACATAACATGAAGGTATCTGTGTTTGAAGTATGTATTATAGAATATCACTGTGATTGAATTCTGGTCACAAGTTTCAGGATTTGAAATCTAAGTGAGACAGTCATCTTATGTATCTGATGCTGGGTCTCCCAGGCCCTCTTGTGGAGGAGAGACTTAGACTTTCTCCAAAGCTGGTGCACAGAGTCACATCTCCAGTGTCGTCCTCCTTACTTCTGGCCCCTTTCTGTCGGCTCTGATTCTCCCACACGCGTTGCCCAGATGCAATACCTTGCCTTCTGCTTTGTCTGTGTCAGAGCCTGGACATCCTCTGGCTTCAGCCACACTAGCTTGATTCTCACGTCTTCCTGAGGCTCGCTCTGGGGGTCCACCCCTAATTTCAGCCTCATTACTCCCACCTCGGTGCTGACAGCTGGCGGCGGTCTCGCCCCATTACGTGGCTGAGTTAGGATGCAGAGAGGTTAAATACTTGGACAGTGCTACCTCGGCTGAAAACTTCTCTGCATCTTTTCTTTGGGGAGTTTCTGTAGAGTTTGGACTCAGCCTCCTGTTGCTTCTTCAAACTTGAGACTCTCCATCTTTGGGGAATGGATATCAATTAGGGAGACAAAGTCACTGGAGGAAGGGAGTAAGTTGTGTCAATCAAAGTAAGATGTGACTAAAAATGGAAGCTAGTGTTGTTATATGCCTATAACCTGTCAATGGTTATGTATTTTTTATTGGAGTATAATTACTATATATTTATTGGAGTACAATGCTGTGTTAGTTTCAGCTGTACAATAACATGAATCAGCTATTGTTTAGTCACTAAGTCACATCCAACTCTTTGTGACCCCAGGGACTGTAGCCCGCCAGGCTCCTCTGTCCATGGGATTCTCCAGGCAAGAATACTGGAGTGGGTTGCCATTTCCTTCTCAGTTGTACGTATACCTGTATCCCCTTTCCTCTTGAGTCTCCTTCCCACCCTTCTGGGTCATCATAGAGCCCTGAGCTGAGTTCCCTGCACTGTGCAGCAGCTTCCCAAGCTATCTATTTTACACATGGTAGTGTATATATGTCAGTTCCACTCTCCCAGTTGGTCCCCACTTCCCCTCCCCGCAGTGCCCACTTGTCCATTCTCTACATCTGTATCTCTATTCCTGCCCTGCAAATAGGCTCATCTGTACCATTTTTCTAGATTCCATATCTATGCATTAATATACAATATTTGCTTTTCTCTTTCTGACTTACTTCACTCTGTATGACACACTCTAGGTCCATCTATGTCTCTACAAATGACCCAGTTTCATTCCTTTTTATGGGCGAAGAATATTCCATCGTGTATATGTACCACATCTTCCTTATCCATTCATCTGCTGATGGGCATCTAGGTTGCTTCCAGGTCCTGGCTGTGGTAAATAGTGCTGCAGTGAACACTGGGGTCCATGTGTCTTTTTGAATTATGGTTTTCTCAGGGTATATGCTCAGTAGTGGGACTGCTGGGTTGTGTAGTATTTCTATTTTTAGTTTTGTAAGGAACCTCTATACTGTTCTCCATTGTGGCTGTATCAATTTGCAGTCTCACCAACAGTGCAAAAGGGTTAACAGTTTTGTGTTTTCTCCATTTAGAATGGAGACACAATTGAGAGACATTTTCCAGAGCGGACCAGTACTCATCTCAATTGCTAAGATCATGGAAGAATAAGGAGTGGTTACAGATTGGAAGAAACTAAAGAGATATAACAACTAAATGCATTGTGGGATCTTAGGTTGGATTCTGAGGCCGAAAAAAAAAAAAATACTAGAGGAAAACATGTAATTCAAGTGATGTCTAGCATTTGAGGAATAGTATTGCACCACTGTTGATTTCCTGGTTTTGATCTCTGTACTGTGGTTCTGTATGTCGTTAACTTTGGAGGAAGCTGGGTGAAGAGTATAGATGAGGGTTATACTATTTTTGTAACTGCTCTGTAATCTTAGAAATCTTTCAAATAAAAGTTTAAAAAATAATTTTAAAAAATGTGGGCAGGGCACCCCACTGGGAATAAAATGAAATGAAATGTCGTCTGATTTGAAATCCCTCTGCCTGCCAGTAGTTTGTATAGTTGCAAGGAAAATGGGTCACCATTTTGTGAACCCAGAGCATTTTGCTGTCACTGACTCCTCTGGTTTGAGAATAAGTTGGAATTGCCCTATCTGTCCCAATAACCTATATTCATCATCCGCTCTCAGTTTCACCTTGGCATCCCTGGGGTCAATACACTTCCACAGCCCATCCTCACTCTCAGACTTGTTTTCCCAGGTGAGATGATCATCCACTCAACAGACCCTTTCCTCCCAGAAGCCCTCCCACAACTGCACTTCTAGGGCCAGATTCTAGCCACGGTTGGGCTCCCCCCTCCCTAGGCTCCACCCCAGTCAGACCTCAGCCCAACTCTTCAGCTAGCAGACAACAGCCATGAAACTGGGATTTCAGATACATTGGAGCAAAAACAATATTGTTGGACAGAGTGTGTAACTCTCCAAGGAGGTGGGTTTGAAATGCAGCATGCTTTAAAGTGAATGCATGCATGCATTGCAAATGTGGTTTTCCCACTTTACAGCCATGACTTTTGTATGTTGTAAGTGGCTTCAATCCAGTTAAAGTCACTATAAGCCTATTTTAAAAAGCTGGATAAAGACACGTTTTGTTCAATATAAGCTCATTTGTTCGATGCCACCACAGAACAGATGCTATACAGTGTCACGGCAGCACAAAGTTGATTAAGAAATGCTGTTTGTCCTTGAAGAGGCTTCCCAGGTGGCACAATGATAAAGAATCCACCTGCCAATACAGGAGACACAAGAGATGTGGGTTTGATCCCTGGGTCGGGAAGATCCCTTGGAGCAGGAAATAGCAACCCACTACAGTATTCTTGCCTGGAGAATCCTATGAACAGAGGAGCCTGGCAGGCCACAGTCCATGGGGTTAAAAAAAGTCGAACATGACTGAGTGACTTAGCATACACACACTTTGTCCTTGAGCAGCACAAAGTGTGGTGGGGTGAGATGCCCCCATATGAAGTTTAATGTGAAAAGGAGCGGGAGGGAGGAAGGGAGAGACTCGGGCAAAATCACTTTTTCCCTGGAGCAACGAAAGGGCATTTGGTAGACACTGCACAGAATATCAATGATGTTGGAAGGAGGAAATGGTCTCTGAGTGTGTCTCATCTTGATATGCAGTATTTGGAATAGCAACTCAGGTTTCTCCCCAAAGTTGCCCTTTTCAGTGCCCTTCTCCTGGCCATATGTGCAGGTAACCTGCTAAGTGATAATATCCCTTTAACATGGTGTGACACTGGCTCTCCAACAGGCCTGCCCATCAACATCATCTGGGGAGCATCAGTCAAACTTCAAGATCCCGAAGTCCCTACCTATCCATCCCAAGATCCCAATTCAGTAGGATGAAAGAGCAACCCCTTATTAGCATCTGGTTTGTTTCAGGATTGGATGTTCCCCAATTACCCTTTAACCACAGGGTCTGCCTTGCTGTGGGTGCTTGCAGAGAACAGCAAAAAGTGAACAACAGGGAGGGTCAAGGCCACCACTTGGTACAAGCCCAGGGGGCGCCAGGCTTTTGGAATGCCTTGTGAGCATTGCCTCCTGTGCTGAGGTCTGGTAGACCAGGGTCCCAAGCGACAGTGTGGATTGTAATCTAGGGGCTAAACTCTTTCCCATATCATAAACTGATGCTACACATTAGTCCTGAGAGAATTCAGATTGCTAAGATGCCGGGAGAGCCAGAGATACTGTCGCCCTGAGGTTGGAGCCACTTCTGAAGCCAGAGAGGAACTCACAGAATCCACCAAGGCACAGAGAGCAGGAGCCGGACCACTGGGCTAATGGGTCCTCTGGGAGCTCTGAGCCCTCGTGGGCCGAGCGTGCAGACCCTGACTGTCCTCCTCCGTCAGCATTTTGTGTCCACTGCACAGCTGCGGAGGGAGGATGAATATTCATCCCCGGGCTGTGCTGGAGCCATTGACTCTCTGCGTATGCAAAATCAGAACCGACTCGGCCCCCGCAGGGAGGGGAGATTCCCCCAAGAAAGCATCTGATAGAGTGGGCTGAACAGTTGAAGGGGTGGGGAAGATAATGCTAGTGATGCAAAATGGGAGGAATCTTGCAGAAATGAGTTCTGTTTCTGCACAAGCTTGCAAGATGCCATCCTAGGGGAAGAGACCTGTGGACTAAGGAGAGAAACAGAGTTGGCCCAAAGATGGGTTGAGTAGAGCTCTGGCTCACCCTTCCCTTTGCCCTCTATCCTCTACCCTCAGGCAGAAAGAGGAAAGGCGTTCAAATCCATGGGATCACGAAGAGTCGGACACGACTGAATGACTTCACTTTCATGCATTGGAGAAGGAAATGGCAACCCACTCCAGTGTTCTCGTCTGGAGAATCCCAGGGACAGTGGAGCCTGGTGGGCTGCCATCTATGGGGTCACAGAGCGTCAGAAGCAGCTTAGCAGCAGCAGCAACAGCTAAAAGCAATTAGAGGTAGATAACTATATCAATAGGGATCTTCCCTGTAGCTCAGTTGGTAAAGAATCCGCTTGCAATGCAGGAGACCTGGGTTCGATCCCTGGGTTGGGAAGATCTCCTGGAGAAGGGAATGGCTACCCACTCCAGTATTCTGGCCAGAAGAATCCCATGGACAGAGGAGCTTGGCGGGCTACAGTTTGTCGGGTTGCAAAGAGTTGGACATGACTGAGCAACTAACACTAACAAACTATATCAACACAGCCACACATTCACAGTGGAAAAATACTGTTCCTCACTCAGTACCTACTATAGGCTAAGTGTTGTTGTTTTAGTCGCTAAGTTGTATCTGACTCTTTTGCAACCCTGTAGACTGTAGCCCACCCAGCTCCTCTGCCTATTAGGTTTCCCAGGCAAGAATACTAGAGGGGGTTGCCATTTCCTTCTCCAGAGGATCTTCCCAACCCAAGGATAGAACCTGCGTCTCCTGCATTGGCAGGCAGATTCCTTACTACTGAGCTACCTGGGAAGCCCATATAGGCTAAGTAGTTTGCATTTTTATTTTATTTAATCCTCATAATGACCCTGCCAGGGCAGCTACATTGTCTCCATTTCACAGATAAAGAAACTGAGGCTCAGAGAAGTTAAGTGTCTTTGTTGCAAAGTCATGTACCTAGGAAGAGGTGGATTCAGGAGGTGACTTCAGGTTTTTCTAGGTCTAAAGTCCATGTTCTTGCCTTACCAAGCTTCTGCCTCTTATGACATGATCTTAAAAGAATCCCAGAATTTCAGAACATGTGGGTTAGACACTGGTTCACAGCATTCTGGAAGATAATCAGAGAAGACATCCCACCCAGACCAGCCTGGAAAGGCATCCAGGTTTCAACCATGCCTGAATTATGAAGGCTTTTAAAGAACTCTTTGCCTGTCAGCCCAAACTAAACTAGGCAGCCTCCTAAGGGTCAGTTTGGGCTCCATCCTTTCTTAAAAGAAGCCCAGTCTCACATGAACAGGGGTCTTTCCTATAAGTGGTACCTACTGCTTCAGCACTTACCACTGGTCGGACAAGGGGTAAGCACATGGCTTGGAGGAAATTCTGTCCTTGCCACTATACTGCTGCTGCTGCTGCTGCTACTGACCCTCATTTTAACTTAGATGGGCAAGTAGAAGAACAGAGGATTTCAACAGCTTGCTCAAAGCCTTGCACTTAGAAAGCCCAGAGCTTGGATATAAAACCTGGGAGTCTGACCTTTCCCAATATAAGCCAGAATTATAGGATGGGCAGCAGAATGTGTTATCCCAGAGCTCCGTGAGTTCTAGGAGTTGAGACAGTGTTTACCATTCATGCCAACAGTCAGAACTGGAAGGGTCTGGGAGTTTACCAGTCCCCATCCTTGTGAACTGCTAGGGAGACTGAGGCCCAGCAAGGACCAGTGTCTCGTCCACTGTTGTGCAGTGACTTAGTGCTAAGCTGATCCTATGTCTGTAGCCAAGATGTCTTGAATATAGCACTTCTTATCCAGTCACGTGCCAAATGCCAACTGATTATTCACTCTGCTATGATTAACTCCATTTTACAGATGAGGAAACTGAGGATGATTAAAGTTAAAGGACTGGCCCAAGTTCACCCAGCTAGTGAGTGTTGAAGTGTGGATTCAAACTCAGGCCTGAATGACTCTTCAAATGTGGGCTCATAACCACGAGGGGGTGTCAGTGTGATTCTAGCAGTGGGGGCACCTGGTGAGAGAGGAGGACAGCCCCAAGGGTGCATCTCACTCTGCTGGGGTCTGTTCTGTCCTCGGAAGTATGTAATAGTGAACATCATGAGGTCCAGCGCAAATGCACACATGTGCACACACACATGCATACGTGTGTGCGCGCGCACACACACACTGCTTCCCTTGATCTTTCTCCCTTCTTCTCCTCCTCCAGAGCCCCAACATGCTTTCCCACCCATTATCTCAAATGCACTCTGGGTTTGTACCCAGAAGCTTAATTTCACATCTGGCAGGAAGCAATTGCATAAAGTTGCTGAATCCTCCACCCCCTTAGGGGGTTCATCAAACCCCATCATCCCAGAAGTGTCAAAATATTTTCCATTCCCCAGCAAAAACAAAAGTAGCACAGAGTCGGAAAGTCTATAACAATAAAAACCCTAAAATCAAGCAGCTTTAAAATAAAATTCTCCTTTGGGGATCTATGGGGTTATAGGTTTTGCCCAAAGGGGATGTGACTAACAAAACCCATGTAGTCAATACCTGACATCGACTAAGGTGAGGCTTTGCAAGAGGAAGCGCTCTAAAACCCACACCAGATGGAGAGGGCCACCGGTCGGCATGGTTTTATGAGCTCAGGGCAGGATGGGACTGCAGGAAGACTGGGAAAAGATTTGTTGAGTGTCTTCTACTGCAAAATGCGTATAAGTAGCATCACTGAATCCTTACAACAACCTAAAGTCTGATCCATTTTACCTACTTTATACATGAGGATTCTGGACTAAGAATCTGAAATGCAGAGATTTTTGTCCTAGGTCTGCTACTAACTAGCTATGCAGCCTTAAATCAAACTATAGAAATCTAAATTGGGCTTTACAATCATCAGCTATTTCCTGAAATAGTGAGCACTCAGCCTGTGTCTGGCTTGTCCTTGTTTGGTCAGTCATATCTGGCTCTTTTGCAGCCACATGGACTGTAGCCCACCAGGCTCCGCTGTCCATGGGATGTCCCAAGCAAGAAGACTGGAGTGGGTTGCTATTTTCTTCTCCAGAGGCTCTTCCCCACCCAGAGATCAAAACTTGGCCGCTGCATTGACAGGCAGATTCTTTACCACTGAGCCACCTGGGAAGCATTATGTCCGGCTACCTTTCTGGATTTTCCAACCCTGGCTGATATTTTTAATTGATCATACTGCTCTTGCCCAGGAATCCTGGATGAAATGTCAGAATCCTTCTCAACATAGCTTTGTAGGTGGTCGCATTGTTTGCTTTGAAATAGGCACAGGAGATAAAATCTATTTGCCATTTCTGACCTAGGTCCAGTATTTATGTTTAAGATGAGGCTTTGAAGCCTCAGAGAGGAGCAGTAAGCTCCTAAAATCACACAGCAAGAGACAGGTCACAACTCAGGCTTAGGACCCAAGTACATTACCCAACACAGAAGCTCATAACGAAAGTGATCCTACAAGCTCCCTGTGGCATCATAGCTCATTTTCATTATTTTTAACCAAGTAGATTTAAGTTCTGGAAACAGTGCCTTAGGCTCTTCCTTCCAAAATGCCCCTTCCAGCTGAGCAGCCAAGATGAACACGGTACTCAGCCAGTTAATGTGTGCCTGGCATGAGCACAAAGCTAACATTTTATTTCCCTTCCATAGTATGTAATTTCTTTGGAAGTTGAAGTGTAATGAAATTGGTGTTTATTATAATTAATAAAAGCCCCATAACTTTAAATTGGGTCGTAAATCTTGCAGGGAAATCCAATACCGGTGGAAGAGTCATTCCTTTCCCAGAAGGAGCTCTTCAGAGGAAAGAGGCAGCGGGCTCCCTCCTCCCAGAGGCTGGCCGTGTGCACAGGGGTGGCTGGCTCTCTGCTGCCAGCCTATTCAGGTCACAAGCAGAGCACGATCAACTCGTGGCTCTGCAAATGGGAAAAATGGACCTTAGAGCTGCGCCTGTATATCGGGCTCAAGTGCAAGCATTGCCGGCATTATCAACCTAGCGGAGACTTAGCCTGAGAAATAAAACTGTGTGTTTTCTATGTGCCAGAACTGTGTTGGAGAGAAGGAAGATGCTTCTTCCTTCCTACCCAAGGATACCACAGGCGCTCATGGTCTGGTGGAGAAGGCGTGCTTATAAGCAGGCAAGTACAATTTAGCGTGGATTGTGCAGGTATAGGAGTATAGCGATAAAGTAGTGGACCTTGTCTTTGAAAGATGTAGAGAGCGATGGAGATTACTAAAAGGAGAGAGCAGATGGTGGCAAGAGGGCTTTAAAAACCAAGTAAAGCTTACCAGGTGGGCACAACTAGTCTTCCTGTACATCATGCTCATTGCTGCCTCAGGGCCTTTGCACTTGCCGGTTGCTCTGCCCAGAATACTCATCCCAGATCTTTAAGTGGCAGGTACCTCCACCTTCAGAGTTCAGTTCAAATGTTATCTCCTTGAAAGGCCTTATCTCCCACCCTAGCTCATGATTCTTCTTCCCAGTCTTTTGCTACCACTTTTTCTATTTTCCTTTACAGAGCTGGCCACTCTGTGAAGTGACTTTATTTCCTGGTTGAGTTCTCGTTCCCAAACGGCCAGTACAATGTGAATGCTGTTACAAGAAACTTGTCTAGTTTATTCACTCATGTTGTCCTCATTCCTAGAACAATTCCAGGCACAATTAATAAATATTCTAGGCAAAGATTCATGAAATTTCTTGGCTTATTAAAAGAAATTTGTTTTGAAGCAGTTTACAAAATTGCAAACAGTGTAAGAAGGAAAAATAGTTTGAAGATGCCAAAGCAAAAGAAAAATGAGGGCAGAAAAATAAAATATCCACTGAATAGCTCCAAGAAAGGATGTGAGAGCAGAGAAATGCTTAATAGAGGGACTTCCCTGGCAGGCCAGTGGTTAAGACTCCACGCTGCCACTGCAGGGGACATGGGTTCCATCCCTGGTCCAGGAACTAAGATCCCACATGCTGGGCAGTGTGGCTAAAAATTAAAAAGAAAGAAAGACATGCCTAGAAGTCCTAATTGGTAGCAGGATATGTACTGCAAAGCCACATTCTTCACGTTCCCCCTTGAGTTCTTTAGTTAAATCTTCAAAGTTCATTAAATAAGCAAGTAAATAAAAACTCACCAAACCAGGAGTGGGGTCAGTGTATGCATTTCATAGGCCTTAACATCTTGCTGGAGGTTGGTAGCAAATTTGGTTTTGTGCTTCCTAATAGCCAGAACATGAAGGAAAATGGAATTTATTAACTTTCAAACCTCAGTGAGTGTGATAAACCCAAGGCCATTGCTTAAGAGAAGCTCAGGTTTTCCTGGACCTGAAACCTGAAAGCAGTTTTCCCCATTGCTCCTCAGAAGGGGAAAATGTTATGGCATGGTGTACTAGAGAGCATCCTTTAAGTGTATTCAAGAGAGAGTGTGTTCAGTTATCTTTCCTTATAGCAGGCCAATGACCCATGGCCAAAATGCAACTTGGTAAACATCTTTCAGTAAGCATTCAGAACCATGCCATTTAAGCTCACCTCTGATGGGCTGACCAGGATGAGATGGAGAGCATCTTAGAGAATGGAATATATTTAGGCGTGCCGTGGTTGCATGCATATATATTTACAATTGTTATATCTTCTTCAAGATTTGACCCCTTTATCATTATGTAATGACCTTTGTCTCTTATCATAGTTTTTGACAAAGTCCATTTTGTCTGATATAAGTGTAGACACCCCCGCTCTCTTTTGGCTTTTATTCCCACTGAATCTATTTTTCATTTCTTCCCTTTGAGCCTATGTATATCCTTGAAGCTGAAGTGAGTCTCTTGTAGTGAACATATAGTTGGGTCTTGTTTTTTAATACCTTCAGCAATGCTGTGCCTTTTAACTGGAGAATTTACATTTAGACTAAAAATTGATAGGTAAGAGTGTGTGATGCCCTTTTATTATTTCTTGACTATTTCATAGTTCTCTGACTGCTCTCTTCTCTGGATGTCTTCCTTTGTGAATCAATGATTTTCCAAAGTGGTGTGCTGTAATTCTTCTCTTTTAGCTTTGTGGTTACCATGAGGTTTACATAACGCATCTCACTGATATAACAGCCTATATTATTGGATTGGCCAAAGACTTCATTCAGGTTAAGGTATAATGGAAAAACCTGAACGATCTCTTTGGACAACCCAATAAGTTGACACCAACTTCAGTTGTGTGCAGAAACTGTACCCTTTTACACCCCAATCACATTTTATGTTTATGATGTCAGATTTGCCTTTTTATATTATATATCCACTGCCAAATTATTATAGTTATTTAAAATACTTTTGTCTTTTAACCTTTATCCTTGAGTTGTGTAGTTAATACATGGCTGTATTACAGTATTAGAGTATTCTGGATTTCACTATAAACTTACTTTCCACCTATGTTTTACATTTTCATGTTTTCGTGTTATTAACCAGCATCATTTCAACTCAGCTTAAAGAACTCTGTTCGGTATTTCTTGTAAAGAAGGGCTAGTGGTGATGAACTCCCTCAAATTTTGTTTGTTTGGGAAAGGCTTTTTCCCTTCATTTCTAGAGGACAGCATGCTGGGTACAGTAGTCTTGATTGGTAGACTTTTTTCTTTCAGCACTTTGAATGTATCATTCCACTCTCTCCTCACCTGCAAGTTTTCTGCTGAGAAATCCACTGATAACCTCATGAGGGTTGCCTTGTAGTGAGGTTTTTTTTCTCTTGTTACTTTAAAAAATTCTTTCTTTGATTTTAGACTGTTTCATGATAATATGCCTCATAGGACAGCATTTGGGGTGAAAATTTTTCAGGAGGCTCTATGAGCTTCATGAACTCAGATATCCAAATCTCTCCCCAGACTAGGGTAGTTCTCAGCCATTACTTCTTTAAGTAAACTTCCTTCCCGCTTTATCCCTCTCTTCTTCAATGCATAGATTATTTTCCTTTATGGTATCTCACTTTTTTTATTCTTTTTGATCTTCTGAATGGATAAATGCAGCTGACCTGCCTTCTAGTTTGCTAATTATTTTCCTTCAGCTGAGTCTGCTGTTGAAACTCTCTCATAAATTCTCCAAATAGACAAAACATGGAAATAACCAAGTGTCCATTAATAGATGGGCTTCCCCAGTGGCTCAGATAGTAACGAATTTGCCTGCATTGCAGGAAACCTGTGTTTGAAACCTGGGTTGGGAAGTACCCTGGATTAGGAAGTAGCAACCCACTCCAGTATTCTTGCCTGGAGAACCCCATGGACCGAGGAGCCTGGCAGGCTACAGTGCATTGGATTGCAAAGAGCAAATAGAGAAAATTCACAAAGAGAAGAGGATCCTACCTTCTGCAATAGCACGAGTAGACCTTGAGGGCATTAAGATAATTGAAATGAGTCACACAGAGACTTACATGTAAAATCTTTTTAAAAAGCTAGGTTCATAAAAACAGAGAGAGGAATTGTGGTTGCCGGGGCCTAGGGGTTGGTGGAAATGGGGGAGACTTTGATCAAAGTGTACAAAATCAAATTTTAAGATGAATACGTTCTCGGGATCTAATGTACAGTATGCTAACTACAATTAGCGATATTGTATTAAATATTTGAAAGTTGCTAAGGAGTTAACTGTGCTTACCACCCACACACACACTTACACACACAAGCACACACACACACAAAAGTAATTATGTGACGTGATGGAGGTATTAACTCACATTATTGTAGTCATTTCACAGTAACATGTGTATCAAGGCAACACACTGCATACCTTAAACTTACAACCTTATGGGTCAATTCTATCTCAATAAAGCTGAAGGGGGAGAAGAAACAGAAAGACTCTCTGCTTTTCAGACAGTCTTCTGTTTCTCCCAAGTGAGTTTTCAGAAAGACTAGGATGTAAGGAGAGCAGACTGGCCTTCCCCTCCGAAAGTGCCCGGGAATGCGCTCTGGTGCCCACGGGGAGCAGTTCCCTCTGTTCAATGCTGCTCAGGATAGGATGGGTGCCTGCCTTGGACAATTAAGGATTATGAAGGGATCTGGAGAGCCAGCCACCCCACCTCTCCACTGGGCAGGGCTGTTTCTCCTTTAATAAATTCTCTGCTTTGCTCTATGTGCATATGGATCATCAGGGTCCCAAAGCTGGAGACCTAAAATCAGCATTTTTCAGAGGAGGGAACCCAAGAATTCCCACATCCGACCGCCTGAGGCACTGGTGCAGACAAAGACCCCTGTGCCCTGGACCTGTGCATACGTGGTAAGGGGCTTTGGCCATATCCAACTCTTTGTGACACTATGGACTGTAGCCTGCCAGGCTCCTATGTCCATGGAATTCTCCAGGCCAGAATATGGAAGTGGTTGCCAAGACCCCCTCCGGTGCCCTGGACCTACGCAGTAGGAACTGCTTGGCATGGGTCCAGAGAAACTGCATATCTAACAAACTTCCAGGTGGTTATTCAGCTGAAATAGTTCTGACCCAAAGGTCAATCAATGTCAACAATCAGTTCTTTTTTTTTTTTTTCCTTTTATGATCCCTGACACTCAGATGGGTGTTGAAAGTTCAAAAAGCACTTTTGCCACCAAACCCTTTCAAACCCTCAGAGAGTCCTTGTAAACACTGGAAAGTAGGTTCTCCCATTGGATGGGTTGGATGAGTGAGAATGACATGTTTAGATGTCTTTCCTCCAGGAAATATTCAGCTCTGGGCTGTGGCCAACTCCTCAGAAACAGCAGTTCTGGTGGTTCAGGCTCAGGCTCTGGAGATGACTGGGTCCGGTTTCTGACTCTCCACTCGTCGGCTGGTAAACCTGGGCAAGTTCTTGACTGGGCCTCCACTTCTTCATCTGCATGCTGTAAGCACAGGAGTTCTTGAGGAGCAAGTGGGAGATTGTTCTGAAAGCACTTAGCGCCACGGTAGCATATGGTATAAGCACACGGTGAATGTTGGTTAACAGCATTATCTCACATCCTGGGTATTGGATAGAATTCAGCTGCAATAGAAGACACTGGCAAGGCTTTTGAGGAAATGCAGATGACATACACAGTTTGAGTGTTTACCCCAGTATCATTTGGAGAAATACAGGCAAAACAGGTGTCAGGTGCAGTTATGCTGCCTGAATCTATTAACAATGACCTCCTGACCTCTTTTGCATACCTCTTAGGCAGAATGTTCTCTCCCCGGGGAAGCCAGACAAAGCCAACCTTTTGACTGTCAGTGTCCAATAGGACTTTTTGCAATGATGGAAACTTCTAAGCCTACACTGTCCAATATGGTAGCCACTAGCCACAGGTGGCCATCGGACACTTGAAATGTAGCTAAGTGAGACCGAGGAACTGAATTTTATTTTAAAATATTAAATTAAATAGCCGCTTGTGGCTAGTGTCCACCATATTGGACAATGCATCTTCAGATGGAGAAATATGAGCTCCATTTCATGGTCTTCCCAGGTGGCTCAGTGGAAAAGAATCTTCCTGCCAAGCAGGAGACACAGGTTTGAGCCCTGAATCTGGAAGATTCCCTGGAGAAGGAAATGGCAACCCACTGCAGTATCCTTGCCTGGGAAATCCCATGGAAAGAGGCGCCTAGAGGGCTACAGTCCTTGGGGTCACAAAAAAGTTGGACACAACTTAGGGGACATGGCTTAGAGACTAAGCAATAACAAGTGGGGTCAAGGGAGGTGGCCTTACCCTGCGCTGAGTCCAGCTCTAGGAAAATGATGAAAGGGGGTTATGATTGTTTGGGGGACATTGCCCTTTTCCCATCCCCTTTTCCTGATTTGCATTATGGTGGCGGTGCTGGTGAGCTCCTGGAGGAGTGGGTTCTAACATTCTGAATTCTGACTTTTGCATCCTCAGGGTTTAGCATGGAGCCAATCACCTGATGTTCATTAACTCAGGCTGAGTCTAGCTACCTCTTTCCTCATCTGTCCGGCTTGTCACATCATGCTGTAGTGAGGACTGATTACCTGTTCCAAGGTGCACAGCCTAACAATGGGCACTAATGAAGATTTTAAAGACAGGTGTGAAAATCTGATTGAAAAGGCAGACATAGGCAAAGAATTGCAACTCGTATTAGTATTATCTCTGTAAGAAGCCACTCATTGTGGAAAGGAGACTTTTTTTTTTTTTCCTGAGAAAGTTGTTTGCCGTGGGTTAAATTAAACTCATGTTCCAATATAAAATGCAACATAATTCAAGTCAATGTTGATAATGATGGAATCCTAAGAATTCTCTTTCACAGTAAATTACCTCTGAGATTGCAGGTACTCCTTATCAAAAGTAAATTCAATATAATACTAAACATGCAGAAGTGATAAATGATGGAGAGAATTCACTTTCCATCATTTGGTGTTTCTTAGTTTTGAGTTTCAAGTAGCAACTGTGACTTTAGAGAAGTTATTTCCTATCTCTGGGCTGCAAGTTCCTCATCTGAAAAATAAGGGGATATTGAACCAGATGCTCTCCAAGGAGCCTCCCAGCTCTGAAAATTTATCAGTCTCAGATTCCATGAAACTGATCCATTTGGCCTTTCATTCTCCAGCGCCCTTGCTGCAAGAGAGGAACCTGCTAACTTAATAAACTGATGGGTTCCTAGGAGGCAGCTGCCAGGAGGAGGTCCCCTCCCATCCCTTCTTTACTCAGGAAGCATTTGTACTCAGCAACATGAATTTGCAGCTGCTGCATCTATTCTTGAGGTTTGGGGAGAAGGGGAAGAAGAAAAAACCCTTCTGCGTCCATCTGCTTCCCCCATACAGAGGTCTCCTGCCCCATCATGCTGGGACTGGTTGGGACTGGTCTCCCGCCCCCCGTCCAAAGAGAGCGATGGCTTCAGAGAAGGTCTTTTCTCCCTCCACCCTTAGCCTGCAGCCCCCTCCACTCACTCAGCCCCATATTTAATGATCTCCAAACCTCTATCTGGCGTGCACTCAGAACCGCAGTTCAGGGAGGTTAATTGTACTTTAATTGGCTTTTTATCCAGGGCACCTACATTGTCACTTGCTTGAGGACAGGTGACTAACACCCCTGGCCCCTCCATGCCTCCAGAGCTATTTCATCCACATCCTGCTTCCCTCCACCCTCAGCGCCACACTTCAGCACCTCTCTCCCCTTCTGGTCCATGAAGTCCTGATGTTCCATGTGGCCAGCAATTCTCTTTCTGTCCTTGCCTCTGGGAATCCCAGTTCCTAGAGCCTTAACTGGGATACAGGATGGGTGGGGTAGGGTTAGGAGGGAAAATGGATCTCATGGTTTGTGTTAAGGAAATCTTGGGATCTTATGATGCAAAGGGACCATGCAGGAGGTAGGACCGCCAACTTCATCTTCTGCTCATGTGAGCCTGCAGCCCTCACCCTTGCTATGAGGGACTTTGCCCCTCACTGTCCCCCACCCGTCCTGACCTCTGTCTTGATTTCCATCCCCTGCTTTTTCAATCCCCTTCCTCCTCTTTATCCAGTTAACTCTTCCTCCTTTAGAATTCAACTCATCACATCTTCCTATAATCCTTCTCTGACTTCCCAGCAGTTGTATCATTTCATGTATCTATATGTCTGTATTGACATGACAGTCTCTAAGTCCATTCATGTTGCTTTGCAATGTGAATATGCCTTCAGGTCACCTGAAGATCTTGTTAAAAATGCAGATTCTGCTTCAGAAAAGCTGGAGTGAAGCCTGAGAATCCATGTGTCTAGCCAATGATGCCAAAACTGCTGTTTCAGGGAGGATACTTCAAGTATTAATAATAACAATTTACTCCATTTCTTGTAGAAGGAGCAATACTTTTTAGTTAGAAGTCTCAAAACCAAAGAGAACAGTGTAATGCTTTAGAGTTAGACTTCAGCCCAAATCTACTGTTCTACCAGTAGAACGGTCCTAATGTTTTACCATAGGCATAAGCTTACTTTATTTTCCTTCTTAAAGTCTTGGATTGTTTGTCTGTAAAACTAAAGCAGTGTTCTGCACACTCATGGATGTGTGTGTGTGTGTGAATGAGGATTCCATGTTGAACATAGAAGATCCTTCCAGGCTCATAGTAGGTCTTCAATACCAAGCTGTTTTTTCCCTTCTAAATGGAGCTGGTTTCCAGACTCACCATTTACTCTTTCGGATAAGTCAGACTTCTGATCCTCCATAGTCAGAGCCCCTCTCTGGAAGACAGTTATATTCCTGCCCCTGACATCAGAAGTGGCCCCTTGCCTTCCCTTGACCACTGAGATATGAATAGGAGCAGGTGTGTCACTCTGAAGCTTTGAGGGTGGGTGTGTCTTCATCCATCTTCCATGAGACTGTCAGTAATGGAGCCAGGGCTGTTTCTTCAGCCAGGGCCCCAAAGTGAAGGTGACATGGAGTGGAGCTCCAATCAGCCTGCAAGGAGAAAGCGTAAATTCTGAGAAACAAACCTTTGTTTTTGAAAGATTTGGGGGATGGTTTATTACTGAAACATAACTGGTTTATTCTGACCGATAAGTACTACTGCACATGGATTGCCTTCCTGTCTTCCTCTCTACCTTCTGCAAGGTACTGAGATGGTCACTGAGATTGCATGGATGAATGTGACAGCAGAGATGTCCTCCAAGCTTGCAGAGTTTAGCGAAGGAGCCAGAAATGTGAATTTCCAAAGATAGCATCCAAATAATTTCATTTAATTTATAGGTTTATAGTGGGGGTACTTCTGGACTGCAGAAGGCAGATTAGTGAATCCTTCCCAAGAAATTAAGGAAGAGTTCATGGAGGAAGGAGAATTTGAGCTAGGTTTTGAAAAATGATCTTTTTTAAAACCTTGTTACATATATTACTTTATTTTACATGATTTTTGTATTATTTATTTTTATGTTACATTTTATCTTATATTGGAGTATGGCTGATTAACAATATTGTGATAGTTTCAGCTGCACAGCAGAGCAGCTCAGTCATACATATGTATGTATCCGTGCGTGCATTCTAAGTCACTTCAGTCATGTCCAGCTTTTTAGGGCCCAAGGACTATAGCCCACCAGGTTCCTATGTCTATGGTATTCTCCAGGCAAGAATACTGGAGGGGCTGCCATGCCCTCCTCCAGGGGGTCTTCCCGGCCCCGGGAAGGGATCTGCATCTCTTGTGTCTCCTGCATTGGCAGGTGGATTCTTTACCACCAGCACCACCTGGGAAGTGCTACATGGGTCCATTCTCCCTGAAACTCCCCTCCCTTCCAGCCTGCCACATAACACTGAGTCCCCTGTGCTGAACAGTAGGTACTTGTGATTGTTTTAAATATGGTAGTGTGTACACAGCTATCTCAAACCTCCTAACTATCCCTTACCCCCATCCTTCCCCATTGGCAACCATATGTTTGTTCTCTAGGCATGAGTCTGTTTTTGTTTTGTAAATAAGTTCATTTTTATCATTTCTTTTTAGATTCCACATATGAAAGGTGTCATATTTCTCCCTCTGTATCTGATATACTTCACTGAGCATGAGAATGTCTAAGTCCAACCTTTGTGCTGCAGATAGCATTATTTCATTCTGTTTAATGGCTGGGTAATATCCCACTGTATATATATACCACTTCTTTATCCATTCCTCTAAAAAAATAATCTTTTAATAAGACATCATAGTACATAGAATACGGTACACAGAACAGTGTATTTTTGAATCAGAATGTGAATTCTTGACTCTAGCACTCACTTGCTGTGTGACCTCAAGCAAGACATATTACTTTCCTCTTTTGCAATAGAGGGCTAATGATATGTCTCAGCATTGGGGTGGAGGGGTGCTTAAATAAAATAGTCTATGCTTAATTATTGCTTTATATGCATAGTTTGTACAATAGACGCAATAATATGTAACAGAATAAGCCTATTTTGTAATGGGGCAAATAGTTATCCCTGCTTTCATTTTTGAAGACTTCCTTTATTCTAGTACCGTGTTTTGTACTTTATATATATCATGACATTTAAGCCCTTCAAAATCCTGTGGAGTAGGTATGACTGTTTTAGCTGTTTGACAGAGAAGAAAATTGACTTCAAATGATTCGGTCACTTACTTAAGTACAAACAGAGGGCAGGGATTGGGCGTAGGAAGTGTTGACTCCACACCGTGTTCCTAACCATCCATCCACAGTCCCGCTTCCCTGGGTGGAGGGAGTGATCTGAGACTGCTGTGTGTGATGAAGCTCTTAAGTTGGGAACAAGGGTAAAATAGATGGGATGGGAGGCATTTTTGAGGCTTTTCATCCTGGGATTACAGCACAGGTTGGGATGATAAAATCTTTGAGGATGCTCTCACCACAGCACTGCGTTCCCGTGCTATATGCCTTTTATAACCACATAGGTAATGATCATACTCTCTTCACTCAATACCGTATATATCAAATACAGGCAAGGCCTCCAGAGAAGCACACAAATGAACAAGACCTGCTCTAGGCTTAGGAGTTTGATTGTATTCTTGGGGCTTTAGGGAATCATTGGTTTTGAAGAGGCAAAGAGAAGAGCGAATTTGTGCTTTGTAAGGGGAGAGCTTGGAGAAGGCGATGGCATCCCACTCCAGTACTCTTGCCTGGAAAATCCCATGAATGGAGGAGCCTGGTAGGCTGCGGTCCATGGGGTCGTGAGAGTCGGACACGACTGAGCGACTTCCCTTTCACTTTTCACTTTCATGCATTGGAGAAGGAAATGGCAACCCACTCCAGTGTTCTTGCCTGGAGAATCCCAGGGGCGGGGGAGCCTGGTGGGCTGCCGTCTATGGGGTCACACAGAGTTGGACACGACTGAAGTGACTTAGCAGCAGAGAGGGGAAGGAGAGCTGTCACTGTTGTGGAAGATACACTGAAGATGGAAGAGCCTGCCTGCAGGGAGGCCAGGTAGGAAGCTAAAGGGATAGCGTTAGATCGGTACGTTAGAAAGGAAGAACCTAACACTTGAGACGCTCCAAGGATGGGATTCACAGGCATTCATAGCGCTGGGAGAAGGGACAGATCAGGGGAGGTGATGTCAAGGTTTGGAGTCTGAAGGAATGGCTGCAGGGATGAGGAGGGGAGGGCCATTTACAGAGGTATGAGCAGGGGGTAGGGAAGCGTTGGCTCTGGAGAAGCATACCAGGGAGAAAACACATAGGGAGTTCTTGCTACCCTTGGACGTGGAGGAGCAAGGTGAGGACGGGGCACTACAGACCCAGGGAGGAGCTGGGAGGACCTTAGAACTCAGCCCCTTCTAGTACTGAGCGAGGCTGGGAGGAAGCAGAGGGGATATGGGAGTGAATATCCCGACCTTCCTTCCAGCCTTTTTTTAAAAAATGTATTTATTTATTTATTTCCACTTTATTTATTTCTTTTTTATTATAAATTTATTTATTTTAATTGGAGGCTAATTACTTTACAATATTGTATTGGTTTTGCCATACATCAACATGAATCCGCCACGGGTATACACGTGTTCCCCATCCTAAACCCCCCTCCCACCTCCCTTCCCATACTAAAATATAATTGCTTTACAGAATTTTGTTGTTTTCTGTCAAACATCAATAAGAATCAGCCATAGGTATACATATGTCCTCTCCTGCCCATCTCCCTCCCATCTCCCTCCCCATCCCACGCTTCTAGATTATCACAGAGCCCCTGCTTGAGTTCCCCGAGCCATACAGCAAATTCCCATTGGCTATCTATTTTCCATATGGTATTGTAAGTTTCCATGTTACTCTCTCCATACATCTCACCCTCTCCCTTCTTTCATCCCCCATGTCCATAGGTCTGTTCTCTATGTCTGTTTCTCCATTGCTGCCCTACCAAATAAATTCATCAGTACCATCTTTCTAGACTCCATATATATGCATCAGTATATGATCTTTATATTTCTCTTTCTGACTTACTTCACTCTGCATAATAGGCTCTCGGTTTGTCCACCGCTTTAGGACTGACTCAAATGTGTTCCTTTTTATGGCTGAGTAATATTCCTTTGTATATATGTACCACAGCTTCTTCATGCATTCATCTGTTGATGGACATCTAGGTTGCTTCCATGTTCTAGTTATTGTAGAATGATAGTGCTGCAATGAACATTGGGGTACGTGCCTTTTTCAATTTTGGTTTCCTCAGGGTATATGCCTAGGAGAGGAGTTGCTAGGTCATATGGTGGTTTTATTCCTAGTTTTTTTTTTTTTTTTTTTTAGTAAAAATAAAGAGTAAATGCCCTTGGCCTCCTAGTAACTGTTATCTATTTTAATATGTTGAGATATGCTTTACCATTTACTGTGGCAAAGCACACACTGCTGGGTTTTGTGAGCTGAGAAATAATGTTGAGCTTCGCTCCCTAGATCAGAAAAGCAGAGTTAACATAAATTTTATGTGGAACTCAGATCCCAACCTCAACATATGGACTACTGGATAACAGCAGTGTTTCCAGGGAAGCTGCAGTTCTCAGAGAGGTGCACAGTGCGTCAATTCTGCAGAATCACTGAGTATCACGTGGCCTTTGGATAACAATTTATCTGTGGGGCTAGGCTGGACTGCTCTACTCCTTTCCCCATCCAACTGAGAAGCAGACCTGGTTCAGCTTGCAAGTTCAAGGACAGCTGGACTATGAGCTCTGCTCAAATGGAGACTGCCTGTTTCACACAAGCCTCCCCCATGGTGTTCCCTGTACCTAGCCCATTGATGGTCACACAGGAGGTGCTCAACAAATAGCTGTCAAATGAATGAAGATATAGCGAACTTAAGACAGGATAGTTAAGAAAATGTAATATTTATTGGAAAATGGCTTTTACCATTCATTCACTGAGCTGCAGGACCTTGGGCATCTTACTTCACCTCCCAGTGATTCACTGTCCTCCTCTAGGAAATAAGAGATGGTCGTTATTCTCCTTGTAGAGTTGTCCAAAGCATTGAAATTGTGCAGTAACATGCTGGTCCTGGATCAATGGATAGGAAGTTAAAAAATAAAAATTACGGCACTCAGGATTCTTATTGTTGTTTACTAGGTTTCGTTTTAAACCCTTGGGTTAGTCACAGATGTCCTGATTTGAATGGGATCCACAAAGTCTTGTCTCCTCACCTCGTCAGATGCAGAGTGACCAGGCGCCCTAGGCACCCGCAGCGGCACAGTCCCAGGGGCCTTCCCAGGGGGGAGACTCCACGAGGGGGACTCCACGGCTGCCACCGCTCTGCATGACTCCTCAAGGAGTGGAGTGAGTACATCTCCGGATGTTTCCCTCCCACCATGATCCTGCGAGATAGGGAGGATCATAGCATGAGTTCGATTTTACTGATGAAAACAGTTACGAAGACGCAAAGGTGACACAGCCAGTAAGGACCACGGAGAGACCTGGAGTCAAAGTCTTTGGCGTCTTGGTTCCATATCCCTTCGATGAAAATGTTCCTGCTGCTCATTTAGGTTCATTTTCTTTTTCATTTTTGGTCAAACCATATGGCATGCTGCTGCTGCTGCTGCTGCTAAGTCGCTTCAGTCGTGTCTGACCCTGTGCGACCCCATAAACGGCAGCCCACCAGGCTCCCCTGTCCCCGGGATTCTCCAGGCAAGAACACTGGAGTGGGTTGCCATTTCCTTCTCTGCCACATGGCATGGAAGATCTTAATTCCCCCACCAGGGATCGATCCCATACCCTGTGCACTGGAGATCCAGAGTTTTAATCACTGGACTGCCAGGGAAGTCCCCAGGCCCATTTTTTAATTCTTTATTTTGTATTTTAAATATGTCTGATGTGAAATGCCACCCTCTTCTCTTTTAAAAAAAACTCACAATTGAGAGATTTTCCTAATTTACACATTTTTCTCCCCTCCTTTTTTTTTTTTTTTTTTTTATTTTAATCACTGGACTGCCAGGGAAGTCCCCAGGCCCATTTTTTAATTCTTTATTTTGTATTTTAAATATGTCTGATGTGAAATGCCACCCTCTTCTCTTTTAAAAAAAACTCACAATTGAGAGATTTTCCTAATTTACACATTTTTCTCCCCTCCTTTTTTTTTTTTTTTTTTTTTAGTGATAATCAATAGAGCTTCATTGCTCTTCACTGGACTTAAGAGATCTCCACTGAGTGGTGTTATAAAAACTGGAATTGAGCCACTCCTTGGCCCCTTTGTCCTCTCAAGGGGATTATTCTTAAAGAAAAGCACCATCCAGTTCACCGTTTTCCTGTAGGCTGGCTTCCTTTGGCTGGAGTGAAACGTAGGGGCCAAGAGTTGAAATGCAGCCTCATTTGTTAAGCATCTTAGTACACAGCTGAGGGTCAGGGGTCAGGGAGGGCGGGACCTGGACAGGAAAGGGATCTTGGAGGAAAGCAAGAAAGTGGCTAACCCAGGACAGCTCCCTGAAGGCCTGGGTGNCAATGCAAAAGAATGCTCCAATTACCGCACAATTGCACTCATCTCACATGCTAGTAAAGTAATGCTCAAAATCCTCCAAGCCAGGCTTCAGCAATACGTGAACCGTGAACTCCCTGATGTTCAAGCTGGCTTTAGAAAAGGCAGAGGAACCAGAGATCAAAGGAGACACAAGATCCTGGCTATGGGCTGAGAATTCTGCCGGGAGGGGTAGCCTAAGTCATTCTCAAGACAGTTTCTCTTCCTTTGTCCTTTTTTCTCTCTTTTGGGATGTCTTTTGTCTTGAACCATTATTGCCAAAGGAAAGAAAGTGAAAGTGAAGTCGCTCATTCGTGTCCGACTCTTTGCAACCCCATGGGCTATACCCCACCAGGCTGCTCCATCCATGGAACCCGGGTCTCCCACATTGCAGGCAGATGCCTTACCATCTGAGCTACCAGGGAAGCCCATTGCCAAAGGAATCACATACTTTATATGTCCTTATGTACATGGTGATGAAAAATACCTGTGGTGAGAGAACCATGGGCTGGTGATCCCAAAGAAATGAGCCAAGAGCACTCTGGAAATCTCTGTTGCCTCTCAGAAATATTTCTCTTTGTAAAAATCATAGTAATAATTGAAAGTCCAGCTGTCCTCAGAGCCTTAGTTTCCTGTTTTCTCTATTTTCATTTACTCAACAAATATTTACTAAGCGTGTGCTATGGGACTAGTGCTGTTAGGCGATGGAGAATATAACAGATACTGGCTCAAACATGTAGTCCCTGCCCTCTTGGAGTTCAAAAATTGACTGTCACCAGAGCTTGGCATAGGTTAAGAAGGACGGAGGCAGTTATTTATTTCTTTTTTTATTGAAGTGTATTTAATTCACAATGTTATGCTAGTTTCAGATACACAACAAAGTGATCCAGTTATATTCTTTTTCAGATTCTTTTCCATTGTAGGTTATTACAAGATACTGAATACAGTTCTCCCGTGCTCTGAAGCTAAATCCTTTTTGGTTATCTACTTGATATATATAGTAGTGTGTATCAATTAATCCCAAAGTCCTAATTTACCCCTCCCCCCTTTCCCCTTTGGTAACCATAAGTTTGTTTTCTATGTTTACGAGTACATTTCTGTTTTGTACGTGAGTTTATTTGAATTGCTTTTTGTTTTTGTTTTTTTTAGATTCCACATATAAATGATTGTTGGTGTTCAGTTGCCCGGTCTTGTCTGACTCTTGTGGCCTCAAGGCCTGCAGCACGCCAGGCCTCCCTGTCCCTCACCATCTCCTGAAGTTTGCCCAAGTTCACGTCCATTGTATCAGTGATGCCATCCACCCATCTCATCCTCTGACACCCTCTTGTTCTCCCCTCAATCTTTGCCAGCATCAGGGACTTTTCTAATGAGTCAGCTGTTTACATCAGATGACCAAAATACTGGAGCTTCAGCTTCAGCATCAGTCCTTCCAATCAGTATTCAGAGTTGATTTCCCTTACAATTGGTGATATCTCCTTGCTGTTCAAGGGACTCTCGGGAGTCTTCTCTAGCACCACAGTTCAAAGGCATCAGTTCTTTGGTGCTCTGCCTTCTTTATGGTCCAGCTCTCCAACCATATGTGACCGCTGGGAAGACCATAGCCTCGAGTATATGACCTTTGTTAGCGGAGTAATATCTCTGCTTTTCAACACAAGTCCTAAGTTTGTCATAGCTTTCCTGCCAAGAAGCAATCGTCTTCTGATCTCGTGGCTGCAGTCACCATCTGCAGTGATTTTAGAGCCCAAGAAGAGGAAATTGTCACTGCTTCCACCTTTTTCCCTTCTATTTGCCATGAAGTAATGGGGCTCAATGCTATGATCTTAGTTTTTTTTTAAGATTTAGTTTTAAGCTGGCTCTTTCACTCTCCTCCTATCATATAAGTGATATCATATGATATCTGTCTCTTTCTGGCTGACTTCAGTTACTATGATAATCTCTAGGTCCATCCATGTAGCTGTAAATGGCATTATTCTTTTATGGTTGAGTGAAATCCCATTGTCTTATATATATACACATACCCACACTGCATCTTCTTTATCCATTCGTCTGTCAATGGACACTTAGGTTGCTTCTATGTCTTGGCAGTTGTGAATAGTGCTGCTATGGGAGTGTGCATATCTTTTCATATGATGGTTTTCTCCAGATATAGTCCCAGGAGAGGGATTTCTGGATCATATAGTAATTCTATTTTCAAATTTTTAAGAAGCTTCCATAATGTTTTCCGTAGGCATTTTTTTTTTTTCCTAAAGGACTTAGTATGTACTTGCGTGCTAAGTAGCTTCAGTCATGTCTGAATCTGCAACCCCATGGACTGTAGCCCACCAGGCTCACCTGTCCGTGGCCATTCTCCAGGCTCGAATACTAGAGTGGGTTGCCATTTCCTACTCCAGGAGGTCTTCCTGATCCAGGGATCAAACTCACACCTCTTATGTTTCCTGCATTGGCAGGCGGGTTCTTTAGCACTAGTTCTACCTGGGAAGCCCTGTGTTCCATCGGGAAGGGCAGTTATTTTTAACAAGACTGGAGCACCACCGGAAAGAAGGGGCAAGACTAGTAACGGCTGTGCTCCCTGGTAAGACAGGGAGAACAAGCTGTCCAAAGACTGTGTGCTGGGACTTCCCTGATGGTCCATTGGTTGAAACTCCACACACACTTCCGATGCAAGGGGCATGGGGTTCTATCCCTGGTCAGGGGACTAAGATCCCACCTGCTGTGCCATACAGACCAAAACTATATATATAAAATCTGAAATTAAAAAGAAAAAACAAACAAACAAAACAAAGAGTGTGTGCTGACAAGCAGTAGATGACTTTCACCAGAGCGAACTTCAGGCAGTGGGGAGCAACGTGCTGGTGAAGTGAAGTAAAAGTCGCTCAGCCGTGTCGGATTCTTTGTGACCCCATGGACTATACGGTCCTTAGAACTGTCCAGGCCAGAATACTGGAGGAGGGTATCCTTTCCCTTCTCCAAGGGATCTTTCCAACCCAGAGATCGAACCCAGGTCTCCCGCCTTGCAGACGGATTGTTTACCAGCTGAGCCACAAGGCAAGGCAGAGAAAACTGGAGTGGGTAGGTAGACTATCCCTTCTTCAGTGGATCTTCCTAACCCAGGAATCGAACTGGGCTCTCTTGCATTGCAAGTGGATTCTTTACCAACTGAGCTATCAGGGAAGCCCCCAAACTCCACCCCGCCCCATTCAGAAGTACCGACCATCAGAAGGCTGGCCTGAGGGAAGTCTGTGGCCAGCAAAGAGGTGGAGGAAGACTGTGCCCGTGAAACAGCAGGAGAATTAGAAAGTCAGGGAGCCTGGGACACTAGGAAAGAGGTTGTCACGATGAGGGTCAGCCCCAGGAGGATGGGGACACATCTATCAGAGGTGTCTGCGTACAGGGAGTTCAAGGCCGAGTCCCAGGCCAGGTTAAGCCATTCTCAGAACTGAGGCTCAGGGTCAGGGGCCCATGGTGGGAAGGATGGTTGGAAACTAAGGTCACTTGGTTTAGCAAATGAAATTAGAAAACACCCAATTAAATTTCAGATAAACAACAGATTGACTTCTAGTTTTTATATTCCCTGCAATATTTGGGATACATTTTTGCTGAAATGTGTTGCTTCTCTGAAATTCAAATTTAACAGTGTCCTGTATTTCATCTGGCAACTCTATCTGAAATAAGAGATTGAAGATCCTTCCATTCCTCCTCCTCAGTGGTCAGAAGGGTATAGTGTACATTGTGAGGGGTTTTGAAAGTAAGTAAGGTCCAGCCAACTCTGACAGACACAGCATTTTCTATCACCTGGGCATCTCTAGATACTTCTGTCAGTCAAATCCTATGGGGAGGGGCAAAGTCAAGTGCAAGGTGATTGAGGTTAGAACCTAGATGATGCCAAACCCAAAGATGTGGGGCTAAAGCCCTGGTCTCCAGACCAGTGACTGGGAAATCTTGTGAGGTGAGAAAGACTGAAAGCAGGACCATCTTGAAAGAGGAAGGCAATAACCGGTCAGAGTTGGGCCATCCAGCTGCCCAGCTAGAATATAGATCTGAGGCTCTCTCTCCCACGTGCTGGAGGCTGGAGGCTTGCGGGAGGGGATCAGAGCCCCCGACTATACTTTCCCAAAAGAGGAGTTTGGGTCATCTGCTTCCAGATGAGGTCATAGACACACAGAATTCTCAGCCTTGCTGGTTCCTGGGTCTGAACCTCAACTCTGCTTGAGGCTTCAAAAACAGCCTCAGATGTTTTTGCATATGGCATTACTCCTTTTAATCTTTAGAGCAATCCTTTGTAAGACTGAAATTGATTCTAATACCCCACTTTACGGATAAGGATCTGAGGCTTACAGAACCAAGGAAACCTGTCCAAGGTCACCCAGTATTAAGTGATGACATGGGAAGGATCCCACATCCTCCCTTTTCTACTGCCCCAGGAGCCTGTCAAGAGCAGAGTGGGAGAATCCGAAACCTCAAGGCACAAGGTCTCTGCCTCAGTCCTAGCTCTGTTCAACCACCAGGCAGCTGTTTCATCACAGGTCAGATTCTGAAGTTGAAATACAGTATCTTAACTACACCCTCCGGTTCTTTCAAGTGCAGACAAACAGTTAAGATCATGGGCTCTGAGTCAGAGTCAAATCCTACCACTTTCGGGGTCGACATGTTTTTTAACTCTGAGTTCTATTTCTCTCCACTGTGATGAGAATTTGTGCTTTGTAAACATTCCTCTTATCCTGTCTTCAAGTGTTTTGATGCTTCTACAGCTTGGAGGCTAGCCTGCAGGCTCTGGGTAAGGACTGCCTATCAAGACCAAGCATTGCGCCTCCAGCCTCCAGAGAGGGCCAGAGTGGCAAAGCAGAGTGGCAAACATGTCCACAACAGCCTCTTGCCTGGGATTTAACCTCACAAAAATTATCCACAGCTCTGCACAGCACTGGAAATCCAGTCTCTTCTGCACCATGCCCTGTGTGACCTGGCCCCTTCCGGCTCCCACTGCACCTCCTCCTTCCTCATTATTCAAGCCACAGCAGCGCTCCTGGGGCTCTCAATATGGGAGCTCTTCCCTGCCTCGGGCCCTTCCTGCACCCTGTCCCCCAGGTTCCCATGTCCAAGTACCAGCTCTGAGGTCTCCTACCCAAGGTGATCTTTTCACACCACCAAGCTCATTGCTCAAACTCATGTCCAGTGAGTGAGTGATGCTATCTAACCACCTCTTCCTCTGCCACCCCCTTATCCTCTCACCTTCAATCTTTCCTAGCATCAGGGTCTTTTTCCATGACTCAGTTCTTTGCATCAGATGGCGGAAGCATGGATGTCCAGTGCTTACTTAAATTTTTTCTTTTCTTGGTCCCCACCAAACTGTCCCATGAGGATAGGTATCTGGACCATCTTGGTGATCCCTGTATTCCCAACATATAAGGAGGATTGCCTGGTATGTTCAGAGCAGTCACTCAGTCGTGTCTGACTCTTTGCAACCCCATGGACTGCAGTACTCCAGGCCTCCCTGTCCATCACCAACTCCCGGACTTTATTTAAACTCATGCCCATTGAGTCGGCGATGCCATCCAACCATCTCATCCTCTGTCATCCCCTTCTCCTCCCGCCTTCAATCTTTCCCAGCTTCAAGGTCTTTTCCAGTGAGTCAGTTCTTCCCATCAGGTGGCCAAAGTATTGGAGTTTCAGCTTCAGCATCACTCCTTCCAATGAATATTCAGGACTGATTTCCTTTAGGATGGACTGGTTGGATCTTCTTGCAATCCAAGGAACCCTGAAGAGTCTTTTCCAACACCACAGTTCAAAACCATCAATTCTTCGGTGCTCAGCTTTCTTTATAGTCCAAGTCTCACATCCATACATGACTACTGGAAAAACCATAGCTTTAACTAGACAGACCTTTGCTGGCAAAGTAATGTCTCTGTTTTTTAATATGTTGTCTAGGTTGGTCATAACTTTTCTTCCAGGGAGCAAGCGTCTTTTAATTTCATGGCTGCAATCATGATCTGCAGTGATTTTGGAGCCCAAAAAATAAGTCTCTCACTGTTTTCATTGTTTCCCCATCTATTTGCCATGAAGTGATGGGACTGGATGCCATGACCTTAGTTTTCTAAATGTTGAGTTTTAAGCCAACTTTTTCACTCTCCTCTTTCCCTTTCAATAAGAGGCATTTTAGTTCTTCACTTTCTGCCATAAGGGTGGTGTCATCTGTATATCTGAGGTTATTGATATTCCTCCTGGCAATCTTGACTCTAGCTTGTGCTTCATCCAGTCCAGCATTTCTCATGATGTACTCTGCATATAAGTTAAATAAGCAGGGTATCTGGAACCAGTCTGTTGTTCCATGTCCAGTTCTAACTGTTGCTTCCTGACCTGCATACAGATTTCTCAAGAGGCAGGTCAGGCGGTCTGGTATTCCCATCTCTTTCAGAATTTTCCAGTTTGTTGTTTGTGTTTGTTTCCACATAGTCAAAGGCTTTGACATAGTCAGTAAAGCTTAAGTAGATGTTTTTCTGAAACTCTCTTGCTTTTTACATGATCCAGCAAATGTTGGCAGTTTGATCTCTGATTCCTCTGCCTTTTCTAAATCCAGTTTGAACATCTGGAAGTTCTTAGTTCACGTACTGTTGAAGCCTGACTTGGAGAATTTTGAGCATTACTAGGGTGTGAGATGAGTGCAATTGTACAGTAGTTTGAGCATTCTTTGGCATTGCCTTTCTTTGGAATTGGAATGAAGACTGACCTTTTCCAGTCCTGTGGCCACTGCTGAGTTTTCCAAATTTTCTAGCATTGAGTTTAGCACTTTCACAGCATCGTCTTTTAGGATTTGAAATAGCTCGACTGGAATTCCATCACCTCCACTAGTTTTGTTCATAGTGATGCTTCCTAAGGCCCACTTGACTTCACATTCCAGGATGGCTGGCTCTAGGTGAGTGGTATGTGCCTAGTATGTAGCAGTGCTCAATAAGTTTGTGCCAGTTAATGAATGAATGGATGAACCCATCCATTCACCCTTCCATCTTGGTGTCTCTGGTTGCATTCTTTTCTCCCTTTGTATCTCCCTGCCAGGTCTGCTCTGACTGACCCTTGGTTCCAGCTGTCTGTGGGGTCTAGGCTTCCCCCCATCTCAGGTCTCCATGGCTTGATGCTCCGTGATGTACTGTCAATCAGTGCCACTCCTGACTTCAGGCCCAGCTCCAAGATTTCCCAGGCTGGGCTTCAGGGCGCCCATGAGAGAAGTCAGACACAGAAGAAGCAATGGAAGGCTACCTGCATCCCCTCCTGGCTGAGGAGAGAGGAGTCTGATCTCTCCCGGCTGAGATCTGGCTGGCTGGTCCAGGGTGGATAATTTCTAGGGGTGCTGGGGAGGGGGACTAAGCCTAAAGGTAGGAGGGGAGGAGGAATCTCTGAACAGCATCGCTCATCAGAGACATATGCTCCCTCCCTGATCCTTCTGGGGTCCACGCGCCTCACTCTCTTCCTGCAGAACATGACTCAGCCCCGATGCTGCACCACACCCAGAGGTGGGTACGGCTGACAGACTAATCACCCCCTTTGCTGTGACTCAGAGTCCCGCTCCCCCTTGCCGCCCGCCTGTCTGCCGTCAGCTCATCAGAGACACTCAGGGGTGTTTACCATCACCTCCAGCCATGCATAATTCATCAACCTCCCTCCTTCCTATGGCCATCTTTCCCTGCCTCCCGCCATCATTCAGGCAGGCAGAGTCCTCTCCCTCTGAGGGCTCTGAGAACACAGAAGCCCCTGGCTTACTGGGAAGGCTGCCTTGTGAGAAAACACCTCTAGACTAGGATGGAAGGGGTGGGAGGCACCTGAACGAGACCAGTGTGCATCAGGGAGGAGCATCACCCCACACCGCTGTCCCCTTCAAGCTCCTCCCTGCCCACGGGGTCTGCTCCCGTATCATCCATCCTGGAAACTGGGAAAGTCACCAGGTCAGCCTCAGCAGTCAGGAAGGAGGCTGGGTTAGCACTGGGCAGATACTGGAAGGGATGTGACTGGGCACTCTGCTGCCTTGCTGCAGTCATTTAGCATCGACCAGTGTTCTTTCTTCAAGCGTTGCGCAGAATAGCTGCCACGTGAAGTGTGCTTTTAATTATCCCAAGGTGGTGACTTGCTGCAGCCTGACCCTGGCCCCTCCCAGCTGCCAGCTGAGCTGACAGAGACCCCCGACCTCAGGAAGCATCTCATCCCTGGGGGCCCTCCTCCTAGGATCCCAGGGAGCTCAGTCCTCCCAGGGGGTGTATTTAGAAGTCACCTTGAGCCCCAGGCCTGGGATGTATCTGGGAGAGCCTGAAGGGAGCCTGGGTGGGAGAGGCGGGGACTGTCACTGCACTTGATCATGGACTCCCACGGCTCACACTGGAGGAGAAGCAGCCCCAGCAGGGGCAGGGACTCCTCGGGGACTCATCAACCACGAGGCATGGTGCCTCCCCCAGCCCCCTTTGGCGAGGGCCAGCCCTGATTCTCAAAACACAGCGACAGCGCTGCTCTGAGAACGTTGCATGTGTTGACTGACTGCATCTCACAGTGATGTAGGTATGCGTGCTTGCTAGGTCGCTTCAGTTGTGTCCAACTCTTTGCACCCTACTGGACTGTAGCCCGCCAGGCTCCTCTGTCCATGGGATTCTCCAGGCAAGAATACTGGAGTGGGTTGCCATGCCCTCCTCCAGGGGATCTTCCCAACCCAGGGATCCAACCTGCGTCTCATGTCTCTTGTGTTGGCAGGTGGGTTCTTTACCACTAGCGCCACATGGAAAACATAGGTATAGTTCTGATCATTTAGAAGGGAGGGAACTGAGGCACAACCAGGCCATCAGTGGCATGCTCAGTCATACAGCTGGAGGGAAGCATGGCTGGGATTAAATCCAGGAGGGCCCAGCTCCAGGGACGCACTGTTAACAGTGGCATCTCCACAGCCCCTCACCTGTAGCTCTCAGTTCAATTCAGTTCAGTCGCTCAGTCGTGTCTGACTCTTTGCGACCCCATGAATCACAGCACGCCAGGCCTCCCTGTCCATCACCAACTCCCGGAGTTCACTCAGACTCACGTTCATCGAGTCCGTGATGCCATCCAGCCATCTCATCCTCTGTCGTCCCCTTCTCCTCCTGCCCCCAATCCCTCCCAGCATCAGAGTCTTTTCCAATGAGTCAACTC
>SJYT01008956.1:0-83239 GCA_006410635.1 Cephalophus harveyi
GTGTTGGAGAAGACTCTTGAGAGTCCCTTGGACTGCAAGGAGATCCAACCAGTCCATTCTGAAGGAGATCAGCCCTGGGATTTCTTTAGAAGGACTGATGCTAAAGCTGAAACTCCAGTACTTTGGCCACCTCACGTGAAGAGTTGACTCATTGGAAAAGACTCTGATGCTGAGAGGGATTGGGGGCAGGAGGAGAAGGGGACGACCGAGGATGAGATGGCTGGATGGCATCACGGACTCGATGGACGTGAGTCTGGGTGAACTCCGGGAGATGGTGATGAACAGGGAGGCCTGGCGTGCAGCGATTCATGGGGTCGCAAAGAATCGGACACGACTGAGCGACTGAACTGAACTAAAAATAAAAATAATAATAAATTGTCTAGTATAGGTGCAATAGATCAAAAAAGTAACTGTTAATCATCATTCACATAAAAGCAACATTTAAACTATCAAGACTCTCACGCCATGCACACTGCATTAATAAAAGCTCCTCTAATACTCCCACCCTATCCCACCCTCAAATGCACAAAAACCTTTTGAGACAACTCCTAGCCTGGATCCAATCTTCGTCATCTAAGGGAAGCATCAGCTTCACATGCTGACAGGTCACCCCTATTTCTTCTTTCCTCCCTTTTGGTTTGTAAAATCTGGGAACAGGAAGTGATATTTACTCCTTGGTGTTGAGAACAATGACAGACAGTGAGGATATATTCCACTCTAAATATTGACCACAGCAAAGGAAACATTGCCATAGGAACTCTTACAAAGCTGGTGCTCTCATTTTTGAATGTCTAGATGATTTTCTTGTAATTTTTTAAAAATTAAGAATGAATTGGCCTTTGGGTTAAAGGAGAAATGAGCCCCATAGAACTAGAAGAGTCCACGTGACCCTTGTCCAGATAAATGCAGGGTTTTGAGTCTGGCAGAAGTGGGTGAGTCAGTGAGTCAGTGAAAGTCGCTCAGTCATGTCTGACTCTTTGTGACCCCATGGACGGTAGCCCTTCAGGCTCCTCTGTCCATGGGATTCTCCAGGCAAGAATACTAGAGTGGGTTGCCATGCCCTCCTCCAGGGGATCTTCCCAACTGAGGGAACCAACAGAGGCCTTCCGCATTGCAGGCAAATTCTTTACCGTCTCAGCCACCAAGGAAGACCAGGAGAAGGTGGAAGTGGGTAGGGGAGATGATTTGATAATGCTTTCACTCAAGGGACCTTGTGCATAAAATGAGTAAACATGATCGGATGGCGTCATTGACTCAATGGACAGTCACAATTCTATAGGCTATCCAGTTGTGATGTAAAATGTTTGTGCTGGCATTACCATGCAACCTACATGTTTAGGGTTAAAGTTTCCTTTTCATTCAGAAGAAAAGGAAAATAGCAATATCTTAAACAGAGATTCTGCAGCAGTTTGGCTGCTCTCTTTCCCATGACCCTCCTTTTGGAAAAAGTCATATAGAGTCACGGTTACTATCCTTGTTTAATAGTACTTTAAATGACCCAGCATGGAAACAGATGAAACATCATCTTATTGGTGCACTTCTTTTATATAATTAATTTGTAATATTGAGTTACCACATAATCAATCGTTGAGCACAACTAGTATTTTGATTTAGAAAATAATTTGAAATAAGTCTCACCATTACATTTTTCACTATATTTTGCTTAAGTTGCAGAGTATTGAGAAAAATTTTAATCCAACCATTCAAGTCCTTACAAACGATACAATTCCTACACAGCTCTCCTTGCAATACTAACATACTTTTCAAAAAAATGAGTAGCATTTCATTTAAAAAACTGAGTTAGCATTAATATATAACAACTGTTCATTCTTTCTCATAAATACAAAAGTCGGAAGAAAATAACCCAACATCTTTACAGGAAGAATCCCAATTTTTACTGAACAAAATAACATGTCATGAATTTTTGCACAACTGTGCAGTTATCCTGGGAACAGAGCTTGTTCTGAGCAGATTCCCAGGCCTGACCTGGAATTCAGTCGAGCCCGACGTTCACATAACCCTGTCATGTACTTTTACATGAGCACACTTGAGCAGGCCAGAATTTTTAAAGGAACATTTAAGCACCATTACATTGCTAATAGATGGCACATTTAGGAGAAGGAAATATATTTTCAGAGAAGGCAGAAGAAATCATTATCTTGAATCTACACAAAAATGAGTTAATCTGAGGACATCTGTGATGTCAAAAGTGTTAAATGTAGGATATAGCATATTGAACACACATGCCATTTCCACTGATTTTTCAGATGGTAAATAGATATATAAGTCTAGAATAAAATTCAGATCAAACATTTGCAGCTCCTCAAAGCACACTGCAGAGCCCCTCTGGTAGGCGGCACAATGCCTGGCGCAGAATCAGCAGTCAATCCTCGTTGACTGGATAATGGATTCTAGTTTGAAAATTCACTGGTATAATGTAGCAAATGCTTCTCAAAACTCTCTTGGCCTCTCAAGGGGAGGTGGAATAGAAAACTAAGTCATTCCAAAGTTATCTATCTTCAGTACTTAACCACCTCTGAAGTTTATTTTTCATGCCTACTTTATGATGGAAGCTTTTAGAAGTGTAACTGTAGGTCTGCAAAAGAGGCATTGTCCGGCTATCATAGCTCAAAAATCAAAGCAAAATAATGCTTATTAAGGTCTATAAAGGAGCCAGGTGAGGAATTAAGGTCCAAAACCTGGACCACAGGGCCCCCAAAACCCATGCTTCCCCTTCTATCATCTCTTTGTTTTTGGCATTCTCCACCTCTCACTCCACCTCCTACCTTCCCCGCGATGTGAAAACATTACACATCATTTAAAACCTGTTTGGATCTGGGAGTTTAAAAAAGCCACCATATCTAGAACTTGCTCTTGATCACATATAAAAAAATTGAAATAATAATTATATGCATTAATATATACAGTATGTTATAAAAATAAATATATATAATGTATTTTATCTATACATCATGTATATGGAATAAGTCCATTAAGACTTGGCATAAAGTCTATTTTTCATTTTGTCAGAGCGTTTCACAGTGAGAGGCCTTTCCTATTCAGAAATGAACATTATGTTTTTCCCTCTAAATTTTTGTTTAAAGAAAGTTGCTTGAATATCCTCTTCCTTTAGAAAATGGAGAGCGTGCTAAGCAAACAAACATAGAATATTAAAATTGCCTTCCTGATAATTTTACTAAACCTCTGAAAAATCATCTCTGTTGCATAAATAGGATGCAAACAGCAGTCAAGGATCAGGGTTTCTCAGTACACAAAGTAGGCTTTGTCCAGTGAATGTTTTCTTTGGGCTTTTTCTCCTCGACAGAGTGGCAACAAAAGTATAGCTTTCCCACTTTGTCCCGGAGATGAGGGTTTGAAGTCTATTGAGGGCAACTGTGTGCCTTATCTAAGCCTCTCATGGTGGGTCACTTAGGAGGGAAAGCCCCGCTGCATTGACCCCTGGACAGGAAAGAGGGGCCACCATGGGGACAGGGAGCAGTTCTCTGCTTAAAGGGATCTGGCAGCTTTGCATAAAGGAAGATGTTTATCCCTGTTTATGGCATATCCCTTCTGCCTTTACAATTCCCATGGTTGATGTTACTTTTTATAGCACGTCTGACTGTCTGGGAAGGAGCCACGTTATTCCACCCTTAGAAAGCAAAAGGGAAAGATGAGAAACCTTAGTAATGCTGTCTGCAGAAGTGTTTCTGGCTTTCAGAGTGTACAAAGCAGATGAACTCTGTGTGTGTGCGTGTTCACTCAAGCACATATATACAGTATGTGTGATGTAGAAATTTTTCAAAGGGATAAATAAATTGTAAGAATCAAGAGTTTTTTATTTATAAACTGCCTAGTTTCTCTGATTTATTGAGTACATTGCTAAATGAATATTGATTATTAACAGTTGACTCAAAATTATATTTTAATGTCACTTTTTGTGATATAATTAATGAGTAGGACCCCATCATCTTTGAGTTTTAAAAGTACCTATAGAAAACACTAAAATTCCTGTGATCTACTTTTACTTTTATCATTGAGTTTGTGATTTTAGTAAGAAAAGAAAGAAACTTCCAAGCAAAGTTTAATTTTAAAAAGGATGCAGGGTATCTATTAGAAAGATTTTCTTAATCATGTGGATTAATCCTGACTTTCAACTCCAGATAAGAAATAGGATATCCCATAAGAAGGATTTGCAGCATGCAGGGAGTATTTTGCCAACCAAGAAAGGCTCCCAGGGTCTAAGTTATTAAAGTTAAATTTATTGGTGATTATGTCTATTTCCTGTATAAAATGAAAATTCAAAACAAACACTAGAAAAAGTCAAGAGAAGTCAACCAAATGGCATGGGTCTTTATAAATGTAAAAGAAGTGGCTATTTTCAAAGGACCTCTTAGCTTGGCAGATTGAATAAATGAATGTGAGAGCTTAAGGTTAACCCCTGACAAATGCTGACACAGTTGTAGACACACACACACACACATACACACACACATACACACACTGTTCACAAGAAATAATAGACAAACTGCCGGGAGATACCCAGCTTTAATCCCATCAAGGGCTCTTGTGACATTGTAAACCAAATAACTAGAGTTTGAGTAGTTGAGGCTGTCCCTAGACCTTCTGGATGGGATTAATTCCATGTAATTCTCTACAGCCCTTTCTAATTGGTTAAGATGTGTGAGACACCATGCGTCTCGGAATACTTAGCCACCTGAATTTACAGGCCATTTCAGTGAGAAAAAAAATTCTCTTAAAAAAAGAAGCCAGCAATTGGCTCTACCTTACAGGAATATATTACTTAACCTTCTTCCGGACACTATGACAAAACAAAACAGTGAACATCAATGCTGCTATATCAGCAACCCCATCTCTGACCAAAAGGGCAATTCAAGTATAGCAAACCAGGGTATGGCGTGGTTTGTACATGGAATTTTAAGTTTTGGTAAAAGTAAATGCCAAGCCTTGTGCAAGTATACATACTGGTTTCTTATAAAACTTTTCTTCACAGAGTTAAGCTGTCACAAAATAACCTACACCAGATGGAAAATTTAAGACAAATCTATACCTGCTATCCACCCAAATACTCATTCTGTTGAAGTTAAAAGTAAATTATTGGTGCGACAAGAAGATGAGACAATCGGCTAGTTTGTTGAACTTTTTTCACTTTTCAATTTGTTTGTCACAGTGTTGTATAAACACAACTTGAACCCATAAGTCATTACAAGAGCAAAACTCAAACAAAACGATACTCCATATTACTCAGTGCCCATCGTACCCACCTGATGCTTATTCCCTGTTCAAACCAAATTCATCTGAGTGAGCACTGGACACTGATAATGTATCTCCAACCACACATTTGTTTGAAGCACTAGAGACCTCAGTGCAATCCTGGCAGCTTAGAGGACAGACTCATGGAGGCCTATGTCTCTGGGGAAGCTAAGGTAAAGGTAAGGTAAAGTCGCTCAGTCGTGTCCAACTCTTTGCGACCCCATGGACTGCAGCCTACCAGGCTCCTCCGTCCATGGGATTCTCCAGGCAAGAATACTGGAGTGGGTTGCCATTTCCTTCTCCAGGGGATCTTCCCAACCCAGGGATCGAACCCAGGTCTCCTGCATTGGAGGCAGACGCTTTAACCTCTGAGCCACCAGGGAAGCCCCTCTGGGGAAGCTAAGTGGATTTAATTATCTGGGTGCTTGATTTTTTTTTTTTTTTAATATGATGATTGGAAAAGGCATAGGAGAAAGGGTGATTTTCTTGGTAAATAGGATTGAAGCTTACCAACCCCCGCAAAAAAAATGTGGGAGAGCATAATAGCACAGACGCAGGGCAATAAAGTCAGTTTATTTTTTACAGTTAACTATAAGAGAGCCATGTTACTCACCAAAATGAAGTCTTCTGGGCTGAATGTATTTAAGAGCAGAGCTGTTTTCAAGTATGTTCTTGTGGGCACATCCATTTGAGTTATCCAGTGTCCTTATTAAAAAAGATCCCCACCCCTGAAGCCTTTTCCACCCTCATCTTTCTTGTCTGATTGACTCCAAGTACAAACCTAGTGTGTTAAAAAGCAAAGACATCACTTTGCCAGCAAAGGTCTGTATAGTCAAAGCTATGGTCTTTCCAGTAGTCATGTATGGATGTGAGAGCTGGACAATAAATAAGACAGAGCACAGAAGAATTGATGCTTTGGAACAGTGGTACTGGAGAAGACTCCTGTGAGTCCCTTGGGAAAGCAAGTAGATCAAACCAGTTAATCCTAAAGGAAATCAACCCTGAATACTCTTTGGAAGGACTGATGCTGAAGCTGAAGCTCTAATACTTTGGCCACCTGATGTGAACAGCTGACTTATTGGAAAAGACCCTGATACTGAGAAAGATTGAAGACAGAGGGGAGAGAGGGAGACAGAGGATGAGATGGTTGGATGGCATCACTGATTCACTGGACTTGAACTTGGGCAAACTCAGGGAGATGGTGAGGGACAGAGAAACCTGGCACACTGCTGCCCACAGGGTCTCAAAGAGTCGGACACAAACTGGCAACTGAACAACAGCCAAATCCTTGGAGCCCTCCTTGTCTGTTAATTGCTGGGTTTTCCCCGAAACTCAGAACTGCTTTAAGATGGGGACTGTACTTCACTGATATTTCCAGAACTTAGCAGAGCCTAGCAGACATTCATGTTGAATGAATGAACATTTATCTTAAAAAAGTGAAATTTCGTCTGATTTCACAACAAACTGAAATAGTGAATAACATGTGTTTACCTGTTTGGTGGGTCTCAGAACAGCCTATTGCTCCATAGCCAGAGCCCCTGAGCCAGTATTCATGCCGTAATTGTAGACTTGGGGGTGGGGGGCGGGGAACTGTTGTGTATCAGACACAACATGCTAGGAATGATGATAGGTATCTCATTTAACCCTCACGATACCACTAGACCACTTGGAGGAAAAAATTGCTGCTCTTTAGAGAGCCACTGTAGAAGCTCAAAAAGGTAACTCTACTGACCTGATTTATCAGACTTAAGAAGTAGCTGCAGAAAGATATCCTATACCTAAGGGGTCTTTTGTGCTCTGCTGCAACTGGGGGTCAAATGGATTTTATCCATGTCTGAAATGCCTGATTTATCTTGGACCTGCCCCAGAAATTAAGAAAAATCCCCAGACAGGGAAATTGGTTCAGTAGCACATCTTCTAGGTTTTCCATAGGTCAGGCAGGCTATTCAGAAGTAGCCCTTTCCAAAGCGCTACTCTTAGAGCAGATGGGATGAGACCCCACCTTCCCCTGGCCCCCTGGCCCTCCCACCAACTGGCTGCTGCGCTCAAGCCAAGACACCAGTGGTTCACGGGGTCACTCCAGGGTTCGTGTATTCCAACAGACAGCTCCTCAAGTCTGAGCAGAGCCTAGATTCCTCACATAGGCCGGAGTTCAGGGTCTAGGGTCTTTAACTCTGTAAAGGGACAAAGAGACCGTTACCTCAGTCCCAGATCATTTTCTAGGCTTCCCAGTTGGCTCAGACAGTAAAGAATCAGCCTGCAATGAAGGAGACCCAGGTTCAGTCCCTGGGTTGGGATGATTTCCTGGAGAAAGAAATGGCTACCCATTCCAGTATTCTTGCCTTATTTAATATCTCAAATGCAGACACATTTTCTGGTCTTTCAGATGTACAAGCTTCCAAGAACCCTTCTTTTCCAAGAATGAAAAAGCTGGCTTAAAACTCAACATTCAAAAAACCGAGATCATGGTATCCAGTCTCATTACTCCATGGCAAATAGATGGGGGAAAGTGGATTTTACTTTCTTGGGCTCCAAAATCACTGCAGACAGTGACCGCAGCCATGAAAGTAAAAGACACTTGCTCCTTGGAAGAAAAGCTATGACAAACCTAGACAGCATATTCAAAAGCAGAGACATTACTTTGCCAGCAAATGTTCACAGAGTCAAAGCTATGATTTTTCTAGTAGTCATGTAGGGATGTGAGAGTTGGACCAAAAAGAAGGCTGAACACCAAAGAACTGATGCTTTCAAATTGTGCTGGAGAAGACTCTTGAGAGTCCCTTGGACTGCAAGGAGATCAAACCGGTCTAAATGAAATCAACCCTAAATATTCATTGGAAAGACTGACGGTGAAGCTGAAGCTCCAATATTTTGGCCACCTGATGTGAAGAGCTGACTCATTGGAAAAGACCCTGATGCTGGGAAAGATAGAACTTGGGCAAACTCAGGGAGATGGTGAGGGACAGAGAAACCTGGCACACTGCTGCCCACAGGGTCTCAAAGAGTCGGACACAAACTGGCAACTGAACAACAGCCAAATCCTTGGAGCCCTCCTTGTCTGTTAATTGCTGGGTTTTCCCCGAAACTCAGAACTGCTTTAAGATGGGGACTGTACTTCACTGATATTTCCAGAACTTAGCAGAGCCTAGCAGACATTCATGTTGAATGAATGAACATTTATCTTAAAAAAGTGAAATTTCGTCTGATTTCACAACAAACTGAAATAGTGAATAACATGTGTTTACCTGTTTGGTGGGTCTCAGAACAGCCTATTGCTCCATAGCCAGAGCCCCTGAGCCAGTATTCATGCCGTAATTGTAGACTTGGGGGTGGGGGGCGGGGAACTGTTGTGTATCAGACACAACATGCTAGGAATGATGATAGGTATCTCATTTAACCCTCACGATACCACTAGACCACTTGGAGGAAAAAATTGCTGCTCTTTAGAGAGCCACTGTAGAAGCTCAAAAAGGTAACTCTACTGACCTGATTTATCAGACTTAAGAAGTAGCTGCAGAAAGATATCCTATACCTAAGGGGTCTTTTGTGCTCTGCTGCAACTGGGGGTCAAATGGATTTTATCCATGTCTGAAATGCCTGATTTATCTTGGACCTGCCCCAGAAATTAAGAAAAATCCCCAGACAGGGAAATTGGTTCAGTAGCACATCTTCTAGGTTTTCCATAGGTCAGGCAGGCTATTCAGAAGTAGCCCTTTCCAAAGCGCTACTCTTAGAGCAGATGGGATGAGACCCCACCTTCCCCTGGCCCCCTGGCCCTCCCACCAACTGGCTGCTGCGCTCAAGCCAAGACACCAGTGGTTCACGGGGTCACTCCAGGGTTCGTGTATTCCAACAGACAGCTCCTCAAGTCTGAGCAGAACCTAGATTCCTCACATAGGCCGGAGTTCAGGGTCTAGGGTCTTTAACTCTGTAAAGGGACAAAGAGACCGTTACCTCAGTCCCAGATCATTTTCTAGGCTTCCCAGTTGGCTCAGACAGTAAAGAATCAGCCTGCAATGAAGGAGACCCAGGTTCAGTCCCTGGGTTGGGATGATTTCCTGGAGAAAGAAATGGCTACCCATTCCAGTATTCTTGCCTTATTTAATATCTCAAATGCAGACACATTTTCTGGTCTTTCAGATGTACAAGCTTCCAAGAACCCTTCTTTTCCAAGAATGAAAAAGCTGGCTTAAAACTCAACATTCAAAAAACCGAGATCATGGTATCCAGTCCCATTACTCCATGGCAAATAGATGGGGGAAAGTGGATTTTACTTTCTTGGGCTCCAAAATCACTGCAGACAGTGACCGCAGCCATGAAAGTAAAAGACACTTGCTCCTTGGAAGAAAAGCTATGACAAACCTAGACAGCATATTCAAAAGCAGAGACATTACTTTGCCAGCAAATGTTCACAGAGTCAAAGCTATGATTTTTCTAGTAGTCATGTAGGGATGTGAGAGTTGGACCAAAAAGAAGGCTGAACACCAAAGAACTGATGCTTTCAAATTGTGCTGGAGAAGACTCTTGAGAGTCCCTTGGACTGCAAGGAGATCAAACCGGTCTAAATGAAATCAACCCTAAATATTCATTGGAAAGACTGACGGTGAAGCTGAAGCTCCAATATTTTGGCCACCTGATGTGAAGAGCTGACTCATTGGAAAAGACCCTGATGCTGGGAAAGATTGAAGGTGGGAGGAGAAGGGACCAACAGAAGCTGAGATGCTTGGATGGCATCACCAACTCAATGGGTACGAGTTTGAGCAAACTGTGGGAGACATTGAAGGACAGGAGAGTCAAGTGTGTGCTACAGTCCATGGGGTCACAAAAAGTCAGATACAACTTAGAGACAGCACAACAGCTATAGAACAAAATTAAATCTCTTCAGAATAGGTTTCCTTCTCTAGTTTAAAACGCCCTCTTTGATACATTTGATGTAATTGAACAATTCATTTATTCTTGACATTTGCTATTTCAGAGATCCTGATACATAAATACATGGTTAACTCTGGCCACCTCATGCGAAGAGTTGGCTCATTGGAAAAGACTGATGCTGGGAGGGATTGGGGGCAGGAGGAGAAGGGGATGATAGAGGATGAGATAGCTGGATGGCATCACTGACTCGATGGACGTGAGTCTGGGTGAACTCCAGGAGTTGGTGATGGACAGGGAGGCCTGGCGTGCTGCGATTCATGGGGTCGCAAAGAGTCAGACGGGACTGAGCGACTGAACTAACTAATTAACTAAGATCTCCCAGGGGTCAAAAAATGAATACCCACCCCCGCCAAAGCAGCCCAGGAAAGTGCTTCCAAACAGATATCATCTCCTTAAAAAGAGGTCTTCCAGGTACGATCACGTTTAAAGAAATGTCATTACAAAGAAAGAAGGAAAGAATAGAGGAAGTTCTGATATTCTTTTTAAAGTTACATTTCCCTTATTATTTTACTAAAATTAAAATATTTTTAAGGGAACTCTCTGTGATTCAGTGGTTAGGACTTGGTGCTTTCACTACTAGGGACCAGATGAATTAATATTGGTTTCCCTTAGTTGGGGAACTAAGATCCCACAAGCTGTGTGGTGAGGCCAAATAAATAATATATGTATTTTAAAAGGCTGATACTAGTTATAAGAAGAGTCATTCTCAACCTTAAGTAATATTGGCAATAGTTCTTGAACTATGTTCAAATTTTTCTTTAAAAATTATGATTAAAAAGATTTTTTTTTTTAGCCCTTAGGAAATGAGTACAGCTATGGTTCAACTTTCTCCTTTTTAGGAACACATTGTATACCAAGACATGAGACTCATTCAACTTACTAATTTTTCCACACACATGTTTTTTTGAACTTTTCCAACTATATTTACATAGGTTTGGGAAAGCACAGGCAATTTCAGGGCAGGGAGAGAAATACCAAGTTTCATAGTATTTCAACAGGGGATTTCATCTGCCAAAGAAAACTCTGACATTTGTGAGTTGTTTACTGATGAGTTGTTGGCTCTGTAGCAGGCAACAAAGATGGGATCCTCCTTTACACCTCAAAGGAGAAACCTATTTTAGATTTAATTAGGAACAGATTTATAGGAAGACCTTCTTTATCCCTAACAATTCAACACCCTTTTAAAATTTCACAGTCCCCTTCCAAAACCACCTTCAGTGCCATAGAAGAATTCTAAACCACAACGTTTTCCTAATCCAGGATTACTCACCAAAATCAGGGCCTATGAAGATATTTTGGGTAAATTTTGTTTGCCTCCATCCTAAAAGAAGGCTATACTGAGTGCTTTGTTTGGAGGAGCAGCAAATCATGCTCAGAGATTGAGTTGTCTTTGCCAGTATTTTATTTAACACCGGTTCACTGTGAGAGTGAAAGTGTTAAGTGGCTCAGTCAAGTCTTCTTCTTTTCGAGGAGCCTGCCAGGCTCCTTTGTCCATGGGATTCTCTAGACAGGAATACTGGAGTGGGTTGCCATTCCCTTCTCCAGGGCATCTTCCCCACCCAGGGATCGAACCAAGGTCTCCTGCTTTGCAGGAGGATTCTTTACTGTCTGAGCCACCAGGGAAGCCCCAGATTCACTCTGGGGATTATCAGAATTTCACAAGGCAGTAGGATAATGTCTCCTAATAAGCCAATAAAGAAATAACATATGCCAAACCAATGAAAGATTAATTACACCTGTGGTCCCCAGTCTTTTTGGCACCAGGGACTGGTTTCGTGGAAGACAGTTTTCCTACAGATCAGCGTAGGGGGTGGTTTCAGGATGATTCAAGCACATTGCATTTATTGTGCACTTTATTTTTATTATTACTACATCAGCTCCACCTCAATCATCAGGTATTAGATACTGGAGGTTGGGCACCCCTGAAATTATGCTATTGGTTCATGCAAGGGGAGATGAAGGAATAAAGTCCAAATTTAGCTTGAGGTGTATCCTCAGGTGAGTTGGGGAAAATGAAAGTCCCTTTTGGCTAGAGCATGTTGCTAGGCAACTGGGATATCTGTCGGCTAGATGAACTTCTTGGGGCCACTGCATGGTTTTTCCCACTACTGGTCAAAGAGAAGCCTTTATCAAGGCAGAACCAATGCCCCAAGGTCTTCCTAGAGCTATTTAGATCAGCAAAGTGTGGCCTTGCCCAGACGGAACATCCTCAGATCGTCCTCACAAATTCTGGGTATTTCTAAGCCAGTCCCCTAGCCAGAGCTGCTTCTTTATATTCTTATTGATAAGTCCCCAGTAGCACCCTCAGGCGCTGGGCTACCAAGTTCTTATCAGCAACCACAGATATGGATGATGACATCCGGACACACAATTTCACTTTTCTGTCAAAAGAATAACTTCATTCTGAAAACACATTTACTCTTACAAACAGTCTCACTTTTGTCACAAGCAAGCGGATTTGAAATCATATCAAACCACTGCACAACACTGAACTGCAAAGGACCGGGCACCAAGGGACAAAGCTCAAAAAAGGCCGTGTGATGGTTTTCTGTTCAAGCATACAGCATGGGCTTTCCCTTACCTGTCTGCTTAGCCCCCTAAGGGAGGTGTATGTATCCATCATCAGTGAATTGGGTAAGGTCCCTCCTTGGCTTCCCTGGAGGCTCAGACAGTAAAGAATCTGCCTGCAATGTAGGAGACACAGGTTTGCTCTCTGGATCGGGAAGATTCCCTAGAAAAGGGAATGGCTACCACTCCAGTTGGAGAAGGCAATGGCACCCCACTCTAGTACTCTTGCCTGGAAAATCCCATGGATGGAGGAGCCTGGAAAGCTGCAGTCCATGGGATCGCTGAGGGTCAGACACGACTGAGCAACTTCACTTTCACTTTTCACTTTCATGCATTGGAGAAGGAAATGGCAACCCACTCCAGTATTCTTGCCTGGAGAATCCCGGGGATGGGGGAGCCTGGTGGGCTGCCGTCTATGGGGTCGCACAGAGTCGGACATGATTGAAGTGACTTAGCAGTAGCAGTAGCACCACTCCAGTATTCTTGGCTGGAGAATCCCATGGACAGAGGCGCCTGGAGGGCTACAGTCCATAGCATCTCAAAGAGTCGGACGCGACTGAAACGACTTAGCACTCACGCACTGAGGTTGCAAAGAGAGACAGAAAGTGGTAGTCGCTTAGTTGTGTCCGATTCTTCACAACCCTATGGACTGTAGCCCTGGCTCCTCTGTCCATGGGATTCTCCAGGCAGGAATACTGGAGTGGATTGCAGTGTCCTCCTCCAGGGGATCTTTCCAACCCAGGGACTGAACCTGCATCTCTTATGTCTCCTGCTTTGGCAGGTGGGTTCTTTACCACTGGCGCTACCTGGGAAGCCCTGCAATCATTACAGGATGAACCAAATCCCCTTTTCCTGGAATGCTTTTCCCTCACCTCAGTCATGTTCCTGCCCTCTCAGTTATCAGAGCAGCCTTGCCCTGACCACCCTACAAAGACTAACCCACCACCGCCATCTCTGTATCTGATTTCTCAACCTGACGCTCTTCTTCCTTATAAAGCATCACTTGCAACTTGTATTTTTTGGTTTCTTTTCTCCAATTAGAATGTTATTTCCTTGGGGGCAGGATTTTTCGTTCAACGTGATATCCTCCAAGGCCTAGAACAATGCCAGAACATTATTCAATTATAAATTTAAGAGAATTTTTGCTTTTATCCTAATTATGCATTATAAATTAATTTTCATTATAAATTATGGATTAATAGAAGACACTTTTGAGATATTAGTTTTGTGAAATCAATCAATGAATGGTAAGAGACCTTGGCCTAGATTTTCAGGAAAGATTTAGGGCATTTACTGAACTGTTTTGGTGTGTGGCCCTCACATTTTGTGGGTGGCTCAGAGGTAAGGCATTATATCACGGGATCTGGGGGACTTTCTTCAGGCTGCAGAAAAGTCTAGGCTTCGTAAGGAATGGGTGAGAGGATAAAATCCCCACTCAATGTGGCCTGATCAGAGGTTTAAAGTTCTTAGTCTGCTTTTAAGGCACTCTAGAGAATGACTCCATTCTTACTTTCCAGCGTTCTCTCTCTTGGAGTAAACATAACCATTCTTGGCCAAGGGGAGCCACTTTATACTACACATCTTCACCCCTGCCCCTCAAAATGATATTTCATTTGCTCCCGAAATGTTCTTTCTACTTACCCATCCTTCCAGGCACCCCTTGTCACTCCACCACCCTTCAAGACCTCCTCTAGGAATCATCCTTCCATGAAGCTCTCCGTTACCACCGCCGCCTCCCCCCTCATCCCCATCATCACCATTATCCATCATTCCATCCAGGCTGGAAGGGACCACTTCTCTTCCTTCTCACTGCCTAAGACCTCCATCTCCATGGCAATAACACTCTTTACTATGCATTCGAAGGTTTTGGCTGTTATTGTTTGTTTATTTGTTTTTGTAGAAGCCCTTAGCTTCCCTACCACCCTCCACTCTGTGATTTCTGGCATCCCAAATAACCTCCCCATGCTTAACATTTTTCATATTATACTAGAAATGATTTGTGTATTATTCACCACTGTATTCCCTCCAGTATCTAGCACAGAGCCTTGAACTTACTGGGTGCAGAACGAACGTCTGATGAATGAGCAAATGAATGCATCCATGGGAAACCTTTCTGTGTCCTTGCGCCTAGCACCTCCTTGATCCCAGACTTGAAACACACATCCTTAAGGCAGGCTCTGAGCCACCTTCATCTTTAATCCTTATCCCCTTCCATAGCCACCCACACTATCTGACCAGGCATTTATCTCAGGGCACAAAATGCCATTTGCCTGCTGATCAAAGGCTGTGGGAATGGGCGGCATGAGCAGAATGGCAGCTGCACTCAGATCCTGCCCACACCCTTCCTGTTTGCAGCAGCCCACCCCAGGAGCTATTATGTTTTCAGTAGGCTGAGCAGGGCCCCTCCCCCCACCCCACCTCCTTCCCTGGTCCTTGCAGACACTCTGCGGGGTCTACAGTGGCAGCCCCTCACCCTCCGAGCCCGCTTTCAGCGTCTCATTGTCCCCAGGCAGGCACAGATAGCCAGCCAGACCTCTTTTCCCCTTTCCTGGGACGCTGATAAGGCCATGAAAATAGTTCTCTATTTTCCTGCACAAAAGCTGACTTAGAAGAATAGGGTGGAGCATAAGTGATAACCAGCCAGAATTTGTTGCTTTTTGAAAAGAAACGTGGTGGGGAGGGGATGGGGGAGACTGGAAGAATTTGAGCTTTTGCTCTGGGTTGTATAAGTCAGGCACTTTCCAACAGCAGTGCCCCCTTGCCAGCCTTGGAGCCTCGTTTCACTTCTGTAACGTTAATGCTGCCCTCAGGTCAGAGGGCCACAGTGTCTCCTCCTGAGGTTGGCTGGCCACCTGGGAGCCTCTTGGGTGACCCACTTAACCATACTGCAGCTTATTGGATGACATTCACGGAGGGTGTGGTGGTGGGGGGGGAGATTGGAATGCCTTCCTTGCATTGAACCCATTCCAAATGGGGTTCTTATCCTTGCTGCTGTTGCTGCTAAGTCGCTTCAGTCTTGTCTGACTCTGTGCAACCCCATAGACAGCAGCCCACCATGCTCCCCCGTCTTTGGGATTCTCCAGGCAAGAACACTGGAGTGGGTTGCCATTTCCTTCTCCAATGCATGAAAGTGAAGAGTGAAAGTGAAGTTGCTCAGTTGTGTCCAACTCTTAGCGACCCCATGAACTGCAACCTACCAGGCTCCACCATCCATGGGATTTTCTAGGCAAGAGTACTGGAGTGGGTTGCCATATCCTTGAGAACCTCTCAAATGGTCAATGTGCTCTCAAGACACGTGTGCCTTATGGAGAGCTTCACCAACTCCACGTGATCTTGGTTTATCGCAAGTGTCCCTGATCAGGTGGTGGTGATTTAGTCATTAAGTCGTGTCCAACTCTTCTGACCCCCGTGGACTATAGCCCACCAGGCTCCTCTGTCCACGGGATTTCCCAAGCACGAATACTGGAGTGGATTGCTATTGCTGCTGCTAAGTTGCTTCAGTCGTGTCCGACTCTGTGCAACCCCATGGACGGCAGCCTAACAGGCTCTCCCGTCCCTGGGATTCTCCAGGCAAGAACACTGGAGTGGGTTGCCATTTCCTTCTCCAATGCATGAAAGTGAAAAGTGAAAGTGAAGTTGATCAGTCATGTCCGAATCTTAGCGACCCCATGGACTGTAGCCCACCAGGCTCCTCCATCCATGGGATTTTCCAGGCAAGTGTACTGGAGTGGGGTGTCATTGCCTTCTCCTATTAGGGGCCCTTTAAATAAACAAAACTGTCTGGAGTTTCCAAGTTATTTTGCAAGAGGAATACTTCAAAGATATAGTTGGTGTTTGTTGACTGCTGAGGTGAAGAAATGGGATGGAAAAAATGGAGGATCACTGTTTCCACCCAGAACTTTAAACAATGAGATGGAAGAGAGAAATACATAGGACTTTATTAAAAAGTGATTTCTGCTGGGAGTACACTGACCTGATGCTGGTGGTATTGCCCCCATTTTGCCAGCACTTACTCTGCAACCTGTTGCAATTAACAGAACCTGCAGGCTTCATCTTTTGGGTGTGTGTGTCAGAAAAATAAAGGGAACTAATGTTTGGAGGTGAAGTCTCAATACTAGTACTGTTTTTTAAAGCCACTAAAATGGTTCTAATGTACAGTCAGAATAGAGAACCAGTGAGAAAGATCATCTCTAATCTCTAAGGTATCTGCTGGTTCTAAAATGTTATGGTTTTGTAGCTTAGGGTCTGAGTTTCTTTATTTTTTTCTGTTTAGATATAGCTGACATATAACCTTATATTAGTTTCAGGCATGCAATACAATGACTCAATATTTGTATGTATTATGAAATTACCACCATAATTAGTCTAGTAAACCTCCCAACACCATCAAGTTTCTCCATTAATTCTTCTCTTACTTACCTAAAGATTTGATTCATGGCTCCTCACTGCCACCCATGTCTTTCCGAAATGCTGGAAAAAGAAATTCACACAGGGAGCCCAGTCAGGCAATCTGTGATGATATAGAGGAATGGGATGGTAGGACGGGAGAGATGATCAAGAGGGAGGTGATATGTGTATCGTTATGGCTGATTTACATTGTTGTATGGTAGAAACCATCATAATATCGCAAAGCAATTTTCCTCCAATTAAAACATAAAAAAAATTCAGCAAATGGCCACTACTACTTATCCTCCCACTCTGGAACATCAGAGCAGGTGGTTGAGCATTTGCTGAGTCACCCAGAACCAAATTTCACAAGACATGCAAGTTTAGAGGCTCTGGGAGAATAAAAGCAGGATTATATACATGAACTGAACATACCCAAGAAAAAAAGAGAACTTCAATGAAATAGTAGCAGTGAGAAGAAGAGGACACAGCAGTAGAACAACACTATTAGGCAATTTAGACTCTAATCCATTTTTTCGTCATGAACAAGGCTGCACTGAGCAAATACAGCCCTGCTAACCACCAACTGGGATCTTCCTCTTCTTCCCTTGAGAAAACACTTGATTATCTTTACAAATCTCACTACTTTAGCTTTTTGCTACCTAAATCACAATCTAAATCATTCTTATAATACTTCTGTCCCCATTGTGCCTCCTTTCATCCAGCCCCCAGGACCGCCTTTCTAGAATCCATACTTCGGATTTGCCCAGGGAGGACCCACCACCCCAAAATAGTCTTGGGATTGGCTCTTTGCGACAACTGTTTAAGACATTGCCAACAATTCTCAAGCGGTTTTAAAATCAAGTATGTGTGCGTGCATGCTAAGTCACTTCAGTCATGGCCAACTCCTTGCAACCCTATGGACTGTAGCCAGCCAGGCTCCTCTGTCCATGGGATTCTCCAGGCAAGAATATTAGAGTGGGTTGCCATGCCCTCCTCCACAGGATCTTCCCCATCCAAGGATCAAACCCACATCTCCTGCAGCTCCTGCATTGCAGGAAGATTCTTTATGGCTAAGCCACCAGGGAAGTCCAAAATCAAGTATGTAGTTGCATAAATAGAAGAAGAACATGCAGCATAAAATTAGGTAAAATGCCAAATATCTCATATAAATGGAATAGGTAGACAATAAAAGCAAATAAACAAATACGATTGTGTTAACTTAGATCTATAGAGCAAAATCCCAGGAATCTGAAAAGATTTTATTCACCACATAGGCCAGCTTCCAAAGGATACTCTCTTCAGCATCCTCACCATATAGTCATACAGGATCTGACTATCCAGTCCAGTGATGGAGTTCTCTCTCTCACAAGGCATCTCATTCCAGTTTTGATCTATTTTAATTAAAATCCAATTGAAGTCAAATACCCAATTAGAAGCACTGTGAGTAATGGTGAAGCCCTGAAGGAAACATCAGCCATGAAAGAAGAAAAGGAGAAGCACAAACTGGGGAGAAAGTTTACAGAATGGGCCACAGTGGTCTGAGATATTTAAATTTTCCATTAGAATTAATTTTAAAGCTGTACATTCACGTGGTCTTTCCATGTTCCCACTTAGAGAATGAATATTCCTCTTCAACAGCTTGTGCTGTTAGATTAAAAAATTGAGGCAAACCTTATTTTAAAGTACATTTTTTTTTTTTTAATAAGAAGTTTGTTCTTTGCAGCTCCAACTATTTGGCAAGTACTTTTGCACTCTAGTAATTTAAATGGTATGGATAAGCAGAGAATATTATGATTATCTATTCCTATTTCTCTGAAATTCTGGACTTTTGGGAAAATGAATTAGAAATATGTGCAACAATTATACCAAAATCATTGGAGTCACAGAACATAGTTTTAAATCTGATGCTTCAAAACAAAGTTTTCACCCAAGATACTTTAGGTAATGTAGATAAAGAAAGATAAGAACTCAGTGAGGGATGAAATAAAAGCAATTTGCTCTCTGGAATTAATTCCACTTCTCAATGCATAGATTTTATACCTTCAACGTGAAAATATTGCTCTTGAACTTGTTGCATTAATCAAAAGAAAGATATTCCATGCACATACTGAATTTTCAATATAGATCAATAGATTTATTTTCAAGTTAGTTGGTAGGGCTCTGAAATGTTATAATTTTCAGAGTGGGGAAAGAAAATAATAGTAATAACAGCAAACATTTAATGAGCACTCAATGATAGGCCTGGGAATATACAAAGAATTTTATATACATGATCTAATTCAAAGAAATAGTCTTGATTTGCTTTATCTGAAACCACTTCACAGGTAGTACAAAAGTGAATCTCCAGAGCATTATGTTTCTGTGGTGCTTAAAACTTCTCTGTTCTTCCCTAGCTATAATCTCTTAAAGATACTTCATAGATAAAGTACATAGGGATAAAGTTAAGAAGATGTTAGGTGGAATTGCCTAAAAACAACCAAATAAGGAACAGCAGAGCTAAAAATAGAAGCTAAATCCTGCCCTGTCTCCTATCTTTATTTACAAAATGAGAAAACCTTGCGGGTTGTTCTCAAATTTTTTTGGTTTCAGAATCCCCACCCTATAAGTCTTTGCCCAAGGCCCAGAACATTTAGAAAATAGTGCTGTGTTTATTATCTTACAGTCAAATCTAAGCTTGTCTGCTGTCCACCTCCTTTCCACCTTCACAGATGTCAAGATGGGTCCTAACTTTAGAAATGCACTTTAATCCAACAACTAGCATGGTTGTTCATGCTCTGGGAGTTTGAAAGAAAAATAACTAGTTACTAAGAATTCTCGATATCCTTTGGAAAGACAAAAGTGAAGTCGCTTAGTCGTGTCTGACTCTTTGTGACCCATGGACTGTAGCCTATCAGGATCTTCTGTCCGTGGGATTTTCCAGGCAAGAATACTGAAGTGGGGTGCCATTTCCTTCTCCAGGGGATCTTTCCAACCCAGGGATCGAACCCCGGGTCTCCCACACTGTGGGCAGACGCTTTACCATCTGAGCCACCAGGGAAACCCTTGGAAAGATGAAGGAATGAGATAATTCCAACTGGGAGAAACAAGGAAGTTGTCAACAACTCCAGTAACCATGGGGCTGGTGACCAGCAGGATAAATAAAAGCCATTTTTACAGGGCTGACTCTGTGGGCAAGATCTATGAGTCTGGGGAACTAGAGCAGTGAAGCATATCCTAATGGAATGGCTTCATTTGCTTATTTCCTCTACATTATTCTTCATATCTAATGCTCAGCCCCCAAATGAAAGTCCGTGTGTTTCTGTGTGTGTGTGTTTTAATGATTTAATGAGATAAATAAGAAACTATTAAATCAATGGGTGCCCCTGGTGGCTCAGATGGTAAAGAGTCTGCCTGCAATGCAGGAGACCTGGGTTTGATCCCTGGGTCAGGAAGATCCCCTGGAGAAGAAAATGGCAACCCACTCTACTATTCTTGCCTAGAAAATCCCATGGATGGAGGATCCTGGTGGGCTACACCCCATGGGGTCGCAAAGAGTTGGACACACATTAAATCAATAATATAATAAATGTATTTATTCACCTGCTGAACGAATATTTATTGAATATAACTCTGGACCTAGTGGCTACCCATGTAGCATTTATAATTTAATGAGGAGAGTTTATAACTTAATACATTAAACAACTAGTCACAATTAATTTGTTTTTTTCCATCCACCCTGAGATCACGTCTCTCTCTCACATCTGCCTTCAAGTCATCCAGTTAATTACTTCTCCTTGAGCCAAAAACTCCTTCCCACTACACCATGGACCACCTGGCTGCCATTTACTGAGGTCACCTCTAGAATTCTGCTTCCTCCTCAGGGGCCCATGGAGAGGACAGCAGAAGACGAGGCAGGTCTCTCCCTCACCTGCTGGCTCCATCACCGCACCACACAAACTTAAATGCACATGTATATGTCACTCGATAGTTGTGCAAAATTAAGGGAAATCACAAAATATGAAGGGAGACATATTAAACTTTGTGCTAAATGGGACATCAGAGATCGAGAAGGGATTATGCACAAAGCGAAACCCTCTGTAAGGAAATACAGTAAATTTGTTCTAAACTATGTCCTCTGGACTCAGCTGGTCCTCCCTTTCATCCCGAGAGCACCTTTTAAAATCCCAGCTACCTTTTGGGAATGCCAGCTTAGATCGGTAAAATGCTTTTATTAATACTACACCCTGATAACAGCAATAGTCATACAAGAAGACAGTGCATATAAAAATGCCTTGCCTTATTCACAGAGGCTTAGGAGAGAGGGCGGTGCAGACTGTAGGGGAGCTCTAGCCATCGCCACCCCTCTAGCTGCCCTTGGAGCTGCCGCCCGGTGGATCATTCCCTGGGGATGGGTGAGGGGGAAACCTTTCAAGACTGCTTCCACAGAGGAATATTACAGATGTCAGGCATCTCTAGATAGTGGTCTTGCTTTTAACATGCTAGCCCCCAAACAGGGAGTGGGCAGAAGAGTTCCCTATTGCTCTCTCAGAATACTCCCTGGGCCCTTTCTGATGAAAAAGTAAGTGAATGTTGCCAGTGGCCAAGAGAGGTCACCAGGGAGGGGCCAACATCAGAAGCCCAAGGACAGGAAGGTTCTACCTGGAAGCAAGAATGCAGTCAGGAAGTTCACTTCACTTCTTGTCAACAAGACTTTCATGAGCACCTACTAAGTGCAGGCCTGTGCTGAGGTCATGGATCACCGATGTGAGCGAGCAACAAGCAATGATAAAAGCATGGAGCCTCTGGGAGAAATTACGGGAATGCAGATGCAAGAGCCACGGAGGCATCCATGCCCGAGAAACCAGCTCCTGAAGCAGGAAGGATGGAGCAGGGGCGCCACATCAGTTAGTTGGAGAGGCTACAAATTCCATCTCGTGCAAGAAGAGAACCATTGAGCAAGCAACTCCTGAGACCAGCGCCGACGCGGGACAGGAGCTGTCACTGGGCCGTGCTTATTTTCTGCTGCTACCTGGGGAGGTTTTCCAGGCGGCGAGAGTGGTAAAGAACCCACCTGCCAATGTGGGAGACAGAAGAGACGAGGGTTCTATCCCTGGGCTGGGAAGATCCCCTGGAGGAGGTCATGGCAACCCACTCCAGTATTCTTGCCTGGAAAACCACATGGGCAAAGGAGTCTGGCAGGCTAGAGTCCATCAGGTCACAAAGAGCTGGACACGACTGAAGAGACAGCACACACCCATACACACGGGGAAGCAGAAATGAGAGGCAGTTTGCTCCTGACTCCCACTGGGACAGGGCTTCCCCAGTGGCTCAGCAGTAAAGAACCCGCCTGCAATGCAGGAGCTGCAGGAGACGTGGGTTCGATCCCTAGGTCGGAAAGATCAAGATCCTCTGGAGAAGGGCATGCAGCCCACTCCAGTATTCTTGCCTGGAGAATCCTGTGGACAGAGGAGCCTGGCAGACTGCGGTCCATGAGGTCACACAGAGTCCGACAAGACTGAAGTGACTTAGCGCACACACACGCCCCACAGGGACCAGATGGGCGCTTCACAGAGACTCCAAATCCTGGGGGCTGGTATGTTACTAGGTATCCTTCTTGGCCTCTCTGCTCACCTCAGACCTCGGGAACCCCTGAAGGCTTGGTCACCGACTTGAAGAGCCACAGGTCCCTGGTCCCACTGCTCAGGGGGCACCCTGCCCTTGACCACATTCTCCCCGGGCCCGGTGGCTGCTTTCTCCTGTTCTACCTTTGTTTTTCCTAGTCTGTTCCTCCCTCCTGGGGCTTGTTTGTGTAAGAAAACCTCTCTCCCTGTTTCCTGTGTCTCTGTCATTTCCTCCCATTGCCATTCTACACCGTGGCACTGAGGGCCATTGTTTTCCTTTCTAACCATATTCTAGTCTCTGGGAACCAGCCAGTAGGTACAGGACAATGTGGAGGAAGGCAGCTCTGCCGGGGCTATTTCGGAGCCACTCTCAAGCACCAGAATATCACAGTAAACCAAACCGGTGTGGGGGTGGAGTGGTGTTTGCTTGTCAGCTAGGGAAGGAAGAAACTCAATATCAGGAGACAGCTCCTGACCAATTAATCCTCGGCCACTATCTAAACGGAGGCGTGTTCCCAGGAGCAAGACTGGAGATGCCTGACAGGGCTGATAACCATCTGCGAGAGGAAGCTGTGACTATCCCACTTGTTTTCTGGGTTTTTGACATGTTCTTACTGCTTTTTAAATTAACTTAAAAAAAAAAAAAAAAAATCAACTGAGCTGTATTAAGAGGGGAGCTAAACAGAGATCTGAAACCCAGCACAGGACCTAGGGATGCCAAGCGAAACCCGCTTAGGAATGGATTTCCTTGTGGTTCTATTCAGTGCTCTATCTAGCCTGTTAACTTTTTTGATCAGCCCCACGATTCACCCAACCCGTATTGGAGTGTAAGGTAAACTGCTTCATGCTTTCCTGGCAGAGCTTGAATTACACAGGTTCTCACAGGAGATCCTGGGTCGTTTTCCTGAGCACAGGAAGAGGAGTTGGAAAAGCAGCTGGCCTCTGGAAAGAGAAATGTAATGCCTTTTTATTTACCATGGAAATGCCCATGCTGGGCTGCTGTGTTGATCTCCAAATATAAATGGGAGGAAATTGTGGTCCCTGTGCCGCTGAAGGACTAAGCAACACACTGGCTTAGGTTTGTAACCTTGGGCATTTCTTTAAGTGCAATTCCAATAAACTGAACTGAGCAAAGTTTGATGTAGGAACCTCAGCTTGGTTTTCCTAAGAAACATATCAAGCAGCACATTTATTTTGACTGTCACCTAGCAGAAGTACATGGTTCTATTTTGGTAGCATTTGTTCCATAGAACTCTCATGGCTTTTGCCAGTTCCTTTCATTATACTTTTCCCACCAGTTATGACACTAAGGGTCACTCATCAAAGAGATTTTGTTTATTTCATGTTTTACAGGGCAACGTGGCTGCCAGGAACATGCAAACGTCCAGGTTTCTGTTAGAAGAGTAGAAAGTTGTAAAGTACAAATATAATAGAAACATATCAAATTCCTGTATTTCAAATAAAGATGTGTTTTTCATTAAAGGATTAAGGCATGCCCTGTGCCACCCCCATGCTGCAAAGCTGCTAATCTTGGGACACATTTTAAATACCGAGCCAGTCTCCATTTATAATTCAAGAAAACAACAGTCCCTACTACTTAGGACCAGGGGCAAGTTTAAGTTGTAAAATCTTTTTCAGGGACCCTATTCCTCCCAAATCAGATTGGGTGCATGCTAAGTCATTCCCGTCGTGTCCAACTCTTTGTGACCCCATGGACTGTAACCCTCCAGGCTCCTCTGTCCATGGGATTCTCCAGGCAAGAACACTGGAATGGATTGCCATGCGCTCCTCCAGGGGATCTTCCCTGACCCAAGGATGGAACACATGTCTCCTGTGGCTCCTATATTGCAGGCGGATTGTTTACCACTGAACCACAGAGGAAGCCCAAAATCAGATTAGCAGAAGTCATTTTAGAGGAGATATTCTGTTTAAAAATAGAGGGACATTTAAAAAAAAAAGATGGAGAGAGATTTCTTTCTCAGGAGGGTATTTTTCAAAGATTCTTATATTGCTGGGGTTAAATCATTGCTCTATACTTGGTTTTTAAAAAACTCTAAGACATATTGAAATATTTAAGGGTTAAATGAAATGAGTTTTGAGCTGTGCTTTAAGATAAAAAGAGAGGTGAGTTGGAGAGGTTTATATGAAACAAGACTGATGAAGAGTTGTTGCTATCTGGAGGTGATGGGTAAACCAAGTTTCCTTATAATAATCTGTCTATTTTTGCATGTTTCATCTGTAATAATAATATACAAAGTGAAAAAGAATAACAGAGGCAAAAAATAAATTTATTTTTCAATAAAGAAAATTAACGTATTATTTAGTTTCTAATCTAGTAACAGTTTACTAGCATGCCACTCTGAGGTTATCTTTTCAAAGAGGTCCAACATGTTAGAACTGTTGGAAATTCAGAAATCTGAGCAGGTACATCTTTTCAGGTGTCCAGTGAAAGAAATGCAAATCACACATTAACTGTGTGCAAATGACTTGATATTATTAACTCAGTTATAATAACTCAGTTAGTAATAATTATTCAGTCTACACAATTTCCAATCCAGACCTCCACTTGCTCCATCTGTAGCTCAGTTGGTAAAGAATCTGCCTGCAGTGCAGGAGACCCGGGTTTGATCCTTGGGTTGGGAAGATCCTCTGGAGAAGGAAATGGCAACCCACTCCAGTATCCTCGCCTGGAAAATCTCATGGACAGAGGAGCCTGGAGGGCTGCACCCCATGGGGTCGCAAAGAGTCGGGCACGACTGAGCGAATAAGACTAACACTAAGCCTAAGGTAGCCTCTTCCTTCAAAAGTCTTCCTTAGAGATCTCTCCATAACATTTGAGGAGTCAATTATTTTCATCACTTGATGTATTTCTAGATAGAATGAGATTTACAAGGAAAGTCTGAGAAATAGTACTACTGGTGAATAAATCTGAGAAATGGGTTTTTCCATGTCTGGTTCTACAACAAGCAAATACACAGTAGCATCTGCCCCCAGTGTGGGAGACCAGGGTTTGATCCCTGGGTCAGGAAGATCCCCTGGAGAAGGAAATGGCAATCCACTCCAGTATTCTTGCCTGGAGAATCCCCTGGACGGAGAAGCCTAGTAGATTACAGTCCACGGGGTCGCAAAGAGTTGGACATGACTGAGCGACTTCACCTCACCTCACCATGTCTGGTACTACAACAAGCAAATACACAGTAACTTAACTAAAAGTGTTCCAGAATTGCTTCACCGGGATGAGGTCCTTATATGAAAAGCTAAAACTTTCCTTTGCCTATGAATGAGAAAGGACCCTTTCACTTGCACTGATAATAATGCCTGATACATGCAAATCTGTATTTTCTAGGATTACATCTCAGGCTCATGTCAGTGTTCCTTCTCTGTGCTTCTGAGAACAGAATCTTGTGTATCAAGATTTTTTCCATCACAGTTTTGGCAATCACAACATCTGCTTCTGGAAATATTCTCTTTTCCTCAGTTTACCTATTTTACTCAAATTACATCTGTATACAAATCTGCAACAAAAGGGTCTTCCCAGGTGGCTCAGTGGTAAAGAATCTGCCTGCCAGTGCTGGAGATTCAGTAGAGTGGGTTCCATCCCTGGGTCAGGAAGATCCCCTGGAGGAGGAAATGGCAACCTACTCCTGTAGTCTTGCCTAGAGAATCCTATGGACAGAGGAGCCTGGTGGGCAACCCAGCCTATGGGGTCGCAGAAAGTCCGACACAACTGAGCTGACGGAGCTTGCACACATGCATGCCCACACACAACAAAAGCATTTAATAACGATTCACTGAGATAATACTTTCATTGTCAAAGTGTCCTGAGATGAGATCCTCAGAGCTGCCAGCAAATAGACTGTCTACAAAAGGAAGTTAGAATCTGGGCCCAGAGATTCATTTCTTTATGCGGCCCAGATGAGGAACAGATAACTGAGCCCAATATTTTCCTAACTAAGCATTTATGGTATTTTGAGTCTGTGCTTCCAAAGGAGGATCAGTAGCCAGCCTTTGGCACTGCCTGAGGAAACACCTCACTTTGGCGAGCACAGTAGTTACATTTCAGGCCATCAGAAAGACGGGCTCTCCGCTAAACTGAGCCGAAATAGAAAAGAATCCTTACCTCTGTGTGGGTTAAATAAAGATCACCAGTTACAACAGTCGGCCTCAAAGGGTTGAATGGGCCTCTCCCAGACACTCATTCTACTTATCTGCCGTCTTAATCCCAGTCTGCACCTTTTGATCAGGCAGTCCCCAGACCACGGATGACTTATCAAAGGGGTTGGAATTTGCACTGTGCCCATTGCACCCCATCTTACTGGCCACTTGTAGGCTGGATTGTGGGACTAACACTTCAACACTCGCAAGTGGAGCCCTGGGAGAGGGGGGTGGCTCATGGTGTCCATCACAGGCGAGGTGCCACGAGTCAAGTGGGAGGTCAAGCAGAACACGCCAGAAGGCCTCCGGCAGCCTCTGAGCCTCTTCCCAGCTCTCCGCGATAACAGAAACATCCTTCCTCGCTACGGCTGGCAACAGGGCTTGCTTTTTTTTCTTTAGAATGTAGGAACAAAACCCCTTCCCTTTTACACATCCTCTCCTTTTCAGGGTGGTCCTGCTGTCTCACCAGCTTCCCATTTCACCCCAGGAGGCGGCTCCCACCTGTGCCACCAGCCGGCTGAAACTTTCTGATCTTCCTGTCTACAGATTTCTGTTATCAGCCTCCAGGCCTGCTGTCTCCCAGCATCTGCTTTTAAGGATAGCAATAGCCCCCAGGCCTTCAACTCCTCTCCAAGGGGAGCTGGACTATTACTAAGATTAATTACTACTCTCCTCCCCGTCGGATTTCCCCATCGCATGTGCCCCAAACCCCAATTCAGAGCCAGCCTTAGCTAAAAATCATAAAACAAGGAGGTACATTAACCCTTGGTGGCCCCTCTCCACACCCTCAAACCAACTCCTGGACTAGCAGAAGCCACTCACTGTTATCCCCCACCTTGTCCTGATGTCTTTGCGTAGTTTCTTCTCCAACATTTTCTTTTCCACCTTCCAGAGTATAAAAATTTAGTTTCCTTGCGTTGCATTTTCTCTTGCCCCATCCCAGTGAATTACCCTCTGAGAAAAAGTTTTGAACAAGTTAATTAGCATTAACACAAAGATGTTGATAGATAAAGAAAGCTGAATATGTGATACCTTCTGAAAGTAGTTTAATATGACTTAAAAGAAATGTTTTTAATGCCAGAATTTTCAAGTACCAAGGGAAGCAACTGGCCCAAGAAATATTTATTTAGGGGCAAAGGGTCCTTTCCTAGCATCTCTTTTTATACAACACGGCCAGCCTTTCCTCTATAAGGTTGATCGTGGTTAATTTCCTATCAAATTTTCCCAAGCTGGAACTCATACTTCCAGATAGTTTTTGAACATAAATGTAGTCTAACAACTGCAATAAATACCAGTTAATTTCCTCATCACTTAACGTTTTATTTTTCACTAACGACAGCTTCATTCAATCCTGTGGAACTAGCATAACAACCTACCTGTTGACGTTAGTTACTAAAAAACTCAGGAAGACATTAAGATCATTTGAAATCCAATTTTTGGCTAATTCTAGACTACTTAGTGACATATCATGAGGAGCTGAAAAATAAATGGAAAAGATGGGGAAGGTGAAAGAACTGAAAGTCTATTCTTCCTACTGAGGACAGGAACTGCCTTCACATTCTAATTTTGAATATAAAGTCTAGGGCTTCCCTTGTAGCTCAGTTGGTAAAGAATCTGCCTGCAGTGCAGGAGACCCGGGTTTGATCCCTGGGTTGGGAAGATCCTCTGGAGAAGGAAATGGCAACCCACTCCAGTATCCTTGCCTGGAAAATCTCATGGACAGAGGAGCCTGGAGGGCTGCAGTCCATGGGGTCGTAAAGAGTCGGGCACGACTGAGCGAATAACACTAACACTAATATAGCTTCTAAACAATTCACACATTGGATTTTTTTTTTTTTTTTTCCTTTGAGAATAGTCATTATAAAATTATAAGTCTCACAGTGAGGAGGAAGTCTTCTCAAATAACAAACCTAAAATTTCCCTGCCTCTTGACAATTCCAGAGGATCTTAAAATATCCACGAGTGCTTGATCTAGGTAAATGTCCTATTTCTATATGAAAATAGTCACCTAAATACAGTTTAGGAAAAGAGAATATTTCTTGATTCTTTAAGCACCTCATAAAGGGAAATCTATATGACTAAAGTTGTCACTTACTCTTACACTAATGAAGCTCTCTCCTCACAGAGTCAGTCTCTCACAACTTAACAGATTTCTCTTTAAGTCGGTTTGTGCTTTTCATACAGAAAATGAAACTTTTCTGCTCCTGGGCTGGGAAAGGAGATGCCAGTATCTTCCTTATTTCACTTCTAGTCACTGTTGTGAATCTGGAGCACATTAGCTTACTTGGTTGGAAATAACAATTTTAAAAGTGTCTGCCTCTAATGCGGGAGACCCGGGTTCGATCCCTGGGTCGGGAAGATCCCCTGGAGAAGGAAATGGCAATCCACTCCACTATTCTTGCCTGGAGAATCCCACGGAGGGAGAAGCCTAGTAGGTTACAGTCCACGGAGTCGCAAAGAGTCGGACACGACTGAGTGACTTCACCTCTTCATACTTACTGCCTGTGAATCAGAGCTGAGGCTTCAAAGGTTCCAGGAGCTTCTGAATGTGCCCAAGGTCACCCACCCAGACGTTGGTGGCAGAGTTCAGACTCAAGCCCAGGAGGCTCTCCTATCCCCTGATCTGAAGGTCGGCAGCACAGGCGGGCCTGAGGGAGCCAGTCAGCTTTGTGTCGTCCGCTTCGCCTGAACCGCAGCCACGTTCCTTCTAGGCTGTGCTGTCGCCACCAGTGGGACCAAGTGAGAGAGAGAGTAGCCCACGCAGCCCCTGACAGAGGGGACACACTCCACGAGGCAACGTGGCTGACTCTGTTTCTCTGTCCTTTTAGAACCCCAACCTCCCCCTCTGTGCTTCAGTTGAAAAACTCACATGTAATTCAGAGTTTGCATGCACGCATGCTCAATCGTGTCCGACTCTTTGCGACTCCATGGGCTGTAGCCCGCCAGGCTCCCCGTTCATGGAATTTTCCAGGCAAGAATACTGGAGTGGGTTGCCATTTTCTACTCCAGGGGATCTCCCCGGCCCAGGGATTGAATGCATTTCTCCTGCATCTCCTGCATTGGCAGGCAGATTCTTTATCATTAAGCCACCTGGGAAGTCCAAATTCAGAGTTTTTCTTCCCCATATATCTAAACGGGCTTCCCAGGTGGCTCAGTGGATAAGGAATCTGCTTGCAGCGCAAGAGACACAGGAGCTACAGGTTCAATCCCTGGGTCGGGAATATCCCATAGGCTCCCCCTTCAGGCTTTTGTCTTCTTTGGTAAACCCATCACACCTCTTTGGGGCTTCTCTGATGGCTCAGATGGTAAAGAATCTGCCTGCAGTGTGGGAGACTTGAGTTCGATCCTTGGGTCAGGAAAATCTGCTGGAGAAGGGATGGCAACCCACTCCAGTATTCTTGCCTGAAGAATTCCATGAACAGAGGAGCCTGGCAGGCTACAGTCCATGGGGTTGCAAAGAGTTGGACACGACTGAGCAGTTAATACTAACACAGACTGGAAGGGGAAATGAAACGTCCAGGCCCGAGAAAGGGCACAAACCAGGGTAGTGAGAAGGTTCTACTCTGGAGCTGGTGGACTGCCTTGGACACTGCCGCCACTCCAGCAGCCTTCAGGGCTTGGTGTCTGTCTACCACAAGGTCCCAGTTCCCAGGAGACAGACACTGGCTGGCCTAGCCTCAGTCATCTGTGCCAGGCTGAGGTCAAGGCAGGGGCACAACAAAGCTACTTGGAATGGAGAAAGAGTGTCTCCCCAAGGAGCAGAAGAACAGGCAAAAGAAGTCATAATTGACTCCGCAACGCCCAATAGCCTTCTCTTTGTATCTAACTGACTCCTTGATTCACCATTAATGTTTCATCTAATTTATTGTTGACAAAATTATTTTCACATTTGTTATCTAATCCTATTTAAAAACTTCTCAATTAAGTCTTATGTTCCTCTTTTAGAAACAAGGAAACTGGGTCTCTAAGAAAAGATGTCACTTAATACAGAACTGAAATCCCAACCTTCTAAGTACAAACTCCAAGCTCTTTCCATTATATGCCATTATTTCCTCTAAAATAAATTTTATAATATAAAGTGACATTTTGGAATTAAGTCTGAATCAGTTTGGACTCAGTGTATGCAATATTTTTCCAAAGCATAAAAGTTTTATAATAATAGCAACAAAAAATAACTACTGGATACTAACTACTTCTAGATCCATTGTATGACAGATTTTTTTCAATTAAAATAAATTCAATAAATTTACTTAAGTGCATGGGATATATTCCAGATGCCAGGGAATCAAATATACATGAGTTGTGCTCAAATAGTTCAAATTAGGTCATCTAAATAAATAGAGGCAACAATCTAAATAAATAACTACCATAGAGATGTTTTAGGAACATTGTATTTTAATTGTCTATTTGCTTATATTCCTTAAGCATCAAGCTTCCCAGGTGGCTTGGTGTAAGGGACCCTGTCTTTTTTGCAGTCCCAGCACTAATCACAGAGTCTAGGAGAGAGTAGGTTCTTGATAAATAGTTAGAGAATAAATAAATTAATGAATTCATGAAAAAAATATAAGCATAATGGAAACACAGTTGAGAGAGAATTTTTGACTTCTGTGTTAAGAAAAGCTACATTTTCTATAAATAAATGTGGGAGAGGGTGCAGAGAAAAGGGAATCATCTTACACTGTTGGTGGGAATGTAAATTGGGATAGTCATTACGGAAAACAGTGTAAAGATTCCTCAAAAAAACTAAAAATAGAGTTACCATATGATCCAGCAATTCCACTCTCAGGCATATACCCAGACAAAACTATAATTAGAAAAGGTATATGTACTCCTATGTCCACAGGAGCATGATAAACAATAGTTGAGACTTGGAAGCAACCTGAATACATACATATGTAGGTATGTATGTATATATACACATGTTTATGAATATTACTAAGCCATTAAAAAGAATAAAATAATGCCTTTGCAGCAATATGGATGAACCTAGAGATTACGAAACTAAATGAAGTCAGAAAAAGAAAGACAAATGCCATATGATATCACTTACAGGTGGAATCTAATATACAACAAAAACAAACATATCTAAGAAACAGAACAGACTCACAGACATAGAAAACAGTCTTGTGACTGCTAAGGAGGAGCAGGGAAGGGGGAAGTTTGGGATTAGAAGATGCAAATTATTTTACATATAAGATAGATAAATAATAAAATCATACTATATAGCACCAGGAACTATATTCAATATCATGTGATAAATCATAACAGAAAAGAATATGAAAAAGAATATATATGTATAAGTGAGTCACTTTGTTGTACAGCAAAAATTAACACAACATTGTCAATCAACTATACTTTATAAAATTTAAAAAAAATTGGGACTCCCTGGCAGTCCAGAGGTTAAGACTCTGCCTTCCACTGCAGGGACTGCGGGTTCGAATATTGGTTGCGACATTAAGATCTCACATGCCACACAGTGTGGCAAAAAAATTAAATAAATAAAGCAAAAATTTAAAAATAAGTAAACTTTAAAAAAAAAAGAAAAGCTACATTTGAAAAATGGTAAGATGAGTTTAAAGAATGCATGAAAACAACTTATTTGCAGACTGGAGTTTACTGTGTAAGTGAGCATTCCTTGTCATGTTCCTGACTGGAAAGGCGTCTGCATCATCAGAGGAATGTCCTTTACCTTAGAGAGAGTACTTTTGCATTGTTATGCTGAAACAAATATTTCTGTTCCAACATATACTCCAAAAAGTGGGCTTAGTTTCTTGGAGACCTGCTTCTAATCTCCTCACAACTGCTGCCTTTAAATCTAATCCCACTCTAAATACTTTTACAGTCTTAATTTACTCAAATTGTCCATTTGCATCATGTAAATTGGGGCTTCCCTGGTGGCTCAGATGATAAAGAATCTGCCTTGAAAGCAGGCAACCCAGAAAGACCACCTGGAGAAGGGACTAGCAACCCACTCCAGTATTCTTACCTTGACAGAGGAGCCTAGTGAGCTACAGTCCATGCGGTGGCAAAGAGTTGGACACAACTGAGCAACGAACACACAACATTCATGTAACTTGCCCATCTATTGTTGCGTTATTGTGTTTCTTGTGTAATGTACACTTATTCGTTTATTTATTCAATGACCTACTAAGCACAGAACCATCTACTAGGTTCATCCTGTGATTCTGGGACCTACATCCCTAACCTCCATCATTTCTCTCTAAACTCACTCCCTGGAACTAACACACTGTTCATCAGACATTCAGCAAAATGCTTATTATCTGACAAACTCTGAAGTTAGAATTAGGATGGAGTCTAGCACAGACCCCAAATGATACATCCACTCCAGTGCTGTTCAGATGTTAAAAGGATAAAACCCAGAGACCCTACAGGATAAGGCAGAGTCACCTGAAATACTCTGGTACCTTCTGTCAGGTCAACAATTGGAAAAAGGGATTCTTGCAATACTGGACCTGGAAATCTTAGCAGTCCTGCTTATGGGGCCAAAAAAGGTGCGGCTCAGAGGTTAAAGCGTCTGCCTCCAATGCGGGAGACCCGGGTTCGGTCCCTGGGTCGGGAAGATCCCCTGGAGAAGGAAATGGCAACCCACTCCAGTATTCTTGCCTGGAGAATCCCATGGACGGAGAAGCCTAGTAGGTTACAGTCCACGGGGTCGTAAAGAGTCGGACACGACTGAGCGACTTCACCTTCACCAAAATTAAGCTGCTATCTTGGACCCACTTGGAAGAAAACATTTTTCTTGGCCAATGTAAATTTTTTTTTTTTTTTCCCATTCAGAGCTCATGTTTGATCCTAGACCAAAATCTGTACCCCAATCGTAAACAAAGCTATTAAAATACCCAGAATGGCCACGGTGGGGTAGTCTTCAGAAACAGTTCCAAAGGCATATGAACAAGCAAAGCCCTGTGGCCACTTCACAGAACCTTTGAAGTATCAACATCAACTCGAAACATATGGCATCTCAGCATATGAAAAGGAACCTTTCACTTCCGGGAGAGATGCCAGTCTTCCACTGGTCAGACTCGAAGGTTCTGCCACAAGAGAGACCGTGGAGAAGATGCAGTGGCCTATGTGAAATATTAATACACTGGTGGTCTGACTACTTTTTCATTGCTTCGTGTGTTAATGACGCAACTTGTTCCTCCAATTTGCATGAGCTGGTATTTTATGTTGCCTACAGAAACTTGGAGACTACTTTATTCTCATCATTCAAATGTGGACCTTCTCATGTGGGAGACTGTTTGAGGCCAAGTGAGATCCACTCATTAAATAATTATTAATAAAATTCACTTAGTTCCTTAAGTGAATAAAACTTGCAGCCACAAGATGGTAAGCCCCAGATTATCCATAAAGATGGGAGAAAGCAGTTCTGCTAATTGGATCTTCTTCTTACAGAGTTGTGTAGATCCCATAGACCACCAACTTCAAAAAATGAGAAGACAATACACTCACCTAGTATTAAAACCATACAGAGCAAATCCATTCCTGATTCAGAAACGCCTCAGAATGTAATATGCCTTAGGGTCACCATTAAACATGTCATTTTTAAGAGCTGTGGAAGAATAAATTCACTCCCCACAGGCCTACTCTGGGATGGGCAGTTCTAAACAAACTTTTCACATTAACTTAGTTACTTCTGATTTATTTCTTTCCCACAAAATTGAGCTCAGTGTATTGAAAAAAAGAAATTCTATTGCTTTGAATACGGGAATCTAGATGTGGGAACTCTGATTCTGTGCATATTCTCTAACCTCTTTGCTGTGCATATTTCTTTATGGTTGAGGTTACATGGCTTAGAAAACATATTCTTCTTTTCTCGTTTAACAGTCCCTCTGTCACGGGCATCTTTGCATGTTACTGAAACCCTTTATTAACACATTATGATTGCAATGTCATATTACCTCAATTAAATCAGTTGTAATTGTGTACCACTTTTCAGTTTGAGACGTGTATTGAAATTGTCTATAATTTAGCTATCATGAATATTTGGTAACTTTAATGTGTTAATATTTGTCTAATCATTTGCTTAAAATAATTCCCTAAAAGTGAAGTTATGAACGAAGTGTTTGGTTCTTGAGTGTTAATTAAACTTACAGTGGTAAGCATTTCACAGTATATACATATATCAAATCATTATGTTGTACACTTTAAACAATGTGATGTATCAATTATACCTCAATTAAATTGGGGAAAAAACAAAGTGGTTCTTGATGCATATATCTATATCTATCTATATATCTTGATATATGGAATCTCCCCTAATTATTCTCCACACATATTATATATGTAATATATAGAATATATCTATAAATAAATATATGAACTATAAATAAATTATATAGAAATAAATGCATATTAAATACACATAAAAATTTCCCCATAGGTTTACTAACTTATTTTCCATTAGCAACATTTCTAAATATCTTATCCATTTTATCATCATCAACAGCACTGAAAATTCATTTTAATTGAAGGCAATGGCAAGCCACTCCAGTGCTCTTGCCTAGAAAATCCCATGGATGGAGGAGCCTGGTAGGCTGCAGTCCATGGGGTCGCTGGGAGTCGGACGCGACTGAGCGACTTCACTTTCACTTTTCGCTTTCACACAATGGAGAAGGAAATGGCAACCCACTCCAGTGTTCTTGCCTGGAGAATCCCAGGGACGGGGGAGCCTGTTGGGCTGCTGTCTATGGGGTCACACAGAGTCGGACACGACTGAAGTGACTGAGCAGCAGCAGCAGACTTTTATTTTATTTATGCTTCTGTCATTCCCTTCAAACATCTCTCTTGGTAGGTTATCTTATGCAATCTGCAAGTTCCTCTGAATGCAAACAATTCTTTACAAAAAAATATTACAAATACACAGCCTATTTTGAAGTTACTTTGTCTTTCTGCAATAAAGATGGCTACTCATAATTCTATATGACTAGGAAAGGAGGTTGTGGCATAGATGGAATGCAAAAGCTCTCAACTACTCTTTGATAAGTTTAACGTGACAAGTAGAAGCTGACACTTCACTATTTTGTACAGGAAGACTGCATTTCTGTCCTCATGATGCTTAGAACATTTATCTGAAAAATCCACATTTTTTTTCCACATTCCTTTTTGAGTTATATTAAAATATTATAAGACAGAAAGAGGACATGAAAAGCCCAAGAAAAAAAATAATATACCTATATTTTGTCTTTGTATTTGACTGGGGGTCTCTGAGAAGAGCCTACTCATCAGATAAGACCCTGACGCTGGGAAAGATTGAGGGCGGGAGGAGAAGGGGATGACAGAGGATGAGGTGGTAGGATGGCATCACCGATTGAATGGACATGAGTTTGACCAAGCTCCTGGAGATGGTGAAGAACAGGAAAGCCTGATGCACTGCAGTCCACGGGTTTGCAAAGAGTTGGACACGACTGAGTGACTGAACACAACTCAAGAAAGGAAAAAATGAAGAGACCATGGCTCTATATCTGCTTTGCAACCTTCTCAATCTCCAGGTTCCCCACATGGGGCAGGGCTGGCTCAAAAAGCAACAGAGAGAAAGTTCTGGGGATGAATGACAGTGATAATTGTACATTTCATCCACATGAAAGTGGTTAAAATGGTAAATTTTGCTTAATCTTGCCCCACCTTCCCACCCCCATAGGAAAAGAGTAGAAGCTTTACTGATGTTTTCTTGGCCTTCCTGAGCCTGCTGCTGCTATGAATCTGCCACAGCTCGCTAGCTGCTGTCAGGAACTTCAAATCAATCAAGGAAGCTAACTGACTCAGAAACACTGCCCCAGCCCTTCTTCCAAATTAGCAGCAATGAAAGTATAGCTGTAAACACAATATATGTGAAGAAAGACTACTGAAATAGTAGAAGCTGCTACTTCACTCCTGCTAGGTGACTGGAGTACAAGGTTTAGAATCGCTGTCAGAGGCCCTGACTATAGAAGATGTCACTGTAAGTGTGTCTTGCTTTCCATAATGCGCAGAATTCTGAAAATGGTATATGATTCGCTTGGAAATTAAGCACATACTGCTTAATGGTGCCAAGTATTGTTATTTGTCTCTTTTAAAAATGTTACTCGTGCACTCAAATACATGTCTCATCTCGCCAACTAGACTGTAAATTGATTCAGGACTATGTAATGAGATTGTTGTGCATGTTTCAAGAGATGCAATATAACAAGGACCTAGTATAGCGTTTGTAGCACATAGTGCAGGTTTCCCTGGGCTTCCCTGGTGGCTCACTGGTAAAGAATCTGTCTGCAACAGAGGAGCTGCAGGAGACCCGGGTTTGATCCCTAGGTCGGGAAGATCCCCTGGAGGCGGGCATGGCTACCACTCCAGTATTTTTCTCTGGAGAACCCCTGGACAGAGGAGCCTAGGGGGCTACAGTCCATGTGGTTGCAAGTCGGACATGACTTGGTGACTAACAACAACAACAACAACATGAGTTCAGTAAGTAGAAGTTTTAATTTTTTCCCAAAGTTTGTAACATACACCTCAGTCCAGAATATGTGCAAGTTATCAATTAACCATTGCATGTAAGAAACACCACACTGTGGGATATTGTTTGATGACTCCATTAAGCAATCCTTGCACAGGACTTAAAAAGAGTACCCTGGGTCCATATCAAACGACATTACCAATAGAGCAAAAATATAGCACAGTTAAAAATATATCAAAGTGATGATGAATATAGGCTTTGGAATAGGCAGATCCTCTTTTAAATGTCTACTCCAACTCTTACTAGATAGGTTCAGTTCAGTTCAGTCACTCAGTCGTGTCCGACTCTTTGCGACCCCGTGAATCGCAGCACGCCAGGCCTCCCTGTTTATCACCAACTCCCCGAGTTCACTCAGACTCACATCCATGGAGTCGGTGATGCCATCCAGCCATCTCATCCTCTGTTGTCCCCTTCTCCTCCTGCCTCCGATCCCTCCCAGCATCAGTCTTTTCCAATGAGTCAACTCTTCGCATGAGGTGGCCAAAGTACTGGAGTTTCAGCTTTAGCATCATTCCCTCCAAAGAAATCCCAGGGCTGATCTCCTTCAGAATGGACTGGTTGGATCTCCTTGCAGTCCAAGGGACTCTTGAGTCTTCTCCAACACCACAGTTCAAAAGCATACCCTTGGTCAAATTCCATCACTCAGTCAGCTCCATGTGAGAACAATGATACCTGTTCCTGCTTTGTGATAGGAATTAAAGGAACCAATGTATATCAAGAACTGACAATTAGATAGTATTCAGTTCAGTTCAGTTCAGTCGCTCAGTCGTGTCCGACTCTTTGCGACCCCATGAACTGCAGCACACCAGGCCAGATGGTGTTAGTTACTCTAATTAAAGAGTCCAAAAATTTTGTGTTCTGGAATTGAATATAGAAAAATGATTAATGTGCCCTTAAAGAGAGGTAACTTGGTCCGACAGTCTCCTTGTCCACCAATCCAACCTTCACACTTTGAGAATTAAGTAGAGTAGATCACATATAAACGAACATGTTTAATGCATATAATTTTCTGGCAAAAAAAATTGAAAATGTGAAAATGTATTTGGTTGTCGAAAAACATGCCTTTGTGGTTTAGACTAAGATTGGATTAATAGACATCAAGAAAATACAAATCAAAACCACAATAAGATACCATTTTATACCTACTAGGAAGAGTATAGTCAAAAATACAGATGATAGTAATAAATGTTGGTGAGGATGTGGAGGAAATTTTGGAACCTACATTCACCACTGGTGGGAATGTAATTGGAGCAGCCACTTTGGAAAATAGACTGACAAGTCCTCAGAATTGTACATTATTGTTAAGAGTTAGCATTAAAGTTGTCATGCGTGCCTGCTAAGTCATTGCAGTTGTGTCTGACTCTTTGTGACCCTATGGACTGTAGCCCACCAGGATCCTCTGTCCATGGGATTCTTCAGGCAAGAATAACAGAGTGGGGTTGCCATGCCCTCCTCAAGGAGACTTCCTGACCCAGGGATTGAACCCCCATCTCTTGCATCTCCTGCATTGGCAGGGGGGGTTCTTTACCTCTAGTGCCACCTTAGAAGCACCTAAAGTTATCTTATGACTCAGTAATTCCACTTGTAGGAATATACCCAAGAGAAATAAAAACATATGTCCACACAAAATTTTACATGCCAGTGTTCATAGCAGCAGTATAATAGCCAAAGAATGAAAGGGAAAGTGAAAGTCGCTCAGTTGTGTCTGACTCTTTGTGACCCCATGGACTTAGTCCATGGGCTTCTTCAGGCCAGAATACTGGAGTGGGCTGCCTTTCCTCCTCCAGTGGATCTTACCAACCCAGGGATCGAACCCAGGTCTCCCACATTGCAGGCAGAATCTTTACCAGCTGAGCTACAGGGAAGCCCAAAAGAATGAAAATAACCCAAATATCCATCAACTGATAAATGACTAAACAAAACACGATATATCCATACAATAATTATTCCACAGTGAAAACGAATGAAGTGCTGATAAATGCTACGGCATGGGTGAATCTTAAAATTATTATTATGCCAAGTGAAAGAAAACAGTCACAAAAGGCCAAGATTATATGATTTAATTTATAAGACATGTTCAGAATGAGAAAATTCTTAGAGACAGAAAGTAAATTAATGATTGCTGAGGACTAGGAAAAATGGGGGGAAACGGAGAGATTGCTAGTGGATATGGGAGAGATTGCAAAAAGATTCATTCACTTTTTGAAGTGATGAAAATATTTCAAAATTGATTGTGGTGATGGTTGTCAAACTGAATATACTTAAACCATTGACTTGGGCACTTTAAATGGATGACTTTTATGGTTTACAAATTATTTCTAAATAAAGTTAATTTTTAAAAATTTTCATTATTTGCTGTATTAATTAGAAAGAGTTTATCAGCTCACAGAAAGTGAAAAAAAAAAAAAAAAAAGGCAAACCAGGGAATTCCCTGGCAGTCCAGTGGTTAGGACTCTGCTTTCCACTGCAGGAGGCATTGGTTCAATCCCTGGTTGAGGAACTAATCTAGATATCTTGAACACTATAGCTTCTCAGTATAGTTTGAAATCAGGGCGTGTGATACCTCTTTGATATTCTTTCTCAATATTGCTTTGGCTATTCAGGGTCTTTTGTGGTTCCACACAAATTTTAGGTTACTTTGTTCTAGTTCTGTGAAAAAAATGCTGTTGGTATTTGACAGGGATTGCACTGAATTTGTAGATTTTTTTTTTTTTTTTAGAATGGACATTTTTAACAACATTAATTCTTACAATGCCTGGGTATGGTGTATCTTTCTATTTATTTGTATCCTCTTGAATTTTTTAATCCAATGTCTTATAGTTCTTAGAGTATAGGTTTTCACCACCTTGGTTAAATTTATTCCAAGGTGTTTATTCTTTTTGGTGCAACTCTATCCATTTTAGAACATGCAATTTTTGGATTCTTCCTAATAGGAGGAATTAACACTATTTGGTTCTATGTCAGTTGTTCACATGCACTGGTTCCTTTCATTCTTATAACAGTGGTGGAGCAGGTAACAGTATTCTCATTTGGAGATGACAGAGTAATGTAATTTGGTTATTTGTTTGTCTTTCTCTATTCCTTTCTTCTTTGCTCTATTACCTTGTGATTGATGATTTTCTTTAGTATTTTTGTTTGCAGTCCTTTCTCTTGATTTTTCGTGTATCTATTATCAGTTCTTGGCTTATGGTTATCAGAAACAGATTTTAATTGCTATTGAAATATCTTTAAGATTTACTTTATTTAATCACAGTGCCCTTGTTTAATATTTTTCTCTGTTAAATTTATATTTAATATAATTTTAGAAATGTTACCTGCCCCTTAACTTTAGGATCTGATTCCTGTCTTTATAAAACATATCTATGACTATAAAATATTTAGCAGCAGTTGAAACTACATCTAAAATCATTTAAAGTTGAAGGTAGATTTAAAATTAAGAGTTTCTATCAATCATACCTCAATAAAATGTTTTAAAAATAATTTTTAAAGCAGAGGCTATTAAAAATAAACTAAGAAAACTTCAAACTTAAAACTTTTACCATAATGCAATACTTATTTTAATAACTGTCTCTTATACACATCTAGATGTGTATAAGAGACAGAATTATTCCACAGTGAAAACGAATGAAGTGCTGATAAATGCTACGGCATGGGTGAATCTTAAAATTATTATTATGCCAAGTGAAAGAAAACAGTCACAAAAGGCCAAGATTATATGATTTAATTTATAAGACATGTTCAGAATGAGAAAATTCTTAGAGACAGAAAGTAAATTAATGATTGCTGAGGACTAGGAAAAATGGGGGGAAACGGAGAGATTGCTAGTGGATATGGGAGAGATTGCAAAAAGATTAGTCTCTTATACACATCTAGATGTGTATAAGAGACAGATTGAGAACTATGTGTCTTATTCTATAACTTCTTAAAAAATAAAGAATTCTATTTCAAAAAATTATCTAAGAATTTTGTGAATTGAACACATTGTTTATACATTAATTGTGTTTTATTTTCTCACCTTATTTAGAAAGTTGAGCTGGTACAGGGAAAATTCACATTTATATGTTTGGAATTCTCCTAACACTCACTTCTAATTAAGGACCATGGATCACAGTGAATAAGCTAACATGGATTTACATGTTAGCTTTAGAAAATAGCTTGACTTTTAAAGAAGTGACACCTTCTTCAGATGAACTATGAAGTCTTTAAAAGTTAGTAAAAAGATAGAAACTTCACATTTTTTTCCCCACCATGGTAGTTCCACATATTTTAAAATATTTTTGTAGTCAGAGTACTACAGAAATCTGGAAGTAATTCTGATTTTAAAAGGCAACATTTTCAGCATCTTGAAGTTTCCTTTTAAGTGAAAATTAAAAGCCATGGCTAGTGTTTCATTTTAGTTGGATCTGTTACCCTGAACGTGAATAAAGTAATGATACTGGGAAGTAACAAAATACATACTAGACATAACTTAATTTCAGATTACTGAATATGCATTGTATGTAATGGAAATGCTTTTTATGTATGTAACATATTTAAAAATTACTATAATGCTATCCACACGTTTTTCAAAAGCAGGAAACAAACTTTTCAAAACTCTAACTCAAACCTTTAACACGTGTTAAGAGAAATCAAACTGAGGTTCTTAAATTATTTAAATAGACTGATTTATAATTGTTCAGTAGAAATTAGTGAGTTTAGATAAATGTATTTTAAATATGTAAAAAATGCTCACGTGTGTGTGTGTGTGTGTATAAATGTCTAGCAATTAATTTAGGTCCAAGCAATGTCATTGGAATGAATTCCTTGAGCAGATGTAAAGGTCTTGATGACAGGTATTTTCCAGGTCGAGGGTTCCACAATCACATCTCTGAAAGATTTTCTACGTGAAGTGTTTGAAGAAGTGGTGGACGTGTCACTGATCTCTGAGGTCCATTCTGGGTCTCCTTTAAGGTGGAGGTGGGGCAAATAGGAGAGAAAAAAATGGTAATGCTGATAAGGGAATCTGAACCAAATGTTGTCGTATGCTAGAAATGATTAGATGCCCTTGTCAAGGAGCTGTTACTGAGGTCCAGGGTGAAAGAGGGAAATAAGAGGTCAAGTGTGGGCACATGAGCCAAAAAACAAAAAAAGTTGGTGCTGTATAGTGGAGGGAAAATGAATCCTTAACCTACTCCTACATCTTTTCTCTTTTCCTTTTTAAATGTTCTCTGATCCTGGGATGGGAAGGATGGAGGCGGGTCTTGTTGCTATGTATTAACACATATCAGGTTTAGCTACACAATATGTTTGTAATTAAAAGCTTGAGCAAGAATATTTTGTTCCCTTCCTTTGACGTTCCCAGAGCATGGGCTTGGGCACAGCTACTGAACTGACCTTCATTATGCAAAGCCTACTTTCATTTTTTAATTTTTTTTTTTTTTTTTGCAAAGTCTATCTTTAAATGTCAATGTCTTATCACCATAGTTGCTGTTTGGCAGGAGTCAGGTCTTAAACATTCATTCAATACTTACGCCTTGAGGACCAGCTAGGGGCCAGGTCTTCTAGACAATGATCAAATGCACCCAAAGGTCTGCTACCATGAGGTTCACATAATATGCATTTTAAGTGATGGTAACTTTTATTTTATTTGGTGATTTTTTTTATGATAAGCCATAAAACTTCAGTGATAGCATTTAAGGTTCAACAAAGCACAGCAGAGTACTAGCGAGTAATAAATACTTTCAAAAAAGAAGTCTAGGGTGTGGAATATTGCAATTTTTAATCATGTGGTCAGGGATAATCTCCCTGAGAAGATGCCTAAATTAATTGCTAGACATTTATACACACTCACACACACACACACACACACACACACGTGAGCATTTTTTACACATTTAAAATACATTTATCTAAACTCACTAATTTCTACTGAACAAAAGATGAGGGAACAAGCCACACAGAGCATTTCAGGCAGAGAAAACTGCAAACACTGAAGTCCTGAGACAGGAGGGTGCTTGGCCACGCTCTGGGAATACAAGTCCTGTGTAGCAGGAACTGGATCAGGGAAAGAACAGCTGTGGTAAAGGTGAAATCAGAGGAATAATAAGGCAGCCAGACTGTGTAGGGCCTTGCAGACCATTGTAGGGACTTTGGCTTTGGCTTTGCATGAAAGGGGGATCCATAGGAGGGTTTGGAGTAGATATGATATATGATATGAATTATACATAAAAGATAAAAAAGTACTTCTAGTTGTTGTGTTGAGAATGGATGGACCTAAGGAGGGCAAGATGGACACATAAATCACTTAAAAATCTACTACATTATTCCAAATAAAAGCTGATGGTGGCTATCACTAGCGTGTAAGCAGCAAAGGTTATGAATGGTGGACAGATTCTAAATAGATTTGGAAGATAAAACCAACAAGATTTGTTCATTCTGGATGTGGGGTTTGAGAGAGAGGTTTCATGGGTGACCCCAAGGTTTTTGGCCTGAAAAACTGGATCTGAGGTGATGTCATTAATCATTCTAATTGTAAATGAGGTTCCTCATGCTAAATCAACAAGTTTCTAACTGAATTTGTTGTTGTTTACTTGCTCAGTCATGTCTGACATTTTATGACCCCATGGACTGTAGCCCCTCAAGGCTCCTCTGTCCTTGGAATTTTCCAGACAAGGATACTGGCATGTGTTGTCATTTCCTTCTCCAGGGCATCTTGCCAACCCAGGGACTGAACCCACATCTTACTCATTGGCAGGCAGATTCTTTACCACTGAGCCACCAGGGAAGCCCTTCTAACTGAATAGGCCCATATATATTCAATATAGAAAATTTCAAAGAGTAATGACTGTAAGAGTTCTGTACTCCAATACAAGAATGCTATTCAACAAAGCAAGGGAAAAATGAAAGAAAGGCACGAGTGGAGGGGAGTTAACTTTACTGTACCAAGTGGTTCGTGTACATTGTCTCCTTTAATCCCAACAACAGTCACACAGGCTTGGTATTCAGTTCAGTTCAGTTAGGCAGTCGTGTCCAACTCTCTTTGCGACCCCATGGACTGCAGCACAACAGGCTTCCCTGTCCATCACCAACTCCTAGAGCTTACTCAAACTCATGTCCAACGAGTCGGTGATGCCATCCAACCATCTCATCCTCTGTCATCCCCTTCTCCTCCCGCCTTCAATCTTTCCCAGCATCTGAGTCTTTTCAAATGAATCAGTTCTTCACATCAGGTGGCCAGAGTATTGGAGTTTCAGCTTCAACATCAGTCCTTCTAATGAATATTCAGGACTGATTTCCCTTAGGATTGACTGGTTTGATCTCCTTGCAGACCAAGGGACTCTCAATCTTCTCCAACACCACAGTTCAAAGGCATCAATTCTTTGGCACTCAGCTTTCTCTATAGTCCAACTCTCATATCCATACATGACTACTGGAAAAACCATTGTTTTGACTAGATGGACCTTTGTCAGCAAAGGAATGTCTCTGCCTTTTAATATGCTGTCTAGGTTGGTCATAACTTTCCTTCCAAGAAGTATGCGTCTTTTAATTTCATGGATGCAGTCACCATCTGCGGTGATATTGGAGCCCAAGAAAATAAAGTCTGACACTGTTTCCACTGTTTCTCATCTATTTGTCATGAAGTGATGGGACCAGATGCCATGATTTTCGTTTTCTGAATGTTGAGTTTTAAGCCAACTTTTTCACTCTCTTCTTTCACTTTCATCAAGAGGCTCTTTAGTTTTTCTTCACTTTCTGCCATAAGGGTGGTGTCATCTGCATATCTGAGGTTATTGATATTTCTCCCGGCAATCTTGATTCCAGCTTGTGCTTCATACAGCCTGCCATTTAACATGATGTACTCTGCATATAAGTTAAATAAGCAGGGTGACAATATACAGCCTTGACATACTCCTTTCCCTATTTGGAAGCAGTCTATTGTTCCATATACAGTTCTAACTGTTGCTTCTTGCCCTGCATACAGATTTCCCAGGAGGCAGGTCAGGTGGTCTGGTATTCCCATGTCTTTAAGAATTTTCCACAGTTTGTTGTGATTCACATAGTCAAAGGCTTTGGCATAGTCAATAAAGTAGAAGTAGATGTTTTTCTGGAACTCTAGCTCGGTATTACTCTCTCCATTTTACAAGTAAGGAAACTGGACCTTAGGTTGATTAAACAACTGACCAAGGTTGCATAGCTGCAGTTGTCCCTAAGAGCTCTCCCCTTGGAACTGGTTGCAATTCTTTAAGCTTTCAAATCAGGCACCACATTTTTCTTACTATTTCTAGCTCTCCTTCCTTCTCCCAAAGAATATCAGGGATTTTTTCCTGCATATCAGTGGAAGAATATTTCAGTAAATACTACAGTGCTTTTCCAAAATGCATCTTCCAGCTAACATACTTCAGTGTCCTGGAAGTGTCTTAAATTTCACTGGCAGGGCCCCTGCCCACCTAGAGCACCAGCCTTTATCCAACATTCAACTCTCCTTACACACCTCTTTACTGTTTTTTCTGACTCTTCACCCTGGGAGTCTAACCTCAGAACCTACAAGTTTAAGAACTCCCTTGCCATATTATCAGCAGATGCTCACACCTACATGACTCCATGCCCTCTGAGCGGTGATTACACAAGAGGTTCCCATGATGGGATGCTTGATCTTAGATGGTGAGCCTTCCCTAAATAGGTTTACCAAATCTAGTGCAGCATGAAGAAAGAGGACATTGATATCAGCTAACACTTGGTTCAGGTCTGAGTTTCTGATACTTTCTGGCTCTGTGATTTTGGGCAAGACACCCAGCTTTTTGAACTTCATTTTTTTTTTTTTTTTATCACTAAAAGGCAGAAAATTATAACTATCTTGTGAGAATTAAAATTGCCTGTGAACCATGGTAAACTGCATATGCATCTTGTAGTATAGAAAGCAACCACTAAGTACAGTATACAAAGCTGTATATTCTCAGAGACTATATGTCAATCAAGATGCCACAAATACGTGAATGAATGAATGGAAATTGGTTCTTAGGAATATCTAATTTTTTAAAACCTTGCTTTCAACCAAAAAAATTATTGCATATAAATTTTTGAAAATCATCACCAGTATACATGACAATGATCAAAAGATTTTTTTTGTAAAGTATTGAATTTGCAGAGTAACATTTTTAATTATAAAAAAAACATAAAATCTGGGTAAAGGAAAGACACAACCCCCCAAACAAACAAACAACAGCAAAGATAAAAATGCAATCTAACAAAAGCAGAAAGTGTGGTCATTTCATCCTCAAGACCCTGTCCTGATCCCATCCTTTCATTCAGATTACTTTTGTTTTTTAATTTACTGCCTCTAACTTGATGCAAAGCAGCTGTTTTCCCACAAAAGAATCTTATCTTTTGCAGCATGGAGAATAAAATAGGGTTTAAAATGCAACCAGATACAGCCCCAGTCCATGACGCTTCAGGTTGGAAGAGGCTACGAGCAGTACCAGGAGCTCATAAAGTTGGTCTGAAGGTGGGATTATCTTGTTCTCTCAAGACAGAAGCCATTAGAACAAGGTGGAGGGCTGCAGCTCTCAGACAGCTCCGCAGCCAGCAAACTCCAGACCTCTTTCCTTGTCCTTGACAGAGAAGAACTCTTCAAAGAGAGAGACATGTGGGCCCCGGGGCCGAGGTCATCTGCGCTCCTCCTCACCCAGTGACCTCTGGCCCAAGTGGATAGAGAAAGAGACACTGCCTAGTGGGAGATCAAAGCCCTCGCCTTCCTCACTGGCTCTCTTGACTCCCCTCGGAGGGGGCTGAATGGGCGGTTAAGGAGGGAGCGGGCGGGAGAAAAAGGAAGGGCTTTTGAGCACAATGTAAATCACCGAGGGGTCCACGGAAGCACTTCGCTGAGGCATCACTGGCCAGGTGGCTAAAGGCTAACCAGTCAGCTGCCTCGGCCACCGCTGCTTTTAGAGTCCCCAACAGCTGAGAACGCGGGGCTGCTCCAGGTAATGAAACGAGCAGAAATGAAGTCCGGAGAGCGGCTCTGACAGACAGGACTTCTCTCCAGGGTCTCTCAGTTCAGCAGCGGCCTCTGATTCACTCATCACAGGAGGCAAAGCAGAGCTCAGAAGGAGATGGGGCACCTCTGAGCCAACTCACCTCGTCTTGGACGGTTTTGCTTTCTCTGCCTTGCCGTCACGCCTCCAGTGTGGGGATATTGGTCACGCAGTCCCTTTGGTCTGTTGTGGGGTAACCAACCATCATGCTTTAGCCAAAATGCTCTGGTTTTAGCACCAAAAGCTCCATTGCCAGGAAATCTCATGAAGGGAAAGCCAGGGCAGTGGGTCAGCCTAACAGTGGAACTGCAGGTTTGCATAGGTAACAGTATTGTTTGTGGAAAAGTAACTACAGTAGGCAGGATGGTGTCCTCCCCTAAAGACATATCCACACCCCTATCCCCCAAATCTATGAATGCGACCTTTGGGGGAAAAAAAGGTCTTTGCAGATGTAAAGAAAGATCTTGAGTTTATCTGAATTTGCAGTGCGCCCTAGGCACAATGTCAGCCGTCTTTATAAGAAGCAAGACGAGAGAACACGAACACACTGGAGAGGGTGAAGGGAACGCAGAGGCAGAGATCGTGGTGATGCTAACTCTCACCAGAAGCTGCGAGACAAAAGGAACAGAATAGACCCAGGAGCCTTTGGAAGGAATACAGCCCTGCCAACACCTTGGCCTTCAGACTTCCGCTCTCCACAATGATGAGAATAAATTGCTATTGTGGTCATTTTGTTAGTTAAGCCGCCCAGTTTGTAGTCATTTGTTATGGCAACCAAGGAAACTAATGGTGTTGGTGTCTCCCCTGAGGTTATGATAAATTAAGATTTTTCTGTGAAGACATGGAATGGCTGCGGATAGAATAAAGCCAATGCAGTCATTAGAGGGGGAAAGAACTTTAAGATGAATCCTTAAGAATCATCAATGAGTTGAGCAGATTGGCTTTTTTTTTTTTCATAAATACTAGTTACATGCAAATTTGCCTTAGGGGAAAAATACTGACCTCTCTCAGTTATGTATGGGGCTTCCAAGGAGGCGCTAGCTGTGAAGAACCTGCCCCCCAATGCAGAAGAAGTAAGAGACGCAGGTTTGATCCCGGGGTCAGGAAGATCCCCTGGAGGAGGGCATGGCAACCCAATTGTGGTCATTTTGTTAGTTAAGCCGCCCAGTTTGTAGTCATTTGTTATGGCAACCAAGGAAACTAATACAGAGAACCTGGTGTTGGTGTCTCCCCTGAGGTTATGACAAATTAAGATTTTTCTGTGAAGACATGGAATGGCTGCAGATAGAATAAAGCCAATGCAGTCATTAGAGGGGGAAGAGCTTTAAGATGAATCCTTAAGAATCATCAATGAGTTGAGCAGATGGACTTTTTTTTTTTTTTTTCATAAATACTAGTTACATGCAAATTTGCCTTAGGGGAAAAATACTGACCTCTCTCAGTTATGTATGGGGCTTCCAAGGAGGCGCTAGCTGTGAAGAACCTGCTCCCCAATGCAGAAGAAGTAAGAGACGCAGGTTTGATCCCGGGGTCAGGAAGATCCCCTGGAGGAGGGCATGGCAACCCACTCCAGTATTCTTGCCTGGAGAATCCCAAGGACAGAGGAACCTGGCAAATTACAGTCCACTGGGTCGCAAAGAGTGAGACATTACTGAGGCGACTTACCATGCACGCACACATTCATACATGTCTTTCTTTCTATCTGTCTATCTGCTTAGAGCAGCAACATATCCACAAGGTCTCATATTTTTTGTCTAGCGTAGATATAGGCTCACTTTTCATTTTTGAATTTTTATTCATGAATTAAACGTCCCAAGATAATTTCCCCAAAATAGAAATATCTTATTGTGTCTGTTACTAGCAGATTCCAGTCTTCTAATAATGTGGCACATTTGAAAGGGGCATTGACTATGATATTGGGGTTCTTAGTTGGCTCCAGTATTAAATAAGTGATGATCTTAAGCAAGTCACTTTGCCACTCTGGTCCCCATTTTTATCACAAATAAAATTGGGAGGTTCAACGAAATGATTTCAAAAAGTCTTTTTTTACTGTAGCATTTCAGAGATATGGGTCAAAATTCAGATTTTAAATGTTAAAAAATACCATATTTCCACACTAAAAAAGTCATGTCTCTATAAAAATCACATATGAACTTCTCTGGTTTTGAATTTTTGTTTCAAGATGGCATCTCCTACTTTTGCTTCTTTTTGTATTGTATATAAATAAATTTCTTTATGCATTTTTTCAACAGACTGTGGAGGGTCAGAATACTGCATTCAGGAAAACATTATGAAGAAGACATTACAGTTTGTTATTATTGAAGTTCTTTAAAGGCTAAAAATGAGAAGGCAGAAAGTAAATGAATGAAATGGGTATGAAAGCCACAATAAAAAGAGACGCTACAACCAGCATCTTAGCTCCCCTGAAATGAATCACTACAGAGCGCATTTCCAAACAATGAGACAAGAAGGAAAAATACCCAGAGAAAAAGACGCATACTCCTTGGAAGAAAAATTATGACCAACCTAGATAGCATATTCAAAAGCAGAGACATTACTTTGCCAACAAAAGTCCATCTAGTCAAGGCTATGGTTTTTCCAGTGGTCATGTATGGATGTGAGAGTTGGACTGTGAAGAAGGCTGAGCGCCAAAGAATTGATGCTTTTGAACTGTGGTGTTGGAGAAGACTCTTGAGAGTCCCTTGGACTGCAAGGAGATCCAACCAGTCCATTCTGAAGGAGATCAACCCTGGGATTTCTTTGGAAGGAATGATGAGTGAGTGAGTGAAGTCGCCAGTCGTGTCCGACTCTTTGCGACCCCATGGACTAGTAGCCTACCAGGCTCCTCCTTCCATGGGATTCTCCAGGCAAGAGTACTGGAGTGGGTTGCCATTTCCTTCTCCAAGGGATCTTCCCGACCCAGGGATTGAACCTGGATCTCCCGCATTCCAGGCAGACGCTTTAACCTCTGAGCCACCAGGAATGATGCTAACGCTGAAATTCCAATACTTTGGCCACCCCATGAGAAGAGTTGACTCATTGGAAGAGACTCTGATGCTGGGAGGGATTGGTAGCAGGAGGAGAAGGGGACGACAGAGGATGAGATGGCTGGATGGCATCACTGACTCGATGGACATGAGTTTGAGTGAACTCTGGGAGATGGTGATGGACAGGGAGGCCTGGTGTGCTGTGATTCATGGGGTCTCAGAGTCGGACACAACTGAGCGACTGAACTGAACTGAACTGATGCTAAAGGAGATCTGTGTTCTAACTCTCCACTGCTAACTGCTGCTAAGTCGCTTCAGTCGTGTCCGACTCTGTGCGACCCCATAGACGGCAGCCCACCGGGCTCCCCCATCCCTGGGATTCTCCAGGCAAGAATACTGGAGTGGGTTGCCATTTCCTTCTCCAATGCATGAAAGTGAAAAGTGAAAGTGAAGTCGCTCAATCGTGTCCGACTCCTAGCGACCCCATGGACTGCAGCCCACCAGCCTCCTCCATCCATTGGAGTTTCCAGGCAAGGGTACTGGGGTGGGGTGCCATTGCCTTCCCCACTCCACAGACCATGCCAAATGGGATTATTATTGATCTCAGTGAATATCTGCTACCACCCACCAAGAACAGCTATAGTAATTACAACTTGTCCATTTATCCAGCTTTCTTTTCTTCACGATGCCCATCTAGCCCCTTAAGTGTGGAACATGTGCCCCCTCCTCTGTGTGCCCATGCACCCTCAGGTCCTTTGCTATTATTTCCTATGTAGATATCTTTCTTCTCTCCCATAGACTGAAGGGTCCTTGGCATCAATGATACCTTCTGTCTTTATAATCACTATATGCCCAGCATTTTGTAACCTTGGCTGAACCTATCACACTGCTTTACTCACTACCTGCTATACCAATCAAATGAAAACAAACCACACCAAAAGTTTTATTTTCTCTGTCAGACTCTCCTGTTTCTGTACTGGTGGATGTGACCACTACATAAACTGGAAGCATGGTAATGATGATGAAAAAAGGAAAAATGAACCAATCACAATGGAACAGCAGAGCCCAACAGTTCCTCTGTTAGGAACCTTCTCAACACTGCAGAAGAACTGCTCTGATTTGATGCCAACTGTGTGTTGTGGAGTCTGAGAAAGTTTACACTAAGCAAGCAAATGGAGGACCAAGAAAGAATCCTTTCCTCAGGTAACTGGCTGTCCACAATTACAGTCATCACTGAAGAGAGGAAATAAAACTGAAAATTACCACAGAAGTTGCCAAAAACCCAGCCAGAATAAAACAAAGTCAGATGGCATGGAAGCCTTACATGTCTGAATGAAAAATGACTAAATGAAACCAAATTTTGTCCCACAAGAAAAATGGGTAAAACTTTTACCCAATTAGAGAAATGCCATCATGATCAAATATGAGCCACATAATTATTACATGGAACAGTAAACATTTTAATTATATAATTAGATGCAAATGTAAGGTTTTTGTTTTCTTCTTTTGTGCGTTTGTATTTTTCTGGTTTCATGGTCAGCAGCCTAATGTAGTGATTTAATTACCTCAGAGTCAGTCAGTTAAGCTGGCTGTCTGAACACTGCTTTTTCACAATGCCCTGAACTGACCTAAAGTGAAACTCAAACTCACCCTTTGTGTCCAGGGCTTTCCTGACAACAAAAGAGGTATTGGTTCTCCTTTCCCCAGATACCAGCCCTGGGCTCACTTCCCAGTCCTTTCTCCTCCTCCCCAGGTCTCTTTCTTCTCCTGTTCCTTGCCCTCACTCCACTCTCCAGTTCCTTCCCCACCCCCAGTCCCCTGAAATGGAAAGTAATGCCCAATCTGCCATCTTGTTTATCTTGGGTTATCACAGAAACAAGAGCGTCGGGATTCTCCTATGTTTCTAGGCACATAAAATCCCTCAGTCTCTCTCTAACAGCTCTGACCTTGGCTGCCATATCCATGCAAGGCAATAGGTCTTGTGATCTTGTTTTGGAGTCATGTGTAAGAAAAGGAATCAGAAACACTCCCTAGTGAAAAGAGCTGGGCAATCACCTGACCTGTTAGAAGAACCTGGATTAGATCAAGAAGACTTCAGATTCTGATCCTTGGGCTCCGGTTCTACTTAACCAAGGAGAAATACCTTCTACAGAAAAGGTTTCTATGGATAGAGGTGGATTTTTTAGTGTGTCTTCACCAGTTTTTTCCTCTGCAGACCATACTGCCTAGGACACACACCAAGGTTAGAGCCCATGTGAGAGATGTCTGATACTCTGTAGTTAAGAACAATGATCAGGACCCCCGGCTCCATGTTTCACACAGGACATACCACCATGCCCTAACCTCTCGCTCATTTACTATGTTGGTACTTTCAAAATCTCTATCAGCAGCTCTGGGTACACGTCTCAAGTAATTTTCCTTCTCAAAAAGTAGTCTTATGTCATAATACTGAAAAGCCAATGAGAATGAGTACCGTGGGGCATTGATATAGGGGAGAAAAAGACAGCATCAAAACATTTTCTTAAAATTTTTAATATATACTACAGGCTATGGGTTATTCCTCTGAAAGATATTTTTTTTCAGTTCAATACAGTTTCTGTTTCTGTGGCCCAGAGTCTAAGAAAATATCTAACATAATGGGACTTTTGACATCTTCACAGTTAAGATCCTTCTACATTAAAATATGAATACACTGCCTAATAATTCAAGGGTGTCCTTCGAGAACCCTAAAGCATGACCCCATAGTGGAAACTTTTCCACAAATAATACCCTGGAAACAGATTCTACAGTAGTTAGGCCCTGAGAAAGTTTTAGATCACGTTCTCGCTGACAGAATTTGGGAGTCTGCTTCTACCACTGGTCCTTCTACAAGTTCTGAAAATTCCTTCTACAACTTACTTCACAGAGAAAGCAGTCAACAGGTGTGCCTGCTTATTATTCCACAGTCTGTGATTCCCAGGAACCACTAATGTGGGGGTCTGCATACGGAGAGTGGAGAAGGCAATGGCACCCCACTCCAGTACTCTTGCCTGGAAAATCCCATGGACGGAGGAGCCTGGAAGGCTATAGTCCCTGGGGACGCTAAGAGTTGGACAGGCCTGAGTGGCTTCACTTTCACTTTTCACTTTCATGCCTTTGAGAAGGAAATGGCAACCCACTCCAGTGTTCTTGCCTGGAGAATCCCAGGGATGGGGGAGCCTGGTGGGCTGCTGTCTATGGGGTCGCACAGAGTCAGACACGACTGAAGTGACTTAGCAGCAGCAGCAGCATACGTAGAGAGTAAAGACATAAACTTTTATTCTTCAGAAAGATTTGCAGGACTGGCTTGTATTGTTTGATTTGCAGCAGAGGCTCAGCTTCTTCAGTTTTGAAAAGGATACTAGTGTATGTGTCGCTCTGACAGGGAGACGATGAGAAGTGAACATCATACTTGGCCAGTATGACTGGCCTTCTTTAACGTGGAGACAGGAAGGGTTGTAGTAACAGACAGACGTGGTATTCTTATTACAGAGGGGATGCAGATCAATACACTGTCTCTCTTAAGATCTGATAAAAAGAGGTAAGGGATTTAAGCTAGAGCAGAGCATAGTTGGGTGAAGTGAAGCAAAAGTCTATATTTCTACAAATAGAAGTATAATCTATTCCTCTGTGCATTTTGATAGGTTCTTATTCCATTATTGTGGGTGTTACCAAATAACGGCAGGATGAAGTCTTAGGGGCTCTTTCAATATAATTTTTTTTTTTTTTTTTTCAGAAAAATGGTTTGAATGTTAAAAATAGTGTAAGACTATGTATTAAATTAATTTCAAACAAATATGGCTTTCCCACGTGCTTTAGAATTGTTATTGCACTCCTAGTGAGCGTGTATTTTGTTCTTAATCGGCTATAAGCTGCTGTTAAACTGGAGGAGGAGTAAACACATACATATTTATATGTGGTAAATATATATATACACATATTATGTGATTAAAAGTACTGAGCTTACCATTTTTAGTCATTATCCAGAAAAATACTGTTTTTCATATAGTTGCCATAAATATCAAAACATTACTGCTGTTACTAAAATTTTAATGTTCTCTAATAATTAGAAATGCTATAAGTAAATAGTCAAGAGTAGTGAAAACAGCTATTTGAAAACACTGAAAAGAAAAACAAACACAACTTTGAAGAAATAGAAAGAGAGAAGCAGGAATAAGTATTAATAGTAAACCTGGCCTGTGAGAAATAAAATATCCACCCTTTTAAGTCAACCTGGCCAGACCATGGTGCCCTGGTGTTTGATTAAACACCAATCAAGATGTCCTTGTAAAGGTTTTCTTAAATGAGATGAACATTTAAATCAGTAGACCCTAAGTAAGGTAGATTGCCCTCCAAGGGGGTGGAGGTGGGGTGCCTCATCAGTTAAAGGCCTTAAAAGAAAAAGACTAGCCTCTGAGGAAGAGGAAATTCTGCCTTCAGATGACCCTCAGACTTGAGCTGTAACATCAGCATTTTCCTGGGTTTCCAGCCCGCCACCCTGCCCTGCAAGTTTTGAACTTGCCAGCCCCTACGACTATGTGAGTCAATTATCAAAAAAAAAAAAAAAAAACCCAATAAGTCAATCTCTCTCAATTTTCTCATATATATGTATATTTGAGAGGCATGTCATATGCGTAAATATTTGTGTGTATATATACACACATATAGTTTCTCTTTGTCTAGCGACCTTGATTCTGACTAATATGCCCACTCTAAAACCCATATATTTTTATATATTTTTTATTACACTTGGCTTAGCAGCTGGGTTTATAATTATGGATGTGGCCATTAATGCTTGCTTATAGTAGGTACTCAAAAATGCAAGTTAATTTGAATTCAATAGAATGGAAAGAAATAAGTCACATAGATTCGGTCATATGATAACCTGATATTTCTGCTTTCTTGTACCCTAAGGGGTACAAACAAAGTAAAATATGCTCTGCATTCAGACTGGTGCTATGAAGTGAAGTGAAGTGAAGTGAAAGTCACTCAGTCGTGTCCAACTCTTTGCGACCCCATGGACTATGCAGTCCACGGAATTCTCCAGGCCAGAATACTGGAGTGGGTAGCCTTTCCCTTCTCCAGGGGATCTTCCCAACCCAGGGATCAAACCCAGGTCTCCTGCATTGCAAGTGGATTCTTTACCAGCTAAGCCACCAGGGAAGCCCATGGACATCTCTCATATCTGCGGTCTTCAAATAATTCTCTTTAAAATGAACGCATTGGAATGGATTAATTGTTCTTAATTATTTAGAAGGACCCTTACAGAGTGAGGATAATTAGAGCCAGGGCCAGACTTTCCAGACCCCTTGTTGCAGGGCACCTTTTGGGTATGATAGGTATCTTTATTTTATTGTTTTTATACTATATATTTTTGCCTGCAATAAAACATAGATTCATAAACATTGTTATTTTAATCCCATGAATCTTCCTTAGCAATTGAAATGTGATTGTCTCTCTTATCACACCTGGGGACCAAATTTTAATAGAAATTGAATCCAAAGATGGAAATGAAAATGTGAAACAATCTGAAACCACATCACATAATTAAAGACTTGAAAGAAGTAAAGAGGTATCATCTGGGAAAAAAGATGCAAAGAATTGTAATATATCATAAGATTTTGTCTATGTCTCTTTCAACTCTAAGACTGCACTATTAATTTTTTCACACATTTCTAGAAGGTAAAACAAAATAGTAGGATGATATATTACTCCGAGACATTTAAATATAAGGATGAATTTCCAACAATTTGGGGCTATTTTAGCTGGAATAGGCTTCTTTGTAAGGTTGAAAGCACCTTGTCTCCAGATGGTTTAAGAGACTAAAAGACAAGAAGTATGTATACATGGTACCATCGCCTTTCATTTCAAAATTATGGTAATTTTTACATTCCCTTTCAATGACAATATATTAAAATTGTAAGATTTTTGTGGGTATAAACAAGAAGAGTCCCTATCACAATGACACCAAGATTAACTTTATTCATGGTATGTTTAAAATGTCTTCCTCTTGGGTATGTCTGGCTTCATTGTACACTGTGTAGACTACACATCCCTTCCCCCTTCTTAGCAAAAGTGAGCATTCAAGTTTCCACTTAAAATCTAAAGAAAAAAAAAGGTCAAAGCTTATTTTCTCGTAAATTTCCTTGTGACTAGAACAAGAAGGCGAAAAGGGAAACTAACTGAGAATTAGCACACCCTCTGAGCTGGCTGTCAAGAACTGGAAGGATGCATCCAGGAAACACATACAACTGAAAAGTGTTGGGCACTGGGGGAGGAACTGAGGTGGCTGCCAGGAAAAACAACAACAACAAAAGAATTTCATCTTTGTATTTCAAACATCTCGGTTCCCAGGAGGAGAAGGCAATGGCACCCCACTCCAGTACTCTTGCCTGGAAAACCTCATGGATGGAGGAGCCTGGTGGGTTGCAGTCCATGGGGTTGCTAAGACTCGGACACGACTGAGCGACTTCACTCTCACTTTTCCTTTCATGCATTGGAGAAGAAAATGGCAACCCTCTCCAGTGTTCTTGCCTGGAGAAAGCCAGGGACGGGGGAGCCTGGTGGGCTGCCGCCTATGGGGTCGCAAAGAGTTGGAAACGACTGAAGGGACTTAGCAGCAGCAGCAGCAGCAGGGCCCCAGAATACCAGTTTGATTTTGGGAGGAGCACACAAGACGCTTACTCCTTGGAAGAAAAGTTATGTCCAACCTAGATAGCATTTTCAAAAGCAGAGACATTACTTTGCCGACTAAGGTCTGTCTAGTCAAGGCTATGGTTTTTTCTGTGGTCATGTATGGATGTGAGAGTTGGACTGTGAAGAAGGCTGAGCGCGGAAGAATTGATGCTTTTGAACTGTGGTGTTGGAGAAGACTCTTGAGAGTCCCTTGGACTGCAAGGAGATCCAACCAGTCCATTCTGAAGGAGATCAACCCTGGGATTTCTTTGGAAGGAATGATGCTGAAGCTCCAGTACTTTGGCCACCTCATGCGAAGAGTTGACTCATTGGAGAAGACTCTGATGCTGGGAGGAATTGGGGGCAGGAGGAGAAGGGGATGACCGAGGATGAGATGGCTGGATGGCATCATGGACTCGATGGACATGAGTCTGAGTGAACTCCGAGAGATGGTAACGAACAGGGAGGCCTGGCGTGCTGCGATTCATGGGGTCGCAAAGAGTCGGACACGACTGAGCGACTGAACTGAACTGAATACTTCAATAAAATGTATATATTAAGAAAAATAAAATTAAAAAAAAAAGAAAAAGCTGGCTTAAACTCAACATTCAAAACACCAACATCATGGCATCTGATCCCATCACTGCATGGCAAATAGATGTGGGAAAAGTGAAAACAGTGCCAGATTTTATTTTCTTCGGCTCCAAAATCACTACAGATGGTGACTACAACCATGAAATTAAAAGACGCTTACTCCTTGGAAGAAAAACTATGACCAACCTAGACAACATAGTAAAAAGCAGAGACATTACCAACAAAGGTCCATCTCGTCAAGGCTGTGGTTTTTCCAGTAGTCATGTATGGATGTGATAGTTGGACAATAAAGAAAGCTGAGTGCCGAATAATTGATGCTTTTGAACTGTGGTGTTGGAGAAGAGTCTTGAGAGTCCCTTGGACTGCAAGGAGATCCAACCAGTCCATTCTAAAGGAAATCAGTCCTGGGTGTTCATTAGAAGGACTGATGCTAAAGCTGAAACTCCAGTACTTTGGCCACCTCATGCAAAGAGTTGACTCATTGGAAAAGACTGATGCTGGGAGGGATTGGGGGCAGGAGGAGAAGAGGGCGACAGAGGATGAGATGGCTGGATGGCATCACTGACTCGATGGACATGAGTTTGAGTAACTCCAGGAGATAGGGAACCATGGAGTGCTGCAGTTCATGGGGTTCCAAAGAGTCGGTCACAGCTTAGCAACTGAACAAGGCAATTGCTAGTCTTTGTATAGACCTTCCGTGTAGTGTTTGCTGTTGGGGATAAGAGCTATTCTAGTTATTTTTTTTTTTTAGTTGGAGGCTAATTACAGTATTGTGGTGGTTTTTGCCATACATTCATATGAATCAGCCATGGGTGTACCTGTGTTTCTCATTCTGACCCTCCCTCCCCATTCCATCCTTCAGGGTCATCCCAGTGCACCAGCCCTGAGCACCCTGCCTTATGCATTGAACCTGGACTGGTGATCTGTTTCACATATGATAATATACATGTTTCAATGCTGTTTTCTCAAGTAATCCCACCCTGGCCTTCTCCCACAGAGTCCAACAGTCTGTTTTTTACATCTGTGTCTCTTTTGTCTCGCATATAGGGTCATCATTACCATCTTTTTAAATGCCATATATATGTGTTAATATACTGTATTGGTGTTTTTCTTTCTGACTTACTTTGCTCTGTATAATATGCTCGTTTCCTAGTTATCGTTTTTTATATCCTAATGACAAGTACCAAACTCATGCTACTGTTTAGTTGGACTCTAGCCCACCAGGCTTCTCAGTCCATGGGATTCTCCAGGCAAGACTGCTGGAGTGAGTTGCCATTTCCTTCTCCAGGGACCTTCTCCACTTTGCTTCCTTCCTCCTGGACCAGAGGCTGAACCCACAGCTCCTGTATTAGCATGCAAAACCTTTACCACTGAGCCACCAGAGAAGCCCAATTTTTATACTAATAGAATGTGTTATTCCAAGATAAATGGATCACTATCATAATTGCCTACTGAAGTCTCCTTAGCTCAAAAATTCTAACAGTGCCCACAGTTAAATATAGCTTAATATCACTGAAATCACAACACTTACTTTGATAACTATTAGGTTAGTACAAACATAATTGCAGTTTCAGACCATGAATTTTAAATCATTATAACTAGACTCAAACACATCTTTATTAATCAAAATAGGAACCATTAGAATCAACACATTTTTGCCAACAAGAAATAAATTTGCTTATTTCTGTAGTGTAAAAATCTGTGCTTCGGGATTTGATGAACTTGGAAAGCATTTTCTGCCTCCTGCTGGTTTTGAAAGCTGGTTTGGAAGCAGCAAAACTCCTGCTGGTTTGGAAGCTGGTATCAGAAGTGCTTTTGATATCTCCAAAAAATTGTCGAGATGCTTGAAGAAGTCAGGTGACTATAGTGGCGAGAGGTCAGGTGAATATAGTGGATGAGGCAAAACTTCATACCCCAATTTGTTCAACTTTTTAAGTGTTGGTTGTGCAACATGTAGTCAGGCATTGTCATGGAGAATTGCCCATTCTGTTGACCAATGCCAGCTGCAGGAGTGGTTTTTCAGTGCATCTCATCAATTTGTTGAGCATACATCTCAGATGTAATGGTTTTGCCAGGATTCAGAAAGCTGTACTGCAATATTGTAATTATCCTCCAATTAAAAAAAAGAAAATTTAAGAACTGAAAAAAAAAAAGCTGTAGTGGATCAGACTGGCACCAAACAGGGACCATGACCTTTTTTTGGTGCAAGTTTTGTTTTGGGAAGTGATGTAGTGCTTCTGCTCAGTCCAGCCATTGAGCTGGTCATCACAGGTTGCCATATAAAATCCACTTTTCATCACACGTTACAATCTGATTAAGAAATTGTTTGTTGTTGGTCATGTAGAATAAGAGAAGACAACACTTCGAAATGATTTTTTTATTTTTGGTCAGCTCATGAGACACCTACTTAAGGAGTTTTTCAGCTTTCTAGTTTGCTTCAAATGCCAAATGACTGTGGAATGATCAACAGCGAGTTCTTCAGCAACTTCTCGTGTGTTGTTAAGAGGATCGGCTTGAATGATCCTCTCAGTTGGTCATTGCCAAATTCTGATGGCGGGCCACTATGCTTCTCATCTTCAAAGCTCTCATCTCCTTTGCAAAACTTCTTGAAACACCATTGCACTGTACGTTTGTTAGCAATTCCAGGGACAAATGTGTTGTTGATGTTGAGAGTTGTCTCCACCCATTTTGAACTCAAGCAAAAAATCACTCGAATTTGCTTTTTGTCTAACATCCTTTCTATACTCTAAAATAAACAGCAAATAATAAGTCATTAGCAAAAAAAACTAAAGCGAGAAATGTGCATTAAAATGATGTATAACATAATCACATTTATTTAAGTATGTATTCCAATATCAAATGACAAATCTAAAACTGCAATTATTTTTGCACCAACCCAATATCTTTTCATTTTACAATTCTTTATAAATACTTCTCTGATTAGAAGACTATTTTGTACCTTCACAAAGTATCCTTAAGTGATATGAGTAAATTCTCAATGTAACTGCACAACTGAAAACACTTTTTGACCCTAGAAGCATCTACATCTGATATGCTATAGAATACCCATTGTTTTTATGACTTACTCCTGATGGTTTTCTAGCAGGTTGTTTCATTGTCAGTAGATGTGTTCAGTCTTAAGTCAATAGAATGGCATGTATGTCCAAATCCTGGAAATTACAATAATCAACCATGCCTCTTTAGAGAAATGAGGCTTTTTATCTTAGAAGCTTTAATTTCCCTTAACTAGAGATAAATTGCTGGCTTTTAGAAGAGCTACTAGAACACCTGTATGATTTCTGTGGTCACATTCAAGCTGGGCGATTGATTTAGCCTACATGCTACTTCCAATGTTTTATTCAGTTTTATGAGATAAACTTAGGCTCTTGATGCTTCCATTCTTCTTGAATCACAATGTGCATGCGTGCTAAGTCTCTTCAAGTCATGTCTGACTCTGCGACCCATCAGGCTCCTCTTTTCATGGGATTTCTCCAAGCAAGAATACTGGAGCAGGTTGCCATGCCCTCCTCCAAGAGATCTGACCCAGGAATGAACAGTGTTTCGTTGTCTCCTGCATTGGCCAAGGGGTTCTTTACCACTAGTGCCACCTGGGAAGCCCTGAATCACATTTAAATTCAAATCATCTAAAGGCAAAGGACTGTATAGCCGAAGCTATGGTTTTTCCAGTAGTCATGTACAGATGTGAGAGTTGAACCACAAAGGCGGAGCACCAAAGAATTGATACTTTTGAATTGTGGTGCTGGAGAAGACTCTTCTGAGTCCCTTGGATAGCAAAAAGATCAAATCAGTCATTCTTAAAGGAAATCAACCCTGACTGTTCATTGGAAGGACTGATGCTGAAGCCGAAGCTCGAGTCCCTTGGCCACCTGATGCAAAGAGCTGACTCATTGGAAAAGACCCTAATGCTGGGAAAGATGATTGAGGGCAGGAGAAGGGAAAGATAGAAGATGAGATGTTTGGATGGCATCACTGACTAAATGGACATGAGTTTGAGCAACCTCCAGGAGATAATGAAGGACAAGGAAGCCTGGAGTGTTGCAGTTTCACTGGGTCACAAAGAGTCAGACATGGCTTAGCAACTGAACAACAATATCTAAAGGCAAAGCAAAGAAGAGCTTTTTTAGACAAAAGGATTGGGCTAAACACTAATGCTCTGAAGTAGGCATTTAGTCATTAAGAGATGCCTTAGCCAAAGTTTTTATATTTTCAAGTGTATTGAGCAAAGCAGTATCTCCAGTAGTCCTATGTTCAGCAGTGGATCAAATAAAAATCATTTGTTGGAACTCAGTCTATTCATGAATATTTTACTTAACAGTAGGATGTTACTCCATTAATACGAAAGTTTACTAATATCTGGTTTTCTCTAGATAGTCACTTTCTAAATCATAGGATCTGCTTTCTAATTGTGTATATCAGTGTCTTTTTTTTTTAAACGAATCTTTACCAAAGTTCAGGGCTGGCACAAAGAAGGAAGTATAACATAATAATTTAGAAATGCCACTAGATATGGCTATTCTCAGGTCCTTTGCAGTTTTTTATAGCCCTAGGATGCCTTCCAGTTAAGCAAGTTATAAAGTAGCCTTTCCTAAAGTACACCTTTCTCTCCTCAGAATCCCGGCCCCGTTAATATTATTTTTAAAATCTTTCCCTTTGGTAATAATAAAATAAGAGCCATTTACTGTGCATCAAACCCTAATTTTCTTTAAATCTCTTAATAGGAACCAAGGTTACATTCTGTGAGAAGAAGCTTTCTCAACCTTCACCTTTAGGTTTGAAACCTCGATCGATATTCTCGAAGCCCACACTTTCATCCTAGAAAAGATATCAGAGCAGAGGATTCAATTCTTACTCCACCTTCTTCCACTGATTCTGTTAAGTAGAGTCTCGGATACCTATTTTATCCAGTAATAGAAAACAACTAAAGCCATGTGTGGTCTGGTAACATATATGAGGGATTTTGATGTGCCTAAGGTTAAATGTTTTTGCTTTTTTAAGGGAGGTAAAAAAAATCTTAGTAGCCAGAACATTGGAAGTACAGGATAAAATCATGGTTTCCTTTATTAATTCACACACACTTAAATAACACAGACTTATAATCTGTAACAAACAGAACCAAGGTTATATATATAGAACAAGTATCTTGATAAAGTTTGAAAAGTTTGGTCATCATCTGGCTTTTATCCACATGATGTCATATACAACCATTTAAAAACATCTTTGGTGTTTGGATTTTACAGTTTTATTCCAGATGTTTTATATTTTTTAGACACAGCATGGCATATATATAGAATATACATAGGAACAAGTCATTTGTTGCAATAAGATAAATTCAAAAAAACTATCTTATTAGGGAGATAATAGCTATAGAAGATTCTAGCTTCCACATTACTTTGTTTTCATTATACTTAGGTTTGTTTACATTTACTTACATTAAATATTTTTGATAAAACTTTTCAAATTCTAGGTTTACATTAGAAATTCTGCCAGATATTAATATATAGACAATTTGTATATATAATATCTGGAAATCTTTCATATGACCATGTATTTTATATCAATTACTATGGCCAAAGTTGACACTATTCTTAAATATACTTAAAGGTATCTCCATATCTACTTTTTGCCCTCTTTTGTTATTCATATGAGAAGTATAAGGGTTCTTACAGCATCTTAGCAAGTATAAGCATTCACTGCATATATCATGTACAATTCAATACATTTTTCTTTTAACACAGTGACACTGTCAATATTCCTTTGTATCTTTCATTCAAGGTCTTAGTTTGTGAGATTTCTGGACTTTCAAAACATTAACTTGGACTAAGTAAAACTTAACCATAACATTATTTTTCACCTTTTAAATACAAAGCTTGATTGTCTGCTTTTACAGATTAGAAAAATTTATTATTAAAAAAACACCACACTAAGTAGAACTTTTTAAATTAAAAAATGGCCATGCCAACTTCTCTTTAAGTGCTACCTGTTTAATATATATCCCAATTTTCTTCTGCAAAAACATTATATTCTTTTTAATAATAAAAATAGAAATTATTACATAAATAAGCAATATTTAAATTGACTACATGGAAATTTATTATAGCATTTATTTACATTTGATTGCACAATGCTAGGAGTCTTATTTTTTTCCACTATTTTAATTTCATAAACTTTCATGCAATTAACCATACATATTTTCAAACAATTCATTTTATCTTAGTATTTAACAATTTTCTTCTATAATACCAAAATGGGCTTCTTATACACTGTAACATTTATTTAATCACATTCCAGTAATGAGTTGTAAAATGAAACTGAACTCAGAACTAAAAAATTTCTCTTTTTAAAAATTTAGGGAGTTTCCATAGAATAAGTTTTATAAAAATTTAAATATAAAGAGTTAATGCAATAATTTGAATTTACCAAGACTGAAGATTCTTTGCGTTAGGAAAGCCTTTGTAAATCCTTTAGTAAGTGAATGTAGATTATGTAGACTATGTAGGATATTTTTTATAATATTTCACTCTGATTCTATTAGCAAGTCATAATCTACCATGCAAATACTGGAAAAGTACCCATCATGCCTTGCTAACTATGGGACTGTATAGTTTGAATTTAAAGAGTTTGGAAGAAATTACTTAAAACATAACATAAAGATGTAGATGTTCCTAGCTTCCAAGTTAACAAGGACTTTAATATACAATTTAGATGATAACCAAGAGACCTATATACACATAGGTTTCATCCTAAACTTATTCAAGGTGTAGCCCATGTCCAACTTTAGCTACATTTTATTAAAAAAGTAAAATACGACAGTGTTCTTTATGAAATTCATAATAAAGTCTCTATAGAATTTGCAGAAGTTAAAACACATCTTGACTGTCATATGTGACATTTGTCAGATATAATTTACCAGGAGTTATCCAATATGTGGCATTTTAGCTAACAGGGTGGTATTTGCTTTGGTAGTGACTGGAGTCAAGGGCATTTAATCTGGTTCCTGCAAGCTTGTTAGGAAAGATGTCATAAGAATATAGTAATAAATGTTCAGTAAAGTCATACAACTTAAATGGTTAGTAAGTAGATGAGTCTTTTAATAAGTTCATTTGTATTAAAACTGTATGTATGAAATGAAAAAGTTTCAGTGTGATCTCTAATAAAATTCTCTGGCTTTATTACTATAATAGTTAATTCAAATAAAACTTGAATATTGCCATGTTTTCATGTTTAGAGATAAATGTATAAAGTAACAGTTATAGAATAAATAATACAGATACTCTGACACATCTGAAGGCCAATCCATCTATTGAGAATATTTTATTTTATAAAATAAAAAATATTTAAAGAAAATATTTTATAAATATTTTATTTTTTATTTGAAAGCATGCTGTTTGTTATGGTCCAGTGTTCTATAATTAGAGCCCTAATCAAAAAAAAATCATGAAACAATCTAATACTTGTCTTGTATTTTCAGTATACATTTTAATCCCATATTTATAATTCAGGCTTATTTAGTATACACCAAAGCATTTTTTTCTAAAACTTTAATAAATTTCTAGAGTCCAGGAATAATTGCATTTTGCTTCAAAAACAGATTTACATTGGTATTTTTCTTAGGTAATATATTGTAGGCAAATGTGCTCTTTGCCAAAATGTTTTCCTATATTTCCACAGTGCATTCACTAAGTTCTGCAAAGATTACACTACTTCATCTTTCTCTTCAGATACAAAATATTTTAAAAATGCACGTAGTGTTAATGTATCCCCAAAAAAAACCTGTTCCATTTAAACTGTGATGTTTTCCTCTTATTTTATAGCTAATATAACATATCCATGATAGCAAAAGCAGCTTTAATGCTGCTAAGTCGCTTCAGTCGTGTCCGACTCTGTGTGACCCCACAGACCGCAGCCCATTGGGCTCCGCCATCCCTGGGATTCTCCAGGCAAGAACACTGGAGTGGGTTGCCATTTCCTTCTCCAACTATGAGATCAATGTTTTAGCTTTTTGTTATAAGTCACGATATAAAAATGAACTAAGAAGACTAAACCTTAACCTCATAGTTCTGAAACAACCAATGACAGTACCTAAAGGAAATGTTTAATTAATATAAAAAGTATTACCTAAAAAAGCATATCTTTTTTCTCTGTTTTGGAGAAAAAAGTCTAAAGTATAACAATTTTAAAGTATACAATAACAATTTGAGATTATTTTTAATACTTTCAGTGTGTTTCTTGCAAGTCATATTTAAGATCTTAGTTTTCAAAATGTCTTAACTTTGGTACCAAAGCAAAGAAAGCTACACAATATCCACTTCTATAACATACTTTTAACAACACATAAAAGAAACTTCCTAAAATCCTTAGTAATATTCCTATTATGCAAACTATTTTTTAAAAGATACTAACAGATGTAAATTTTTCCTACCCTATAAAGTCAACCTTAGGATTATTTTATTCAGGCAAAATCCAGTTGTTTATGAGAATAGTTCTCAATAAAATAACACATTTAATATCCTAATGTCTATGCAGAAAGAAAACTGAAAATAAACTCAGCAACAATCCTATGTTTACAAATACATTTTTATGCCTGTGCCCTATCTATGTGTCTGTCTTTTGAGAATGACTTGTTTAAAACTCAAGCTCAGACTTACCTGTCCTCACATACTGAATATTTAAAACATCTACCTCTACAAACTTACTGATGATGGGTTTTGATAACTTGGTTGAATCTGGTTAGTCTCTTTCACACTTCACTAGTTAAGCAGTAAGTTTTCACTATTTTTCCTTTTTTTTTTCTGTCTGAGATTAGAGTGATTTCCTAGTTTCTACACTTAGCTACAGTGTAAAAACTTTTATACATTTATATTGGGACATCCTTTATGTCCTAGAACTGACAGATTCATTTTTAGATGATCTTAATATATTATGGAAAAAGGAAGATGTGCTATATACTCTTAGGGTAGAAAACTGATTTTATGACATTAGTTACATCTAAAAATGTTTTACTTAAAATTTGTTATGAATTAACTACCTTCCAGAAGCTGATTTTTATGTGGACATTTTAATAAGAAAAAACTTTATTCTTTGAGGATTATTAACTAATAGACTTTTTTAACTGGGAAAAATTTTTAACCATTTACACTAATACACATAAGCAGCATATATAAAGGAAACTATTGAAAGCAAGAAAAGAAATATATTTCATTATAAGGTAAGTATTTTTCCTAGGTTTCTTTTTTGGCACTTGTATGTTTCATAATCTAGCTATCAAGAACTAACTCATCTTGAAACACTGATTAATGTATTTCAATTAAGTGTTCTTATTTAGACTTTTCATTTTCAGATCTTTGGATCTGATTTTACTATTTCCTCTTCCTCACAATACAAGGCTCAGTATACACTCAGGGATTGTTGTGGTGTTGGTGTTAAGGATGGTGCTGAGGCTCTGGCACTAAAACAAGTTTGAGTCTAGGCTTGTTTTATAAACTGTATAAGTTTAGCTAAGTTGCTTAACTTCTTTGGTGTCTCAATTTCTTATCAGTTAAACAGAGTTAAAGGAATACTTACTAAGGTTGACGGAAAGAGTAAATGAGAACACAAATAAGGAACACAGAACTGGTGGTCTTCTCCTTTCATCTTCACTTATTATTGAATTAACAGAAAAATTGGTAAAATTATGGCCATGGGATTGTTCTCTTTTAATAATCTAGAAAAGACTCACTGAACAGGTATATTTGTTGGCATTTCTACTGAAAAAGCAAGTTATTATTTTCACAGAAGCATGCATGGAAAAAGACAAGGTTTTAAAGGTCACAAAACCTTACCTGCTATAACTTTTTCATTTTTTTCTACCCTTAGAAATGATGATACACTAAGTGGTGAGCATTAAAGACTGAAATGCTAACATATAGTGTAAGTTATTTTACTTTCTCATTGCCTAGTTTCTCTAACTCACAAATGGTAGTTTCTTTCCAAATTTGAACATTTCTTGTCATCTTCAATTTTAACTTTTTATATTTTGAGGCTGTTAGATTATACAAGTTTAATTGTTAAAACTTACTGGTATATTGTTATTTTTATATTCAGTCTCACTTCATCTTTAGTAATGATTATCCCTTCAAAATAGATTGTCTACTATTATGATGCCAGCTTTTTTTTGGTTAATACATGCCTAATGTTTCTTCATGTCTTATTTTCTGTTATGTTTAAGTATATACCTTTTAACTACATATAGCTAACTTTTAAAATTTAAGCTTCAATATTGCTTCCTTTCAACAGAAAGTCCATCCTATGATATTTTAATTATCAATATATTTGTATTTATTTCTGCCATGCCATTATGGGTTTTCTTTTACCATATTTTTCATTTTTCTTAGCTCTTTTTTTCACCTTCTTGTCTTCTGCTGAATTGAGTTCTTTAACATTTCATCTGGCTAAGAAGAAATACATTCCAGTTGTGTTATTTTAGTGATTAACCAAACTGTGTAACATGCTTGTTAACTTATTTTTAGTATTTATAGCCTTTTAACCAGTAGCTATTTCTAGATTAGTTCAAAGGAAGTCAAACTACTGACACTATCATATTTAATGTGTTCCAAAGTAAAGGTTATTATCCTTTTAAAATATTTTAATTAGGAAAATGTGTAATTAGTCACACTTTTATTGACTGTATTAAGAGAATAAAATAATGATTCATATCTGTATCAATCATAAACTAGTTCTCAAAGGTTCACCTCCTGTTCAATCCCATAAACCAGTAACTGTCAACCAATGAGGGGGTATATGTACCTTGAGAGTGGTAGCATAAAGGTTAATACCATTTTACCCATACCATACACTAAGATAACTGGCATCATCCATTTCGTTATTCCTAGAGCTGTCCCTTCAGCTTACCTAAGTGAGTCTTCTAGGCCCTCTGCAAATGTTTCATCCAAAAATCCTTAATGACGTGAAGGCAGATCTCATCTCTCCTTGGAGTTATTTTCTTCTTGCAGATCATACATTTGGTTTCCTGAAACATCCTGACATTTCATACCATCATGTTCTTAAGTAAGGAGCTGTGGACTTATGGTGAATAATCTGTGTCACAGACCAAATGGGAGTGAAATACAGTTCATAGCCAAGGATGGAACTTATCTAGTCTCACCTTATTTTGGTGAAGATCCAAGTAAGGCTGAAGCTCCCAACAGCTATACACGAGAAGAAGCACAGTAGAGAATATATTATTTGTAGTTGTCTATACCACAGGAAGATTCTCTTGGTGTATACCTCTTTCCAATCCCCTTTACTCATCATGGAAATTTAAGTAGAAACTGATTAATATAATTAATATAATCTAAAGCAAAGTATTTTAAATATGGTCAACTATTCCATTAGATGGTTCCTCTTAATTCACAGGATCTTTACAGGGTAAAACTAAGAAGTCAATTTCACCTCTAAACTGTCTACTTCGTTCCCCTCAACTCAAAGTAGTTCTTGATAGAAGAAAGCAGCTTAGGCTGGGATTCGCTTATCCTCTGCCTCAAAAAAGAGTAAGACCCTCTTCTTGAAAGGTTAAAATCCTCAAAATCAACCCTGGGATTTCTTTGGAAGGAATGATGCTAAAGCTGAAACTCCAGTACTTTGGCCACCTCATGCGAAGAGTTGACTCATTGGAAAAGACTCTGATGCTGGGAGGGATTGGGGGCAGGAGGAGAAGGGGACGACCGAGGATGAGATGGCTGGATGGCATCACTGACTCGATGGATGTGAGTCTGAGCGAACTCCGAGAGATGGTGATGAACAGGGAGGCCTGGCGTGCTGCGATTCATGGGGTCGCAAAGAGTCGGACACGACTGAGCGACTGAACTGAACTGAACTGAATTGACCTTAATTAACTTGGTTGTTACTGTTCTGGCCTTCCAGCAATATTAACCTCCAAATATAGTGTGTTCCTATTGATAGAAGTTAACCAACCCTATCTAAAGCTCTTAGAAGAACAAGGGGCAGGGCCAACTGTGTTATGCTGAAATGGCATATTTTATACTTAGTTTTGCAAGGGGCTCCAAGGCTTTGTTCTAGAACTGATCCCCCTAATTTGTAATCGTGGTTACCTCCACCTGGGCCCAAGCTCCCTGCAATCTCTCTGAACTAGTTAACTTTTGCAGCAAAAACAGACACATCGCTGCCAGTAAGTCCACATCTTTTCAGGTCCACTGATACTGATTCTGGCAAAAAATGAGGACAAGGACCTATGAATGTTTACAGCATCCCAGACCTCATTAGCAAGAACAGTTGTTCTGCATCTGGTAGAACTATGGATAGGGGTGGGGACTGCCTCCAGGAGGCAATATTATACAGCAACTTTATGGACCGAGTCTTAATCAAGAGGCGTGGCTGCTTCCCCACTGTAACTCAAAGTTACACTAATGCAGGCTGACACTGCAACTACCCATGTGCTCAGGGATGAAACAGATAGCCAGTAAACTATCCCTACCATAATGCCCAAGAAGTAATCTGTTGATTGCTCAGTACTGCCACCCGCTACTCAAACTTCATGATTATGTCATCCTAGTTGGAGGCCCAAAACCTGACCAACTATTGGCTTTACTTCAGTTTCAGAACCAGATTCAAAGTTATGTGCCAATAATAGATCACAACTATGGGGGTTGGGGGAGAAGGGTCTGTACCTGAGAGCCCATGTAGCAGCCTAAGCCTTCTTGAGTGATCAACTTAATACTCAATTTCTCAGGCTCTTCTCAGTCCCTATGGAATCACACAGGCGCTCAAGAAAAATAATAAGGCCTACTTCCAGAATAAGTGTGAGATTTCAACGAAATGAGACTGTAACTATTTCTTGTTCCTGCCTATTCTTGACCCCCATATAGCCATAGGTCTTCTGACTTCTGAGGTGCCTATCTGTGAGTTCACTTGTAGAATAGCCCTCTAATACACAATGGTGCCATATATACATTGCCCACAATTTCTTGCATGACTTCATAGTAGACTGTAGTTTTCTGAGCTGACAGCTTATTATTACTTTAACATGACAATCCATGAACACCTGTTTAGTGCTCTTATCACCTCCTGCAACACTGCCTCCAAAAATACCCAAAAATCAGTATTTGAGAGCCTTAGGGTAATATTGGGAGAAACTTCCTTTCTCGTCAAGGAATCCACAAGATGCCAGATAAGGTGTTAGCAGTTCTGGAACAGGGAAATTCTTCTACATACAAGTTTATCATCTTTTCCCACAAAGTGGTTAAGGTGTACTCTCTTAGAAGTGCATGCCTTCCAGTTTTAAGTTTCACCTATCCTCTACTTGCCATTCTTAAACTGCTGAATCAAACTGAACATACCAACTCAGTACTCAAAGGATCCCTGCTTTACCTATTCTGCCTCCTGCAGAGAATCTAACTGGTTCAACTTCCATATCACAACAGAATAAGTCCTATCCAACTTACCACACTTCTTCACTCAAAATATCCTGTCTTCTGTAATAATTATGTCCTTTCCTCTTGGCTCCCCATTTTCCTGTGTCGTCTACTAGCACAAACACTCTAGTAGAACTTAAGTGCCTACACAAATGACAGACTGCACAAACAACTCCATTAACACCCAGCAAGCCAAGGTGCAGTGTACTAACCGGCATTAGGCCATAGCAAAGTCCATTCCAGTGAAAAACACTGTCCCCCCATTCATGATAGGGGCTGTAAGACTTATAATGGCACTACAAAGGCAGAGGTTATCAACACTGCTTTCCAAGTCTGTTTTCCTTCATCCATGTAAACATCCCATCTCTTTCACTGCTCTGCTCTCCAGCCCCAAGAGATATATTATATGCCATCCTAGATCCCAGTAATCTACCCTAGTAATCCCAGCAGATAACTCGAATATGTCCTATGGAAAGCCCAAGATTCCATTATGAAGAATAAGGAGGATCTAAAGGAACACTGGTAGAAATGGTCCTTCCACCCTTAGAATGCCTTCAAGCATTCTTTTCTAAGCAGTGTTTCCAAGCAACCAGAAATCTCTCACTACCCTAATTAATAAATACAAACTGAAGCTGAACAGTAGCACCCAGAATAAATCTGGGGGAACTACTAGCACAATAGTACTTCATAGTGAGCTCTATCTGCTTGCTACCATGCTTAGAATGGATATCTCAAGGCAAGTTCTCATTTTAAACTTTGCCCTAGCTGTCTAATCACCTATGAGATTAACCATGAGAGGTAATCTGGGCAAATAATGCTGGCTTACTATGTTGTAGTCACTGTATAAATTGATACCTTAACATCTTCTCTGTGATATTCTCTTATGGAGCCTCGGAGAGATCCCTAAGTCCAGTTTGAGATTCCTGGAGCACTGATCATTTCCTCCCTTCACCATCACCTTCAACAAACGCAACAGAACTGATCTGAATAAGGTACTTAGAAAACTTTTAAACTTTAATAAGTTAAAGGAGCAAAAGAAATAATAAAAACTACTTGAAAGTAAATGTATTAAATTTATAATAGCTATTCCACAATTTCTATACTGTATTATACATACTGATTGACCAAAAGAAATCATATAAAGTAAATTATATATGTGGATAACAAAATTAAGACCAAGAAATATAAAGAAAAGATTACCCTTCTGAACTTTCTACAGATTTTTTTAAATCACACCTGTAAACCTAATGTTATTAAAAGTTTTAAAAAATTTTAACATGCCAAGTAAATCAGGAGAGCTTTATAATTTATCATGGTCCAAACACATGTGATGGTTACTTATTAGCTGACTAAACATCTAATGGAGTGAATGTCCTTTTTCAGTAGTCTGAAATGAGGATTTTGATTTTTTTTATTGCTTACTGTAAAACAGCAGTGATTGCAGTTATCCTTATTTTAAGAAAATAAAATTTTTTCTTTAAATTATACAAAATTACAAAGCAGAACATTTATTTTAAATATTCTGAAACCTCGTTAAGTAATTAAATATGTGAGACTAGAGCCATCTACCGGTTAAAGTATAATGGTACAAAGCACAACTACTGGACAATTAACTTGCAAAACTCGGAGTCAAGACTGTTAAGAATTAAAAATAAACATAGGCAAAAATCATCTAATCTAGGACACTGGTTTTTAAAGGTTTAATGAAACAATGTTTTCAACAGGAAACTCAACATATATAACAAAGTAAAAGCTGAGGTAGGGGGCCTCCAACCCCCACTCTCATTAATTTGCCCAGCAGAGGCCAGGCCAATGAAAAACAAGCCATGAGAGGTAGTCTGGGCAAATAACTGTGGTTTGGACGGAGGTACACAATGAGAAGGAATAGTATCAGCAAAGTTTTCTCTTACCCCTGGAGACATCTCAAAGACACTGGGGTACAAAGGACAGTGATTAATGGACACAGAGAACTGAAGAGTAGGGAGTAGGCTCCTGAAAGGCTATCAAACCTATTTTCACAGGGACATTACTTATGTGCTCATTTGATGCAACACTTTAGAAAGCATTAATATAATTTCCCTGAAAATGCAAAAAATAAGAAAATAAATTTACTTTTTTACAACAAGCTAATAAGAACTGAGTTTCTAGGTCTTGTGGGCTTTTACCAGCCAGGACCTAGACTGGTCCAGTCTTGGAAACAAGACCCCAGTTTCAGGTCCCAGCCTCCTCCCTTCAAAAGGTGATGGATGTCCATAGAATCGAGACAAGAAATGGAGCTCTCCAAGGCTCCTCTCTGTGGAAGAAACCCCCAACCTAGACAGCAGCCTGTCAGCTAGGCTTGGGGTGACAGGCTGGAGCAGAGTTCCAAAGACTCGCAAACACTCCAAGGCCACATGAAGCACAGTACCCAGCCAGGGAGCATCCACGGGGCTCTCCCAGTTCAGCTTCCATGGCGCATGCCTTTGGACAAAGCCGTTAGTCTGCCGGACACAGCTGGACACTGCCTCCAGAGCCTTATAGATCTGAAAGTTATTGTAGTGGTCTGCTACCTGCTTGGGCAAAGTGGCCACTGCGCTCACTAGAGCGTAGTCCTCTGCCTGAGCACGACCTGACGACCCCACCAAGCCTGGCTCACTGGGAAAGCAAGTTGTGCAAAAAGCCGGATAGATCCCAGAAGGATTGATCCTGTTGGCAGTACATCGGTTCAGGAGACCTCCCAAAGCATCTGCCAGCTCGGAATCCAACAACTTAACCACCTTTTCATCATAGTAATCACAATCCCAGCTGGGGACGCCCTGCCGAAGAAGAAAGTAGCGGAAGCCATCCACCGTATAGCGGTCAAGACAAGTCCTGGGATCCACCACGTTACCCAAGCTCTTAGACATCTTCTGACCACAGACTGTCCAGTGGGAGTGGACATAGATGCGGTGTGGTGGGCTCATGCCGGCCCCTAAGAGGAGGGCAGGCCAATAGATAGCATGGAATTTGAGAATGTCCTTGCCTATGATATGAGAGGTGTTCGGCCACCAAGATTTGAACTCAGCGTCTGGGTAGCCAATTACAGTAAGGTAGTTGACCAAGGCATCCAGCCATACGTAGATGGTCTGCGAATCGTCCCCGGGCACCGGAATACCCCAGTGCAAGTGGCTACTCCTTCGAGAAACCGATAGGTCCGGCAGCTCCTCCTCCAACCACTGAAGGACTGTGTGATGGAATGGCTCCGGTGTTATGGCCTGAGGGTCGCCCCGCAGCCACTGCTGGAGCGGCTCTCGGAACTGGGAAAGCCTAAAAATGTAGTTTTCTTCCTTGGTCCAGGAGACCGGGTGTCCGCTCTCGAGAGATACAGGACACAAATCCCCCGACGGGCCGGGCTGCCTGGTGACCTTGGCTTCAGGCAAGAAGCACTCGTCGGAGGCGCAATACCAACCTTCATAGAGGCCCTTGTAGAGAAGACCCCGAGCCTTCAGCATTCCCCAGAAATGCTGCACAGCTATCCGGTGCCGGGCCTCGGTGGTGCGGATGAAGTCGGTGGAAGAGATGTCAGCCTCCCGGAAAAGCTGCTGGAACTGGGCAGAGACTCTGTCGCACAGCTCGGACGGAGCCAGGCCCGCGGCGGCGGCTGCCTGCTGAATCTTCAGGCCGTGCTCATCGGTACCCGTGGAGAATCCCGTGGCGGCGTCACTGAGAACTCGGAGGCGATGGTGTCGGCACAGGGCGTCCGCCAGTAGCGCGGAGTACAGGTGCCCGATGTGCGGCGCGGCGTTCACGTAGAAAATGGGTGTGGTGAAGTAGGCGCGCGAGTCGCGGGTATCGTCGCGGACACCAAGAGGGCCCGAGCTGTAGTGGCGTAAGCTAAAGTCCTCCGAGAGCGCGACCCTGCTCGCCCCTCTGCGTCCTAGCAGCCGGAAGGCAGAAACTCGCAGCATGACGCCGGCAGATCTCAAGCGGCGGAGGGGGCGTTCTGGAAGCACGTGTGAGGGGCGCATGCGCAGCCGGGCCCCAACGCCGCTTCCGCCCAGAAAGCCAATGAAGTCCGGCCCCGAGCTCCGGCCCTCCACCGCCCCTCCTGCGCTCCTCCCTCCACGGGCCTCTGGGCAGCTGTTGTGAATTGTGGGAGCGAGCGAGCATAGCTTAGGGAGCTGAGTGTAGGAGAGGTTGTGAAAACAGATAAGTCTGTATCTATAATATCCTGCGTGTCCTGCTCTGGGATGTAATTTTATATTTATGGATCTGTTTTTTGGGGTTGTTTTTTCTCCAGGCCGAGTTGCTTGTGGGCAAGAATTTTATATTCAGGCATTCCTCAAACTCCTGTCAGTGACCAGTTGCAGGAGTATACCCTCTACATAACCCTGGTCAACGCAGGAATCTAAAATATCATATACATTTTTCTCTCAGAACCTAGTGAATACAATAAATCCAGAAGGGAGGAGGGAGAAGGGAAGGAAGAAAAATAATGACCTAAATAAAGCACTTGAGGAAAGGGTAATAAGATCTGAAAAAGTAACAGAAGTATTTTCTCCAAATGCTTTTTTTGTTGAATCCATGAAAGAGGTTAGCCTGTGATGTGTCCAGTCTTTGCAGAGATTATTGAGATTCAGAAAGCTGGAATGCTTTCCCTGTGCACCTAAGGAGAAAAACAATCTTCAGATTTATTTCTCAGTGTAGTTGCCAGTAGTATTCTTCTAAAATGATCCTGAGGTTCTCCTAGAGAAGTGTTTTTCATGTTTGCTTTTAGTAAGGGAATCCTAGCATTTTTCAAAAAGGATGCCTCCAGAGCCCAGAATTGGATTCATATTAAACCTTGCTTCTTGACAAACTCTCATCTTTGGTCTATGACTGGCCATCTTTTTTCTCTCCCATTTAACTTAATGATTTAATAACAACATAACTTTATTATATTATTTTAATAAAGCAAAGGTAATGCCTGTGAACCTACAATCCAATTTATAAACTGGAAGTGGCTTTCTGTATGTGATCCCAGCAGAGCTGCATTAAAACAGCACCTGGAACCTTGTTAGAAATGCATATTCTTAGGCCCCACACTCACCTCCTGAATCAAAAATTCTGGGGGCTCCCAGCCATCTAGGTTTTAATGAGCTTTCTAGGAATTCTGATGCACACTAAAATTTGAGACCCACTGAACTAGGAGATCACTGGCAATTTAGACCTATGTACTCTTTCTCCTTGTATTCCTGTCTTCTTCACAGAAGTAATCATTGTCCTGAATTTTGCATATATGTTATTACATATATAGTATGTCTAAGTCTATAGAGACACAAGCCTTGAGAGTCCCTTGCACTGCAAGGAGATCAAACCAGTCAGTCCTAAAGGAAATCAACCCTGAATATTCATTGGAAGGACTGATGCTGAAGCTCCAGTATTTTAGCCACCTGATGCCAAGAGTGGACTCATTGGAAAAGACCCTGATGCTGGCAAAGATTGAGGGCAGGAAAAGACGAGGGCAACAGAGGATGAGCTGGTTGGATGACATCACTGACTCAATAGACATGAATTTGAGCAAACTTGGAAATAGTGAAGGACAAGGGAGCCTGGTGTGCTGCAGTTCATGGGGTCGCAAAGAGTTGGATAGGATTTAGAAAGTGCACAACAACAAAGCAACATATTGTTTAATTTTGCATGTATTAAACTTTCTAAAAAAGGATATCATGGGAATTCCCTGGTGGTCCAGTGGTTAGGACTTGGCCTTTTCACTGCATGGCCCAGGTTCAATCCCTAGTCTGGGAACTAAGATTGCAGAAGCCATGCTGGCGCAGCCAAAAGAAAAAAAAGATACCATATTACATGTAGTAGATTCATCCTTTTTGCCTGTAACTCTATAATTCATTTTGACTGCTACACAGTAATTTATGAGTTGAGGTGTACGGTGAGTTGGATCTGATTTCTGTGGTTATATAGAAAGTAGATGCTCATAGGAGTTACAACAGATATACAAATAGCCTTTGGGTACTTAGTTGATATGCTGTTTGGTCAAGCAGTTTAAGAAAGGGCAAGAGAAGGATAGATAAAACTGGAGGGTATGTACAGTACCCTCCAAAACTAGGAGAAAAATCAGCTTCTCCAGACATTTTTTTCTCCATAATTCTTTCTTTCACCTTGTCCATGTAATCAATTCTTAAACATAAAAAATGCTATTTTCCCCCATCTTAAAAAGAAAAAAATTCTCAATCTCCACTACTGCTCCACTTTTTTCCTTCTGTTTATAGCAGAACTCCTTAAGATAAATGGCTGGTAATACACATTTAAGTGGTTCAAGTGTTTTGCTCTTAGAAACAGTACTGCTATTAACCTTCTCATCTATATATATCTCCTGGTTCTTACATGCTGAAGTTTCTCATGGGTGTATATCTAAGAGTGCTATTGCTCAATCATATAGGATGTAAAAGTTCAATTTCACAAGATAATGCTATTTTCTAGCATGATTAAACAAATTTATATTCCCATCAGTGACTTACCCTTAAAGAATTCTCCCTAATTCTTGATATCATCCACTTCTTCATTTTTGACAGTCAAATAAGTATAAAATGAGTTATCTCACTAACATTCATAGAAACACTAGTCTCAATAACCAAAAGGTAGAAACAACCCAAATATCTATGTCTGATGACTAGATAATCAAATATCCAGTGAGTGGAATATTATACAGCCATATAAAGTACTGATAAATACCACCACATAGATAAATCTTTAAAAATAACCAGACACAAATGACCACATGTTTTATATTCCATTTATATGAAATACACAAAAATACATACTAGTGATTGCCTTGGGGTAAAGGAAGGTTGGAATGGAAGGAAAGTGAATGCTTAAAGGACAGAGTTTACTTTGTGGGGGGTAATAAAAAATTCTAGAGCTAAATAATGATCATTGTACAGCACTATGAATGTACAACTGACCCTTGAACAACATGGATTTATCCACTTATATGCAGATTTTTAAATACACACTACACAATTCACTGTTGGTTGAACCCACTGATGCAGAGGGGCTTACTGTAAAGTTATACTCAAATTTTTCACTATATGGAGGTTTGTGCTCCTAACCCCCATGTTGCTCAATGATCAACTGTCCTTAATGCCACTGAATTGTACACTCTAAAATAGTTAAAATGAAACCCTAAAGAAGCCACCAGAAAATTACTAGAGCTAATCAATTAATACAGTAAAGTCACAGGATATAAAATTAATACACAGAAATGTCTTGCATTCTTCCTATACACTGCTGCTGCTGCTGCTGCTAAGTCACTTCAGTCGTGTCCGACTCTGTGCGACCCCACAGATGGCAGCCCATTGGGCTCCGCCATCCCTGGGATTCTCCAGGCAAGAACACTGGAGTGGGTTGCCATTTCCTTCTCCACTAACAATGAAAAATCAGAAAGAGAAATTAAGGAAACAATCCCTTCACCATTGCAACAAAAAGAATAAAATACTTAAGAATAAACCTACCTTAAGAGACAAAAGACTGTATACGAAAACCATAAGACACTGATGAAATCAAAGATGCCACAAACGTAGATATACCATATTCTTGGATTGGAATAATCAATACTATGAAGTTGATTATAAGATATGGCAACTCACTCCAGTACTCTTGCCTGGAAAATTGCATAGATGGAGGAGCCTGGCAGACTACAGTCCATGGGGTCACAAGGAGTCGGACACAACTGAGTCTGCACACCCAAAGCAATCTACCAATTCAGTGCAATCCCTATCAAATTAGCAAGAGTATTTTTCACAGAACTAGAACAAAATTTTTCACAATTTGTATAGAAACACACAAGACCCCCGAATAGCCAAAGCAATCTTTTTTTTTTGTCAAGCCATGCCCTCCTCTAGGGGATCTTCCCAACCCAGGGATCAAATTCATGTCTCTTATGTCTCCTGCATTGGCAAGTGGGTTCTCTACCACTAGCAACACCTGGAAAGCCCTCTCAAAGCAATCTTGAGAAAGAAAAATGGAGCTGGAGGAATCAACCTTCCTGACCTCAAACTATACTACAAAGCTATAGTCATCAAGACAGTAAGGTACAGGCATAAAAACAGAAATATAGACCAATGGAACAAGATAGAAAACCCAGAGATAAACCCACACACCTATGGGCATCTTATCTTTGACAAAGAATTCAAGAGTATTCAGTAAATAAAAGACAGCTTTTTCAATAAGTTGTGCTGGGAAAACTGTACAGCTATATATAAAAGAATGAAACTAGAACACCTTCTGACACCATACACAAAAATAAAGTCAAAAATGGATTAAAAACATAAATGTAAGGTGAGAAACTATAAAGCTTTAGTGGAAAATGTAGGCAGTACACTCGGACATAAATCACAGCAAGATCCTCTTTGACCCCCCACCTAGAGTAATGCAAATAAAAACAAAAATAAACAAATGGGGCCTAATTAAACTTAAAATCTTTTGTACAGCAAAGGAAACAATAAACAAGGTTAAAAGACAACCCTGAGAATGGGAGAAAATAATTGCCAGTGAAACAATTGACAAAGGATTAATCTCCAGAATATATAAGCAGCTCATATAGCTCAATATCAGAAAAACAAATAGCCCAATCAAAAAATAGGCAGAATAAAACAAACATTTCTCCAAAGAAGACATACAGGTGGCCAATAAACACATGAAAATATGCTCAGCATTGCTCATTATTAGAGAAATGCAAATTAAAACTACAATGAGGTATCGCCTCACACCGGTCAGAATGGCCATCATTGAAAAATCTACAAAGAATAAATGCTAGAGAGGATGTGGAGAAAAGAGAACCCTCTTACACTGTTGGTGGGAATGTAAATTAATATAGCCACTATGGAGAACAGTATGGAGATTCCTTAAAAAAATAAGAATAAAACTAGCATATGACCCAGCAATCCCACCATAATAGAAAAAGACACATGTATTCCCAATGTTCATAGCAACACTATTTACAATATCTAGAACATGGAAGCAACATAGATGTCCATCAACAGATGAATGGATAAAGAGGATGTGGTACATACATATAATGGAATATTACTCAGCCATTAAAAAAATGAATTTAAGTCAGTTCTAGTGAGGTGGATTAAACTAGACCATTACACAGAGTGAAGTAAGTCAGAGAAAAACAAATATCATTTATTAATGCATATATATGGAATCTAGAAAAATGAAGTTGATGAACTTGTTTGCAGGGAAGGAATGGAGATGTAGATATAGAGAACAGAACTGTGAATATAGTAGGGGAAGGAGAGAGTGGGATGAATAGACAAAGTAGCATCAACATATATACACTACCATGTATAAAATAGCTGGTAAGAAGTTGTTATGTAACACATGCTGCTCAGCCTGGTACTCTGATGACCTAGAAGGCTGAGGTGGAAGGAGAGGAGGGAGGGATATGATATACATATAATTATGGCTGAATTGTGTTGTTGTACAGCAAAACCAACACAAAATTTTAAAGCAATTTTCCTCCAATAAATTATAAAAAATAAACGTTAAAATGGTAATTTTTTTATTGCTTGCATTTTACTGTAATAAAATGTTATCTCACTGTGGTCTTGATTTGCATTTCCCTAAACAGAAGTAGGGGGCTCCCCAGGTTATGCTAGTGGCAAAGAACCTGCCTGCCAATGCAGGTAGACGTAAGAGACGTGGGTTCGATCCCTGGGTCGGGAAGATTCCCTGGAGGAGGGCATGGCAACCCACTCCAGTATTCTTGCCTGGAGAGTCCCAAGGACAGAGGAGCCTGACAGGCTGCAGTCCGTGGGGTCGCAAAGAGTCAGACAGGACTGAGCAACTAAGCACACAGCACGGTGCTTTTAATAAGTCATTAATTACTTAGGAAATTTGACTACATTTTGAATTTAACCTTACATTAAATAGTTAAAACTCAATGCTGGTCTGCTAGGTTGTGAATTCTGGAGAACATAAACTGGCTTTTTGATCTTTGTGTCCACATAGTGCCTTACTATATAGTAGGCATTTCATAAAACTGGTTGTTTTGAGGGGGTTTTTTGCCTTGCTTGCATGCAGAGTCACTTTCAACTCTTTGCGACCCCTATGGACTATAGCCCACCAAGCTCCTCTGTCCATGGGATTTCCCAGGCAAGAATACTGGAGTAGGTTGCCATTTCCTCCTCCAGGGGATCTTCCTGACCCAGGGATCAAACCTAAGTCTCCTGAGTCTCCTGCATTGGCAGGCGGATTCTTTACCACTGAACCACCAAGAGAAGTCCTCTTTTTTGGATCAGGATCACATAAAATAGATTGAATTTTAAAATTTTATGATTATGCAAAAACTTTTCTCTGTACGGAATGAGTTGGATGATACATATCTCTTAGAAGCTCTAAGACTTCAGTGAACTCACATGTTCCAAACTTGAGTAGTTACCTTGAGAATAATATGCTACCAATTATAAAGAAAGCTGAGCACCAAAGAAATAATGCTTTTGAACTGTGGTTCTGGAGAAGACTCTTGAGAGTCCCTTGGTCTGCAAGGAGATCAAACCAGTCAATCTTAAAGAAAATCCACCCTGAATTTTCATTGGAAGGACCGATGCTCAAGCTGTAGCTCCAATATTTGGCCACCTAATGTGAAGAAGATGACTGATTGGAAAAGACCCTGATGCTGGGAAAGATTGAGGGCAGGAGGAGAAGAGGGTGACAGAGGTTGAAATGGTTGGATGGCATCACTGACTCAATTGGCATGAGTTTGAGCAAACTCCAGGAGATAGTGAAGGAGAGGGCAGCCGGCGTGCTGCAGTCCATGGGGTCACACACAGCTTAGCAACTGAACAACAAATTATGGAGAATGGTTTCACAAAGCTCATTCATTCATTCATTCAAAGACTAACTGGGGCCATACTGGAACATAGACAACTGATATTATATCTTCATCATATCTAGCCACATAAGAGTCTGCACTTGGGAAAACCCCCTATACAGTACAGAACTGAAAACTGTCCCTGAAATCTATAATTGACAGCAAATATAAATCAATAGAAAAAAAATGACCAATGTTAAAAAACATTTATTCCAGAAATGTATCCTACTTAATGTAATTACTCAATATACAACAAACCTGGGGATACACGACAGGCAAAAGATTATCTATGAAAACAAACATGATTGTGACAGTTGAATATCAGAAGGGGGAAAGAACTGACTATTTTACCGTTTACATTACAATTAGCAGATACATCAAAAGTTAAACAAGAAATAAAGATGGGATGAATAAGTAGAGCACAGATTTTTAAGAGAGTGAAAACAATTCTGTATGATACTGCAATGATGGATATATGTCAATATATATTTGTCAAAAATTTGCTGTACCTATTTGTCAAAAGGTACAACACCAGGAATGAACTCTAATGTCTTCTAAGGACTCTGAATAATATTGATGTATCAGTGACGTGTGATTGATTGTAACAAATGCACCATAACAGTGCCACAATGATGCTGGGTGTTAGTGGAAGGTTGTGCCTGAGTGGGATAAGAGGATTTATAAAAACTTTCTGTACTTTCCACTCAGTTTTGCTGTGAATCTAATATTATTCTAAAATATCAAGTTTATTTAAAAAACAAAATAACAAAACCAGAAAACAGACATTTTTTTCAAATGGAAAAATATATTATTGAAGAAATGTACATTTTTCTTAAGTATAAGTTGGAGATGCAAGATATTGTTTAACCAAAAGTATTTGTCTAAAAATGTACAAGCATTAAAGAGATATGGAGCAAAGATGGGTGATAACAAACAAAAGCTTACTGCCCAAAATACAGTTTTAAAGAAAAAAATCTAAAACTTCCCTGTTGTTCCAGTGACTCCAAGCTTCCAATGCAGGGGGCGCAGTTTCCATCCCTGGTCAGGGAACTAAAATCCCTCATGCCATGCAGAAGAGACCAATAAAAAGAAAAAACATCTAACATTAATATCTTAAACAATTTATAAACAGCTACATATGTAAGTAATATAAATGAATTATTCACTCATTAGAATACATTTTCTCAGCTTATTTCTGATTTCCTTGTATGTAAACTATTTCCTCTGACCATTTATGAAGTAAAATCAAAGAATTTAGGAATTAATGCAAAG
>SJYT01008956.1:83526-97833 GCA_006410635.1 Cephalophus harveyi
ACATAAAACATTGAAAATAACCAAAATGCTGTTTATTAAGCATAATAGTAATATAACTAAATCCTATATAGTTAAAATAGGAGGAATGTGTGTCATATTGACATGGAAATAGTGTTTTGAAATATCATTAATAGTTAAAAATTTTTTGTTGGACTTTTTGAGAGAAAAATGATTAAGTGATGCAATTCTGAACTAAAGGAAATGCATTTCCTTTTTCTAAAGATGATAGAAATTCTTTGAGGACATAATGATGCATCTTAGTCATTCATCTCTCCAATCATCAACTCTCAACTGGACTACTGCAGTACTTTCCAGAATGACTGGCCTTCCCCCATTTTGATCCTATTAAGACCATCTTCCTCAAATCAACCATAGTAACCTACCAAAAACACACTTATGTCACTTGCTTATTGCAAACTCCTCCTTTAATTTTTCCATTTGATTATATGATTTTCCTTTGTTGTATACAAAATAAAGTCAAAATTCCCTTTGTGCAACTTAGAAAGCCCATTACACTGACTCTTACCTCCCTTAAAGCTTAGTTTTCTTTCAAATTTTATGCTCTAGTAATTCTCAACTGTGTTGTATTCCTTCAAATTCATGCCATACTGTTTCATGATTCTGTAGTGTGGTTCATGCTTTTGCCTTTTCCTGGCACATACTCCCCACCTCTGTTTATCTATCTTATGCATACTCATCCTTCAAAACAGCTCTGTTATACCCTCCAAGCTGAGTTACAGGCTCTTTCGAGAGTTTCTATAGCATCCTATGCATGCTATCTTCATGCATAGTTCAGTTGCTCAGTCGTGTCTGACTCTTTGCGACCCCATGAATCGCAGCATGCCAGCCCTCCCTGTCCATCACCAACTCCCGGAGTTCACTCAGATTCACATCCATCAAGTCAGCGATGCCATCCAGCCATCTCATTCTCTGTCGTCCCCTTCTCCTCCTGCCCCCAACCCCTCCCAGCATCAGAGCTTTTTCCAATGAGTCAACTCTTCGCATGAGGTGGCCCAAGTACTGGAGTTTCAGCTTTAGCATCATTCCTTCCAAAGAAATCCCAGGGCTGATCTCCTTCAGAATGGATTGGTAGGATCTTCTTGCAGTCCAAGGGACTCTCAAGAGTCTTCTTCAACACCACAGTTCAAAAGCATCAATTCTTCGGTGCTCAGCCTTCTTCACAGTCCAACTCTCACATCCATACATGACCACAGGAAAAACCATAGCCTTGACTAGACAGACCTTAGTCGGCAAAGTAATGTCTCTGCTTTTGAATATGCTATCTAGGTTGGACATAACTTTTCTTCCAAGGAGTAAGCATCTTTTAATTTCATGGCTGCAGTCACCATCTGCAGTGATTTTGCTGCTGCTGCTAAGTCGCTTCAGTCATGTCCGACTCTGTGCGACCCCAGAGATGGCAGCCCACCAGGCTCCCCCATCCCTGGGATTCTCCAGGCAAGAACACTGGAGTGGGTTGCCATTGCCTTCTCCAGTGCATGAAAGTGAAAAGTGAAAGTGAAGTCGCTCAGTCATGTCTGACTCCCAGCGACCCCATGGACTGCAGCCTACCAGGCTCCTCCGTCCATGGGATTTGCCAGGCAAGAGCACTGGAGTGGGGTGCCATTGCCTTCTCTTTGGAGCCCCCAAAAATAAAGTCTGACACCGTTTCCACTGTTTCCCCATCTATTTCCCATGAAGTGATGGGACCTGATGCCCCATCAGGTCCCATCATTTTCTGAATGTTGAGCTTTAAGCCAACTTTTTACTCTCCTCTTTCACTTTCATCAAGAGGCTTTTTAATTCCTCTTCACTTTCTGCCATAAGAGTGGTGTTATCTGCATACCTGAGGTTATTGGTATTTCTTCCAGCAATCTTGATTAGTGAGCTTCAAATATTCTATTTGTGCCATTCTATAGCTCATAGCAAAAGAGAACATGAAAAATGACAGGTATGGAAGCACTGGGAATAGTCAAATCAGTCACACTAGATCAGAATCCGCTGTCTTTTTAGCCAAATTTACCGAGAAGTTGCTTATGACCAAACCTGCTCATCCTTGAGAATGAAAGACTATGGAATTTTCCTCTTCTAAAAAACACTTCTGAGAAGTAAGCTATTTAAAGAAGGCAGAAAGAAGAGACAAGAGGTCACAGTGATCTACAAACTAAATGATCTATCCCTTTTTTGAGAGTTTTCATGTGCACTCTTCAATGTAACTGAAAAATCTTTTCAGGTTTGTGTTCTATAAAATCTGAAATTGATCAAGATTTGCTCTGTAAATAATGGAAATGGTGGCAGAATCACTTCCTTTCTGTTACTGTTCTCAACCCTGTTTTATAATGTGAAAGCACATTAACAAATTTATTTTATGCTATTTGCCAATCATGATGTTAAAATATGAGATAAGATTATCTCTTTCAACCTTCATAACAAGCCTGTGAGGTAAGTACTATTATTAACTCCATTTTACAGGGGAGGGAATTGAAACTTGGGAGGTCAATAACTTGCCCAAGATCACGTCTCTAGTAGGCATTAGAAGTTGTATTTGAACCCAGGTAGTCTGATTCCAGGGCTCACAGTAACACTCATTACATTGTTCCATTTTGAATTGTTCTTAACTCCAGGTAAATAGCAACTTGTAAGGCTGAATAAATCAAGTTGTCAGTTATTATTTAATTGAGTATACTCTGGGACCTGTGGAAGTGTTGGTTACTATCATAAGTCTTCTAACAGAATATTTTAAACTTTATAGATGTTAGTGAAATTAATAATCCACATTAATGTCTCTTCTTTGCAGTTAAATTTTTTTATTATGTTTAATATAAACATTTTATTTGTGGCAGTTTAGTATATGATTTTTCCAACAACAAAAAAAAACCCTTCATGTGAAAAGAAATCCTCAAAAGTGCTATCTAAAGACTAAGAATGGAATTTTTTTTAACTTTAACTTTTTTCCTTCTAGACTCCAGAAATAGTTTCCTGACTTCCTTTCTGGAAATGATTTTTGTTTCCAACCACGTTGAGAATCCATTTTTTTCATTCTCTCTCTCTCTCTACTTTTGCTTTCTTGGTAGTAGCAGGGAGGAAGGAGGGGGTGGGCACAAGAAAGAGGGAAATGAGAAAACAGAAAAAGAATTGCATGCCACTATGTCTGAATATAGCCTCTACTTGTAGGTATTTCCATCTGATTTGCACTTTTGCCTTTTTATTTCTGTTTCTGGACACCTTCTTTATCATCCAGCCAACTGGAATAGACAAAGCACTGTTGGTGCCCTGAGCGACAGAACTCTGGTAGGGGGCTGGCTGTAAATTGACGTGGCATGGAAATTCTCCGCTAAGTTGTAGCAGCTTGCATGTTTCTACTAAGATCAAGCCCAGCCTCCCAGAGCTGTAGCTTAATCATCATGAGTTCAGCGACTTTACAGAAAAATGGATAGAAAAAATCTTCAGCTCCTTTCTTTGGACTCAAATGTTTTCTTTTTGAGTGTCTATGTTTTAGCGGAAAAAATCCAAGCAGTTAAGTCTGTAACTTTCTTTTTGCAGCTTAAACAACAGAGTTTGCTGGTCTCCCTCCCCTATCCTGCAATTTAATTCCTTACAGATTTTGCCATGGGGTGCGGACTTAGAAAGCTAGAAGACCCTGATGATAGCAGCCCTGGAAAAATATTTTCTACCCTGAAGAGACCGCAAGTGGAAACAAAGACAGAATTTGCTTACGAATATGTATTGCTGGACTTTACATTACAAGGTATTTTTGCTTCTATTTTATTTGTTAAATGAAAGATTTCAAAGATAAAGGACTACTAGTTTTTTAAAGGGTTGGTTTGTGGCTTTTTACATGGTGCTTCATAATTAGATTGTGCAATCAATCTAACAATAATGCTTTGTTTCTTAATTACATTCTGAAAGATTTCAGTTCTGTTTGCTTTGTTTTTTGTAAATTTGGCTCATATGTGCTTTATAAAATTAGAAAAACTGCTTGGAACCAGTTCTTTCACTTTTAAATCAAATGCTTATTTGTAGAAGGATACATGAAAAACCGCTTGCTTTCTCGGCCAAGTAGCTATAGCCTTAATGACAGTTTATGTTTTGAAAAAGATATGAAAGGCACAAGAAGGTGGCATGTAGGAAATGTTACTTGCATCATGTGGAAGAATATTTGCTGAGACAATTCTGAGGCCTTCAACTGTGTTAAATGTTGTGATTGTGCTAGTCATTTGATATTTTTGACCAAACTAAACCTGAAGTTTGAAAATACAGTAAAAAAGAAAAAACTATAGTCTTCTGTAAGATACTTCCTTTGCTTGATACCCGGTCTCTAACAGAGAAACTCCCTGTTCCAGAAAGTTGGAAACACAAATAAACAAGCCCAGATGGCAGCCTTGTGCACAGAATAGAGGCAGCTCGACTTCACAAATACTTTACCTCACTTCTTTTGGAAACTTTACTGTACAATGACATTGATAAAACTTAGTTTTTAAAAAGCAGAAGTATATCTTTAATTATAGGGTACTAAAAATGAAGTTGAGTGTCTTGCTTGCTATTAGAATGTCCAGATATTAGTATTAAGTTCTTATTGGCAAGTTATGCTTTTAAATTCTAATAAGCTGCACATTTTATCAGTTAATAGATTTATACTAAGTATATTATCAGGTTAGATATTAATTTCTATTAAACACAAATTCTCCATTTTTTGGTTTGTTCTGTAAACAGTGCATCTTTGTGCAAATAGCAAGAGCAGCCCATTTTTCTTTGTCAAAAACTGAGCTAGCCAGCAAACAAACTCCCTTCTAGAGGCATATGCAAAGTCTGTACATATATTTTTAATGTGTTTACTTTTCCATTTTTACCTAAGGTTAAGGCTACCAAAAGGAAAACTGTCAATATTCTTACTTTTCTTTTTAATGATGAAAGTTAAAAGTAGATAAAGATAATGGTGATAATCAGAGAAGTAACTACTCAAATGAATTTTTCTATACTTTTTCAAAAACCATCATTTGAGAAAATATTTGTAATGTGGTGCTATATTTTCTCCATTGATTTTCATTGTCAATTAATTTTTAGGACTGATTCTTATAAATTCAAGGACACAAACACATATTTTCTTTAACCTCAAAACCTTATCTGTTCATAAATATTAGGCCAGAGCCATTCTGATCTGTGCTTTAAGATTTGCTGCACAAATCCCCATAGGTCTTAAAGTAACTTGAATTTTTTTTCTGATTTATTTCTTCCCAACAGTGTTAGCAATATCAAACAAATTTGTTTAAATGCAGCCATCCTTGGATCAGAAAGATCTACAGTTTTCTTCAGACGTCATTTTGGTTTTGTTATTATTAGAAGCCCTTTTCTCTGTGAAAGGAGTAAAATTTCTACCTTTAACTCTACGTGTTTGGATAAGATGATGGAGTATTACAATATAAAGTGGAGATACGGGCATAGTTTGCAAATGCTGGCTCAGAAAGCAAGCGTGTATTTTAAAGTTGCACCTGGTTCTTATTTGGTGCAGGCGCCTAGTCTCCTGGTGTTCCCTTTCTCTCCGATTCTTCCACATGTTTTTGGTTTTGTTTTGTTTGTGTCTCTGCCTTTGCTTCAGAAGCCAAAACTCAGTATCAGCCCAGCTCCACAAATCACCTTGTTCTCTTCTGTTGTATCTCACCCCCACCTATTCTTCTAGTGTACAGAGAAGTGAGTCACATGGGGGTTAAAGCACGCCAACCTTCTAGGTTTAGCCCCAGCCATTCTGACCTGGAGTTGCTGTAAGGACTACTGAATAGTGGCATCTTCTGCCTCTCAGAGGCCATGTGCAGTGTGCAACCTTCCAGGAAACAAAATGGTCTGGTGGCGACAGCTGTGTATGCTCATGAAGAGCCTGTCTCTTACATTGTTCTCCTCTGTTTTTCCCAACAGAGAACATGGGATAGGGAGTTAGTCCCAGTGGGGCAGGAGACCCTTTGAAATTTTTAGTGCCTTGTGTTATAGTGGCTATAATTATCTTGAACAATTTGTTTTCCATTTAGTTCCATTCCCTCTGTGTGTGTGTCCCTTTCCCACACTTGTTTTTTAGTGCAGTGGGGACTTTGAGCCATTATTTATATATCTCTGGTGGTGGTGGTGGTTTAGTTGCTAAGTTGTGTCCAACTCTTGCAACCCCATGGACTATAGCCTGCCAGGCTCCTCTGTCCATAGGATTCTCCAGGCAAGAATACTGGAGTGGGTTGCCATTTCCTATGGGAGAAATAATAGTCTAATCATTAAGCACACAAGGGTCTGGAGTCAAGTTCCTGGCTTCTGAATCTAGGCTCTTTCACTCACTAACTCAGCAAGTTTATGAACTTTGCTGTATCTCAGCTTCCACATCTATAAAATGGGGATTCTAATGGTGCTTACATAATTAAGGATTAAAGGAGATTATACAAAATAATCTCTTTGAAAAAGTACTTGGCACTTAGTAAGCAGGGCTTCCCAGGTGGCTCAGTGGTAAAGAATCTGCCTGCAATGCAGGAGACACAAGTTCAACCCCTGGGTAAGGAAGATTCCTTGGATCAATAAATGGCAACCCACTCCAGTATTATTGCCAGGAGAATCCCATGGACAGAGGAGCCTGACAGGTTACAGTCCATAGAGACACAAAGAGTCAGACATGACTGAGTGACTGAGCACCCATGCACAGAATCACTTAACAAAAGTTAAGTATTATCCCTCCTAGCTTTATGCCAGGTCTAGTAATTACACTATTGAGATTTCAGCACAGTCTTTGTGATAAATTTTCTGAATTATTGTATAGTAATCTATACATGTGTATTTATGAGAGTGTGTGTCAGAGTTTCTGACACACATTACAGAATTTATTAGTGAAAAGTTAAATGAACTCTGCAAATGATCAAGAAGGGTTGGTTTGCCTCTTGTGCAATCCCAGAAAATAATCTGAATAACCATGGCCTTAAAGATTTTTAGAGCATGTATAGTTTTATGATTAAAAAGAAATTTCTATAATATTAGAAACCCAAAAGAAGGATGGATGGTAACTTCCTTATTTGACTTTCTAATAGAATTATGTAAAATCGCATTGAGAAAAATTTTGCTGGGCCCTGGCTAGCTTTCTTATTATGAGAACAGAAACTCTCACTGCCTTTTGTTATCATTGTTACAGTAATAAATATATTGATGTATGGATTCCATAGAAGATGCTGATAAGTAATGAAATACAAAAAGAAATAGCACATAGTTTTTGCCTTCTGGTATTTTAAATTCTAATTGGTCAGACTGGACAAGATTATGAACTCCTCAAGGTCAGGAAGTATGCCGTGTCCACCTTTGCATTGCTGTGTTTGGCACAAGACTGATGGCCAATAAGTGGTGTTGAAATAATGGGCTTCCCAGGAGGTGCTAGGGGTAAAGAACCTGCCTGCCAGTGTAGGAGACATAAGAGACGTGGCCTCAATTCATGGATCGGAAAGATCCTTGGATCAGAAAGATCCCCAGATTGGGAAGATCCCTTGGAGGAGGGTATGGCAACCCACTCCAGTGTTTCTACCTGGAGAAACCCATGGACAGAGGAGCCTAGCGAGTTATAGTCTATAGGGTCGCAAAGAATCGGACACGACTGACAATGTGGACCTGCAATGAGGAGAGAATGCAAGGGGCATTTGTAACAGACATTACCAAAGAGGAACTTAGCCTGTGGCTGGCTGGATAGAGAGGAACAGAAAGAATGAGAAATCCAGGATAACTTCCCAGTTCTGAGCCTGAGTAACTGTGGGAATAACCATGCCTCCCACAGTACGAGGGGCATCCCACAAAGAGCCCGTGGGTGAAACAGCAATTCCATTCCAGGCACGATGCCTGTGAGGTGGCAGTGGAACATCCTGGCAGAGAGAGTTATAGGTACACGGATGGAGATGATGACTTCCAGGAGGACTTGAAGTAAATAAAGTCTTAAAGAGGAGAATATGGGCAGAGCATAAGTGCCTTGGGCTGAGTCATTAGGCATATTTAATTGTATTGAGGACTATTCAACAAAAATGACAGAGTCTACAAGTCATTCCCTTGTAGCTCAGTCAGTAAAGAATCTGCCTACAATGCAGGATGCCTGGGCTCAATTCCCTGGTTGGAAAGATCCCCTGGAGAAGGAAATGGCAACCCACAACAGTATTCTTGCTTGGAGAATCCCATGGAACAGAGGAACCTGGAAGGCTACGGTCCATGGGGTTTCAAAGAGTTGGACACGACTTAGCAACTAAACCACCTCCAACAAAAATGACAGTCTGAGGACAACTGCAACTTATATAGCACCAGAGAAAACAAGGAAATGAAGGGTTTCAAAAAGCAAGAAATGATCAGTAATTTTAAATACTAGAGAACTTTCAAGAAGAATGAAAATGCAGCACTGAAGAGAATGCATCTAAAAATCAACAAGAGATGGATAAAGTATCAGAAATGAGGGAAGGAAGGAAATAAGGAAGGTCAGTCCAGCTAAATTTTCTGTATCTGTTTGACTCATAAGTTCTTGAATATTTTATCAAGCCGTCAAAAGATTTTCAAATGTAAAATGCTACGTAAAAAGAAATTTATAGCAAAAATTGCTAAATTTACTCAAGCATCAACATAATCTTTGACATGGTGCCTAGTGTAAACTCCTACCAGGTGAAAAACTGCATACAGACTTTTCTTATGTTTAAATTGGTGGGATATTTTGGTTTAAAAATGTAATAAAACCTCACAGTTTCAGACTGTTATAGAAGAGAAAGATCCCATTCTGACCTGGGGGAGTAGGGAATCTCTGATAATAGCATACAGTGAAGGCAATGGCACCCCACTCCAATACTCTTGCCTGGAAAATCCCATGGGTGGAGGAGCCTGGTAGGTTGCAGTCCATGGGGTCGCGAAGTCGGACAGGACTGAGCGACTTCACTTTCACTTTTCACTTTCGTGCATTGGAGAAGGAAATGGCAACCCACTCCAGCTTTCTTGCCTGGAGAATCCCAGGGACGGGGGAGCCTGGTGGGCTGCCATCTATGGGGTCGCACAGAGTCGTACACAACTGAAGCGACTTAGCAGCAGCAGCAGCCCACTTATTAGCTAAGATGGTAAGGCATCTGCTAACAATTCAGGAGACCTGGGTTCGATCCCTGGGTCGGGAAGATCCCCTGGAGAAGGAAATGGCAACCCACTCCAGTACTCTTGCCTGGAAAATCCCATGGACCAAGGAGCCTGGTAGGCTACAGTCCATGGGGTCACAAAGAGCCGGACACCACTGACCAACTTCACTTTCACTTTTCAACCCACTTGAATAAATATTGATGTTGGGAGGAAAATACATTTCTATTGGCAATCTACATTATATTGGGGTTTTTTCTTATATCTTGGTGGACATTTATTTATTCTCTGAACTAACACTTACTCAGCACATACTGAGCTCAGAATGAGGATACAGAGATAAGTAAAGCCCAGTCCTTGACTTGTAAGAACCTGCATCCTAGCAAGCATCCTGCTGAGGGGCATTCATTTATGGTGCAAACACTCTATGCTGTGAAACAGGCTTTGCTAGAAATTTGAAGGTTGTAGAGGTGGAAAGAAGAGCACTTCCACTTGATAGGTAGATCCAGAAAGACTCCTTAAAAGACATTCCACCTCAGGCTTCCCTCAAGTGGTAAAGAATCCACCTACCAATACAGGAGACACAGGTTCAATCCCTGGTCTGGGAAGATGACACATGCCCATCGTGGCAACTAAGCCCATGTGCCACGTATACTGGGTCGGTGCTTTAAAACCAGGAACCACAACTACTAAGTCCACGTGCCGCAACTACTGAAGCCCGTGCCCTACAGTCAGTGCTCCACAACAAGAGAAGCCACTGCAATGAGAAGCCCACATATCGCAATGAACAGTAGCGCCCACTCACCACAAGAAGAAGAAGCACGCACAAAGCAACAAAGGCCCAGTACAGTCAAAAATAAATAATTTTTTTTTTAAGAAAAAAAGCTTGCTTAATTGCTAAAAAATGTTTAAAAAAAATTTTTTCAGTGCCACCGCCTGTCATCTAAAGAATGAGTGGAAGTTAGACAAAGATTTGTATCCATATTACATAAAATGAAACTGAAAATCAAGAAGGAAAAAGCAACTGAATAGAAAAACGGACAAGAAATTTGGACAGGTAGATTATAAAACAGGAAATCCAAATGGCCAACAGACATATGAAACTGTGCTCAGCTTCATTAGTAATCAGGAAAAATACATGCTGAAACCACAGGAGAAACCACTACAAATTATCCAAAAAACAGCTAAAATGTTGAGAAAATGAAAGTCATGTCCAACTCTTTGTGACCAGACTCCTCTGTACATGGAATTCTCCAGTCCAGACTATTGAGGTGGGTAGACATTCCCTTCGCCAGGGGTTCTTCCCAACCCAGGGATTGAACCCAGGTCTCTTGCATTGCAGGTGGATTCTTTACCAGGGAAGCCCCTAAAACGTCAAAAGACTGCTGATACCAGGTGTTTGTAAACTGGTACACCACTTTGAAAAAAAAAATGCTTTGTCATTATCTCTTTAGCAAAGATCCATATCCCAGTGGAAGCGTGGCTACACATTCACCTGCAGCACATACAAAAATATTGATAGAAGGACTACTTGTAATAACTCCAAAAGAGTGAACAACTCAGAAATCTACAAACAAGAGATTGGAAAAGTAAATTATGGTATATCATATGATGCAGGGCTTCCCAGGTAGTGCTAGTGGTAAAGAACCAGCCGGCCGGTTCAGGAGACACAAGAGATGCAGGTTCGATCCCTGGATCAGGAAGATCCTCTGAAGTGGGAAATGGTAACCCACTCCAGTTCTTGCCTGGAAAATTCCATGGATAGGGGAGCCTGGAGGGCTACAGTCTATGGGGCTGCAAAGAGTCAAACACTACTGAGCGATTGAGCACATGTACCTGTATATACAATGCAACCCTATACTACGGAAGTAAGACTCAGTTCAGTTCAGTCGCTCAGTCATGTCCAACTCTTTGCGACCCCATGAACCACAGCACGCCAGCTTTTTCTGAAAAGGGCCAGATAGCAAATATTTTAGGCTTTGTGAGCCATGTGATCTCTGTCCTGACTACTCAGCTCAGCCAATGTAGAGTCAACATACCATATGCAACAAAACAGACCATAGGCAGTACTTTTGTGGTCCTCTACTATAATGCAATCAGAAAAACAAATCATAACTACACAAGCTGTACCAGGTGAATCTCACGAGCTTAATGTTCAGTGAAAGAAAACAAACACAAAAGCACATATTGTATGATTCCATTTACATAAAGCTGCAAAAATTGGGAAAACTGAACTATAGTGTTTATTTACATTCTTGCATGCATGCATGCTAAGTCGCTTCAGTCATGTCCAACTCTTTGCCACCCTACAGACCATAGCCCACCAGGCTCCTCTGTCCATGAAATTCTCCAGGCAAGAATACTGGAGTGGGTTGCCAAGCGCTTCTCCAGGGGACCTTCCCGACCCAGGGATCAAATCCACATTTCTTATGTCCCCTGCTTTGGCAGGCATGTTCTTTACCATGAACGCCACCATTCTTGCTTAGTTAATTAAGAAGAAGAGCAAGGAACTGAGGACCATAAAAGTCAAAGAAAAAGTCAAGTTAGCACAGAGTGGGAGAGAGGGATTGTGATTGGAAAGGGTAGAATGGTAGGCTTCTGAAGTGCCTGTCATTTTCTGATTTTTGAATGGATGGCATTACCAAATGTTGGCACTTTTAAGTATGTTTTGTGCTTTTTGTATATTGTGTTTCTACCCCCAGACAAGATTTTTTTTAAGGTTAAAAAAAAAAAAGCTAAGTAGGAAGTGGGAGTAAGGCAAACAAGGTTGAAAGACAAGATGAACAGACTCAGAAATAAGAGAATATTTCATGGTTTGGGAATTGCAAATAGAATAGGTGGAGTGCAGCACATGAAGGAGGCAGCAGTGGAACACAGACTGCAAGAGTTTTAAGTGGTCATGATGTGATCTTTTGCACAGCTGCCTATAATAACGAACTATGTAGTTCCTCGAGTTGTAGTGTATTTCAAAACTACAATTAATATATTAAACATATTAATGAGTGACTACAAAGATGGCAACTTTTATTGAAAACAAAAAGTTATGCAATTTGGATGTTCCTTATATAGTAGTTTATATTTCTAAGTAAAAAACATTTTGACAAGTAGCGTAAACCAGATACTCCTTTTAATATCCATACATTAAATTGCTTAATAATTTATAGGAATCAAAAGCTTTAGTGCAGCTCATGTCTGAATTTTCACATATTTTGAATTAACAAATTGCAAATGAAGTTTTACTTTCCTGTAGGTGCTAAAAGGGCTTCCCAGGGGGCACTAGTGGTAAAGAATCTGCCTGCCAACTCAGGAGACGTAAGAAACACAGGTTTGATCCCTGGATCGGGAAGATCCCCTGGAGGGTATGGCAACCCACTCCAATATTCTTGCCTGAAGAATTCCTTGGAGTCATTCTGTCAGGTTCAGTCACAACCTTTGTTGTTGTTGTTGCTGTTCTATTGCTCAGTTGTGTCGGACTCTCTGCAACCCCATGGACTGAAGCACACCAGGTTTCCCTGTCCTTCACTATTTCCTGCAGTTTGCTCAAACTCATGTCCATTGATTCAATGATGTCATCCAACCATCTCATCCTCTGCCGCCCCTTCTCCTGCCTTCAATCTTTCCCACTATCAGGGGCACAGCCTTACCACTCACTAACAATCTGGGCAAGTTACCAAACCTCTCTCTTCCTGAGTTTCCTCATCTGAGAATAACGACAATATCTACCTTATGGAGTTTTTGTAAGGACTTATTAATATTAGGCATGTAAAGCACTTCACATAGTGCCTGGCACAGAATACCTTGGTATATGTTACTTGTTATTTTTTACTATAATTGCTAAGTAAAATATGGAGTTTGACAGTCTGTTCCTTTTTGAAAATATGGTAAAATTACTTGCCAGTGTTTGCATATCGTATCTTTATCAGAGGAACTAATGTTTCATAAATATTTCAAAAATACATACCAATCTTCACAAAAAAACACATTTATATGTCTTGGACTTTTTTCATAGAGTTACATCATCAGGGCGAAGCTTTTGGTATTGAGCAAGTTCTTAGCTTTGTACTAAAAGAATGTGACTTTTTTGTATTTTTAAAATTTGATCTTTATCTATGAAGTTTTTAAGCAAAGGACCATAAAAAAGTGTACTGATATTTTATTTCAGAAACTATGAGGAAAAATGACAGAACATTACTTAGCCTTCTATATGTTTACATTTTAATGAGAAAAAAATCCACACTGCATGTGGGTAGTTTTCAAAGCAACTACAAAATACTTTCCTTCACAATGGGCTTGTAAAGTATAATAAAGCTTTTACAAATCATGTAGCATTAACTGAATAGCAACCAACCCCACCCATTAATGCTGTCAACAACATTTGTTCCTTCTCCCAAGGAACTGAGAAGGAACTCTCGGTGGTTGAGGAGCTAAGAGCAAGATGGCTCGCAGCTGCTGCTAACTGCCTGTGCTCTTGAGTTCTAGCCAAAACAACCACGCCTCCCCCCTAATTTCCTATGTTTTAAAGTAATAGAGTCTCTGATATTACCACCCCAGTGTAAGGAGATCAAATCAAAGGCTTGATGCAGACACCAAGCCTATCACAGAGGTGTAATTATCCACTCTAGTGAGCGCTGATGAAAATACCTCACTCTGTGGGCACAGCTCGCCCTTCCTCACGTCTCTAAGCTGAATCAGGTTGCCAGTCTCTTTTCAGCACAGTTTAAAGCATTATTAAGAATAGACAGGATTACATGAAGGGATGTTCTCAACAAAACTTCCAGATTTATTTCTCTTTTCCTTGCTCCTGGGTTTACTTTTCTTGAATGACACTGGCATGTTTATTTATCTTTTTGTTTTTTTTCTTTACAATACTGTATTGATTTTGCCATACATTGACATGAATCCACCACAGGTGTACATGAGTTCCCAATCCTGAACCTCCTCCCACTACCCTCCCCATACCATCCCTCTGGGTCATCCCAGTGCACCAGCCCCAACCATCCTGTATCCTGTATCGAACCTAGACTGGCGATTCATTTCTTACATGATAGTATACATGTTTCAATGCCATTTTCCCAAATCATCCCACCCTCTCCCTCTCCCACAGAGTCCAAAAATCTGTTCTATACATCTGTGTCTCTTTTGCTATCTCGCATACAGGGTTATCGCTGTCTCTTATACACATCTTCCATAGGATTCTCCAGGCAAGAACAC
>SJYT01008961.1:5599-16646 GCA_006410635.1 Cephalophus harveyi
TTCCTTAGATTTCTCAAATATCATCTCTTCTAGCTGGCTTTCTCTCTTTTTTAATAATTATGAAAAGAAACAGGCTTTTAAATAAAAAAAATTCAAGATGAGACTATATTACAGGATTGGTATTTGTCAACACAAAAACATTCAAATATGCATCACTGTAGGGTTTAATTAATATCTAGATAATGAATTCACAAAAACTAATAAAGAGTCAAACACAACTATACAAAAACTATAAATAAAAGAATTTTGTTCCAGATATCTATTTTGTAAATTTTCTCATTATTTAATACTTCCGGAACACCAATACATGAAGGAAACTATGCTACTAGCACAAGAAGAAAAGCATACAAGCAAGCTTTGCTGCATTAAAAAAATTCATCACAGAATTAAACAGATACACATATCAATACATACAAATAACTATGTAAGCTAAGTATAAGAGGGATCATAATAGATATCTGAGAAAAGTTTTAAAAAATTGGAGTGGAGGTAGTCCTTCTCATTTTAAGTAGGTTTTTGAAGATTTTCTTTCCATAGAGGGGGATAAAGTATACATTTTAGATTTTGTAAAACTGGTTTTTAAAACTGTGATGCAAAAACAGCCATAAATAATATGTAAATTAAAATGTGTGTATTAATTCCCTGTTGTTATTGTTCACTCACTAAGTTGTATCCAACTCTTGGCAACCCCATAGACTATAACCCACCAGGCTCCTCTATTCATAGGGTTTTTGAGGCAATAATAGAGGAGTAGATTGCACCATTTCCTTCTCCAGGGGATCTTCCTGACCCAGGGATTGAACTCATGTCTCCTGCATTAGCATATAGATTCTTTAGCACTGAGCCATCAGAGAAACTCTGTGTTAATTCCCTTTCGTTGATGTAATAAATTTTCTCAAACTTCATGGCTTAGGACAACACAAATTTATGATTTTAAATTTCTGGAGGTCTGAAGTCAAGAATCAAATCATGAGCAAGGTTGCAATTGTGTAAAAGGCTTCATCCATTTTCTAACATTTTTCGTTTTTAAGTTCTGCTTGCATTTCTAGACACAAGGCCCTTCCTCACACTATCCCTAACCTTTGTTTTCATCATATTTCCTATCATTGGCTCTGATCCTTCTTACTTCACTCTTATAAGGATTCTTGTGATTGCATTAAATTTAGAATAATCTACCAATCTTCAGAAACCTTAATTTTTAATTTAAAGTCTTTTGTACTACATAAGGAATTGATTTTTCATATATGTGTATACAACATAGTCATTAAATACTATTATAAATATTTATAATATTTTATAAATACTTTTTATAAAGTATACTCTATTTAAAGTTATTATAAAATATTGACTAAATTTTATAATATATTGGCTGTATTTTATTTTATTGGCAAGGAAAATTATCCACAGGAGCCAGAGATTAGGATGTGGAAATGTATTGATGTTGTTGCTGTCATCATTGCTTAAAAATTAATTTGGGGAGGGTGACTATAATTCAACCTACTGCAGTATAGCTCTACTCCAGTAAAAACTTATTTATGAAAACGAGTGGCCTGCTTGATTTGGCCTATGAGTCAAAGTTTGGCAATTCCTCTTTTAAGGATTCAGCTAGAAACTCATTTTGTATTTTACACACACCTAGTATTGAAGAAAATTAAATGTTTCATCTTCAAAGAAGGAAAGACAGACATGTGGAAAAATAGTTTCAAGTAGAAATCTCTATTGATGTCCTTTTCATTATAGGGGATTGGAATGCAAAAGTAGGAAGTCAAGAAACACCTGGAGTAACAGGCAAATTTGGCCTTGGAATATGGAATGAAGCAGGGTAAAGACTAATAGAGTTTTGCTAAGAAAATGCACTGGTCATAGCAAACACCCTCTTCCTACAACACAAGAGAAGACTCTATACATGGACATCACCAAATGGTCAACACCAAAATCAGATTGATTTTATTGTTTGCAGCTAAAGATGGAGAAGCTCTATACAGTCAACAGAAACAAGACTAGGAGCTGACTGTGGCTCAGATTATGAACTCCTTATTGCCAAATTCAGACTTAAATTGAAGAATGTAGGGAAAACCACTAGACCATTCAGATATGACCTAAATCAAATCATTATGCTTATACAGTGGAAGTGAGAAATAGATTTAAGGGAATAGATATGATAGATAGAGTGCCTGAAGAACTATGGAATGAGGTTCGTGACAATGTAGAGGAGACAGAGATCAAGACCATCCCCATGGAAGAGAAATGCAAAAAAGCAAAATGGCTGTCTGAGGAGGCTTTACAAATAGCTATGAAAAGAAGAGAAGCAAAAAGCAAAGGAGAAAAGGAAAAATATAAGCATCTGAATTCAGAATTCCAAAGAAAAGCAAGAAGAGATGAGAAAGCCTTCCTTAGCGATCAATACAAAGAAATAGAGGAAAACAACAGAATGGGAAAGACTAGAGATCTCTTCAAAAATGTTAGAGAAACCAATGGAACATTTCATGCAAAGATGGGCTCGATAAAGGACAGAAATGGTATGGACCTAACAGAAGCAGAAGATATTAATAAATCAAATCATTATGCTTATACAGTGGAAGTGAGAAATAGATTTAAGGGAATAGATATGATAGATAGAGTGCCTGAATAACTATGGATTGAGGTTCGTGACAATGTAGAGGAGACAGAGATTAAGACCATCCCCATGGAAGAGAAATGCAAAAAAGCAAAATGGCTGTCTGGGAGGCTTTACAAATAGCTGTGAAAAGAAGAGAAGCAAAAAGCAAAGGAGAAAAGGAAAAATATAAGCATCTGAATTCAGAGTTCCAAAGAAAAGCAAGAAGAGATAAGAAAGCCTTCCTCAGCTATCAATGCAAAGAAATAGAGGAAAACAACAGAATGGGAAAGACTAGAGATCTCTTCAAGAATATTAGAGAAACCAATGGAACATTTCATGCAAAGATGGGCTTGATAAAGGACAGAAATGGTATGGACCTAACAGAAGCAGAAGATATTAAGAAGAGGTGGCAAAAATACACAGAAGAACTATACAAAAAAGATCTTCATAACCCAAATAATCATGATGGTGTGATCACTCACCTAGAGCCAGACATCCTGGAATGTGAAGTCCAGTGGGCCTTAGAAAGCATCACTATGAACAAAGCTAGTGGAGGTGATGGAATTTCAGTTGAGCTCTTTCAAATCCTGAAAGATGATGCTGTGAAAGTGCTGCACTCAATACACCAGCAAATTTGGAAAACACAGCAGTGGCCACAGGACTGGAAAAAGTCAGTTTTCATTCCAATCCCAAAGAAAGGCAATGCCAAAGAATGCTCAAATTATTGCACAATTGCCCTCATCTCACATGCTAGTAAAATAATGCTCAAAATCCTCCAAGCCAGGCTTCAGCAATACGTGAATTGTGAACTTCCAGATGTTCAAGCTGGTTTTAGAAAAAGCAGAGACCAGAGATCAAATTGCCAACACCCACTGGATCATGGAAAAAGCAAGACAGTTCCAGAAAAATATCTGTTTATTGACTATGCCAAAGCCTTTGACTGTGTGCAATATAGTAAGATGTGGGGCTAAATGCTCTGACAAACATCCCTGAATCTCAGTGTCTTAGTAAAACGAATGTCTACATCTTGCTCAAATTAAAGCCTTACATGTGCTACCTACTAATTCAAAAAGTACTATATTTAAGAATATTGTTTTATTACAATGAAATATATATTTCATATATTAATTAAATAGGCATACTATGTACTCTTTAATATATGTATATTTACACATAAAATTGAAATCACTCTGTATTAAAACTTTTTTAACCAACAAAGCTTATTAATATGAAATAAAGATGTGGTAACTAAAATTGGAATAAAACTGTCAAAATACAGTAGTATAGTATAACATTTTTCATATGATTTACTTTCAATAAGAAAATATGATAAGTATTTCATGCTATTGAGAAAAATTGATGGTAATACAGGAAACTATAAGTTTCAAAAGAATAATTTTAATATAGTTCTGCCAGCAAATCACTAGAATGTGATGGCAGTCTTTTTCAGAAAGAATTATAAAGCTATTCTTTTGAAACTTATAGTTTCCTGTATTACCATCAATTTTTCTCAATAGCATGAAATACTTATCATATTTTCTTATTGAAAGTAAATCATATGAAAAATGTTATACTATACTACTGTATTTTGACAGTTTTATTCCAATTTTAGTTACCACATCTTTATTTCATATTAATAAGCTTTGTTGGTTAAAAAAGTTTTAATACAGAGTGATTTCAATTTTATGTGTAAATATACATATATTAAAGAGTACATAGTATGCCTATTTAATTAATATATGAAATATATATTTCATTGTAATAAAACAATATTCTTAAATATAGTACTTTTTGAATTAGTAGGTAGCACATGTAAGGCTTTAATTTGAGCAAGATGTAGACATTCGTTTTACTAAGACACTGAGATTCAGGGATGTTTGTCAGAGCATTTAGCCCCACATCTGACTATATTAAGCATTATGAAAGCATTGTAAACCTGGTAAAAACTTTGAATTTGTGTTAAGCATTTGAAAATCCTTTAGTCAAAACTAATTTTTCTACATAAATGTAATTTATGTAGGAAAACCTATTTTCCAACAACAGACTTTCAAAGTATAAAACATTAAACTGAGAAATAAAAGTGTTTACTAATGAAGGAAATTTAGAGCAACCTGAATTCATAGCAAGGCATGATTACCCATGAGAAAGCTTATGAACCATACTCACCATGATTCCTGAATGGGTGGTAGACAACAGTATTTTTTACCCATGTATTATTTTATTCCTTCTCATTCTCTCTGTGTGTGTGTGCATATACAGAGAGAGAATTGATTATATGTGTGTGTACATATATACATATACATATATGTGTGTGCATGCTAAGTCATTTCTGTCATGTTCAGCTTTTTGCAACTCTGTGGACTATAGCCCACCAGGCTCCTCTATCCATGGGGTTCTCCAGGCAAGAATACTGAGTGGGTTGTCATGTCTTCCTCCATGACATCTTCCCGACTAAGGGATCGAACACGTGTCTCATGTCTCCTGCATAAGCAGGTGGGGTCTTTACCACTAGCACCATCTGCAAGAGCACACACTTCTGGAGAGCAGTCAAGTCCTACCGATACATGTAAATGATCAATGCATGGATCATGACTTAAGCAGTCTCAATGGTGAAATATGAAAGAGAGAAAACCTATCAGTTTAATTCCGTGTAAATTATTATCCTTATTTTATCCAGCTTATTTTTATTCAAAAAAATAAAATTTGTATTATTGCCTGGATTAATATGTGGATAACAAAGGCAATTAAAATACCAAAAGTTGGAAGGCAAAAAAGAAGAATCCAGTAAAACAAAATTCTTCAGAAAATAGGATTTAAAAAAAAAATTTGAAACAGTTTTTCTGCATAAAATTTAATTTCTGTACATCTAAAGTTAGTGTACTAAGCTAAACTTTTAAGTTAAAATGCTTTGTTATAGAACTTGAAAGCTAAATGCAACCATTTAATCTCATTATCAAGAGTCAGCAAAGTAGCATCTGTTTGGCTGTTCAGTTTAGCTTCTGTGATTCAGCTCTGGAGTCTCTTCATAAAACAAAATTATCCTGTAGCTCTACTATGCATTTATGCATGAGGAAATCCTCTTGAACTGCAATTTTTGAATCACAATACTTTAATTTGATATTTTTTCTGAATAAAAGTTGTAATGCTCAAGTAATTGCATCCATCAGAACAAGTATGACACATAAAATGATCCACATAAATTCCATTGCTTAATCTGAAATCCTGAGCTGACCTGTAAAAATGGATATTCAAGGTTGCATTTACTTCAGTAATGAAAGGCTATTCTTGTTCCCTTCCCTCTTTTGGATTCTTTTTAATAATGTTGTGCTTTTAGATCATTTGCAATTTGTTATACAAAGGTTTTGCTTATTTTTCACCCCTCTATACTTAGTACAGCTGTTGTAAAGAAAGCTAGTGTTAGGAAATTTAAAAGCTAATCTGAAATTCCACTTACTAAAGTGTCAGGCATATGTGTGCATTGATTAACTACAGACTGAGAACCATTTGGCCCCTGAATATGTAGAGCAGAGAAATAAAGATCATACAGACCATTGAAAAAGGATTAGTGGTAAAATTAGGCGGGAGTATGAATCTATTGATTAATCTGCACTTTTGGCTGCCTGCATTATGAAGATAACAGGCTTCCTNCTCTTATTTTCTTTCCATTTTCTTTAAGTTTATTTTGCTCTTTTTCTAAGTTTCTTTGGTGGGAGCTTAGAGTGTTGACATGAGACACTTCTTCTTTTCTAATGTAAATATTTAATGTTATAAATTTCCTTCTTAGCACTTTTGGCTATGTCAAATTTTTACATGTTGCATAGCATTTTGAATTCAACTTTTCTCATTTTATTTTCTGTTACTTCCTTTATGGTCCATGAATTATGTAAAGTTGAACTTAGGTAGATTAATTCATTTCATTCTGCTTTCTATATTTAGGAATTTATTTTTTAATTTAAATTTATATTCATGAAAAATATATTACTATGTTTGTATCCTAATACCCAAGTTGTGTTTAGCTTTTACCTCATTTCCTCCATTCAGTTCCTTTGCTACTTGTAAAGGCAAAAGCTAATTTGTTTGGGGATTTTCCCTCCATTTTTACTGTATCCATATGTAGTTTATTTTCCTTTTTGTTTCAGTGATGGTTGTTGTTACTGATTCCTACTTCCAGTTTCCATGTGTTGGTCATTTTCCTTTTCATTTTGGTGGTGGTTGTTGTTACTGATTCTTTCCGTCATTGTGGTTGGAGAACTAAATATGATCTCACACTTTTTACATTTGTTAGGTTGTTTTATGACTCAGGATATGGTCTATCTTCATATATGTTCCATGATTACTTGAAAACAATGAGTATTCTGCTGTTGTTGGGTGGATTGTTCTATAAATGTTAGTTGGATCTTATTGGTTGATGGTTTGTTCAGTTCTTTATATCCTTGTTGATTTTCTAATTGTTTTATCAGTTTTTGAGTAGGGGATACTGACATCTCCAGTTTTATAATTATGGATTTATTTATTCTCCTTTCAGTTCTATCAATGTCAGTTTCATATCAAGTTTTTTCCTACACAAAATGATATTTATTCTATTTTTAAAAATCAATTCTCTAACAGTTAATACATAGATTCATTTCGTTAAGAAATTTCCATTTAAAATAATGCTATGAATATGTGTTAGGGCCTGTCTCTTATACACATCTGAATAGTTCATTTCATTCTGCTTTCTATATTTAGAAATCGATTTTTTAATTTAATTTTATATTCATGAAAAATATATTACTATGTTTGTATCCTAAAATACAAGTTGTGTTTAACTGTTACCCCATTTCTTCCATCAGTTCCTTTGCTACTTGTAAAGGCAAAAACTAATTTGTTTGGGGATTTTCCATCCATTTTTACTATATCAATCTATATGACCATGTCATTTTTCTTATTTAGCCTGTTTAAGGTGTGTATACAGATTGACTAACATCAAATATTGAACCACCTAATTTTCACCATCTTTGAATAAATCCCACCTGGTTTATTACCTTTTATAATATGATAGTTTATATTACTGAATTCTACTTGCTAATATTTCAGTTAAAGAATTTTGAGTCAAGATTCATGAGAGATACTGGTATGTGGTTTCTGTATTTCTTTTCCCTTAGCTCCCCTCCCTTCCTTTCCTTTCTTTCTTTCATTGTCATTGCCTGGTTTTGGTGTCAGGTTAACACTAGCTTCACAAAATAAATTTGGAAGCATTCCCTCTACTTGTATTTTCTAGAAGAGACTGTGTAGATTGGTAATATATCTTTAAACATTTGATGAAGTTATCTTTCAAAGCCATCTTGTATTCAAGATTTCATTTGGGGTAATTTATTTAAAATATACATTTAATTTTCTTAGTAGCTATAAGGCTATTCAAAGTATTATTTTATATTGAATTAGGTAAGTTGTGGCACCTTGTGATTTTTGAAGAATTGGTTGATTTCATATAAATTGTGAAACTGAAGTGCATAGAGTTTTTCCTAATTGTACTTTGATGTATTTGAGGCTCATTATAATAATTACTTTCACTTGTGTCTTCTTTTTGCTTTGTCAGTTTTACTAGAGGCTTGTTAACTTTACTGCTATTTTCAAAAGAACAAATTCAGTGTCAGTAATTTTTTTCTATTTTCTTTTCCATCTTGACAACTTTTGCTCTTATTTTCTTTCCATTTTCTTGTTTATTTTGCTCTTTTTCTAAGTTTCTTTGGTGGGAGCTTAGAGTGTTGACATGAGACACTTCTTCTTTTCTAATGTAAATATTTAATGTTATAAATTTCCTTCTTAGCACTTTTGGCTATGTCAAATTTTTACATGTTGCATAGCATTTTGAATTCAACTTTTCTCATTTTATTTTCTGTTACTTCCTTTATGGTCCATGAATTATGTAAAGTTGAACTTAGGTAGATTAATTCATTTCATTCTGCTTTCTATATTTAGGAATTTATTTTTTAATTTAAATTTATATTCATGAAAAATATATTACTATGTTTGTATCCTAAAACCCAAGTTGTGTTTAGCTTTTACCTCATTTCCTCCATTCACTTCCTTTGCTACTTGTAAAGGCAAAAGCTAATTTGTTTGGGGATTTTCCCTCCATTTTTACTGTATCCATATGTAGTTTATTTTCCTTTTTGTTTCAGTGATGGTTGTTGTTACTGATTCCTACTTCCAGTTTCCATGTGTTGGTCATTTTCCTTTTCATTTTGGTGGTGGTTGTTGTTACTGATTCTTTCCGTCATTGTGGTTGGAGAACTAAATATGATCTCACACTTTTTACATTTGTTAGGTTGTTTTATGACTCAGGATATGGTCTATCTTCATATATGTTCCATGATTACTTGAAAACAATGAGTATTCTGCTGTTGTTGGGTGGATTGTTCTATAAATGTTAGTTGGATCTTATTGGTTGATGGTTTGTTCAGTTCTTTATATCCTTGCTGATTTTCTAATTGTTTTATCAGTTTTTGAGTAGGGGATACTGACATCTCCAGTTTTATAATTATGGATTTATTTATTCTCCTTTCAGTTCTATCAATGTCAGTTTCATATCAAGTTTTTTCCTACACAAAATGATATTTATTCTATTTTTAAAAATCAATTCTCTAACAGTTAATACATAGATTCATTTCGTTAAGAAATTTCCATTTAAAATAATGCTATGAATATGTGTTAGGGCATTAGGAAGCTGAACTGAATCTAATAATTATTTAATACAGTCTGTTACTGATTACAGGTATTAAATTATACTTTCATGTTATAGCAATGAATTCCAGCTTCAAAAGTTTGACTTATTCTGACTCTGAAATTCAGGTCAATTAGAGTTTTCTAAGTGACTGCAAGAAGTTAGACAGTTTACCAAACTGGATAAGACATGGGACTTTAAGCAGAGTAGAAATATAACTTGCCCTGTGGTACTTAATAAGTACATAATATCTAAAGAAGCAGCCAATAGTATCACATACAAGCTTACATATTACTGAAATAAAGACCTCTCATTTGCAAATGGCCTTAATATGTTTTATGCCCAGGATTATAGGTAAAATCAACATAGATTTATTCATTACAAGGATAATTTTAGCCAAAAAGAGTCAGGCTTGTCATATAAAAGAGCAAGAACATATTTATGTATGTATTTATGTATGTATACTTTTGTCCCCATTATGACCAATATTTTATTTTCTTTATGATAATTATAATTATAGGAAAACATGCATGTATAACAGAATATAATAATGGTAGTATATGTATATAGTATATATATATAGCATATAGTATATGTAAGTGAAAGTTGCTCAGCCATGTCCGATTCTGTGATTGCATGGATTATATAGCCCATGGAACTCTTCAGGCCAGAATACTGAGGTGAATAGCCTTTACAGTCTCCAGGGGATCTTCCCAAGCCAGGTATCAAACCCAGGTCTCCGGCAAAGCAGGCATCTTCTTTACCAGCTGAGCCACCAGGCAAGCCCAATACTGGAGTGGGTTAGCCTATCCCTTCTCCAGAGGATCTTCCTGACTCAGCAATCAAACTAGGATCTCCTGCACTGCAGGCTGATTCTTTACCAATTGAACTATCAAGGAAGCATATAGCATATCAGTTCAGTTAGTATATAGGACGGCAACCCACTCCAGTCTTCTTGCCTGGGAGAATCCCCATGGAAAGAGGAACCTGGTGGACTTCAGTCCATGGGGTTGCAGTCAGACACTTGTGAGTGACTAAGCACATTCTATATATAGTTTCTTTGCAATATACACTTCTCATATATTGATACTTTTATAGCATATTTGGTATGAATATAGATTTATTATATAAGTATATATTTATTTCTAATAAACATATTGTATAGTACATCTCCAATGTAAATTTCACATAAATAGATTTGTATATTTATCAAAAGTTAAATTATTAGCTGAACAATACCATCAACCAATAAGAGCCAACTGACATTTATAAAATAGTTCACGCAACAACAGCAGAGTTTTCATTCTTTTTGAGTAATCATGGAACATATACAAAGATAGACCATAACTTGCATTGTTTTACAATTGTTTTGTCACACTACAGGTCAGTTTTCAAAAATTCAGTAAAATCAATAAAAGATAATAAAATATAAGAAGTAAAATTATATTAAGTTTTCTAGAACCTATTATCAGGGTTATTACATTTGATAAGGTTCACATTTTTTATTTTAACTGTGTTTATCACCAAGAGAATATGGCCAAATTTGTGACAGCCCTATAAAGCTAGATAGTATTATGTTCGTGTGTGTGTGTCTCTGTGTGTGTATGTGGTATTACAGTAATATTCCTAGGTTTAATTTCAAGGTTAAAAAATAATTCAAAATACTTCATAAAAACGTACTCACAATGAGGAGAAATAACTTTATTGGTGCATGGAAGAAAAATGTTTTCATAAAAGAGCAA
>SJYT01008970.1:0-41162 GCA_006410635.1 Cephalophus harveyi
GTGGGGTACTGATGTTTGTTTTCTTTCCTGGGATGGAAAAAAAGAGAGAGAGAGAGAAGTCAGTCATCATATCCAGACTGCACATAGCTGAATTTTTGATACCATTAATATGTTTTGACTAACCCAAAGGCTCATTGTAATTTCTCTAAACCTCGTAGTGGTCGCGTCCACTTTCTGTCTGCCTAAGTTTATAGCTCAGTCTACTCGGTTTTTCATATTTGATATTGTGCCTGAGGGAATTCTCAGTAAAGACCATTTTTACTTGCAACCTTTCTGGCAAAACTGGGCGTCAGTCATCAGACCCAGTCACTCTCAGGTATAATGAGCATTCTTGTCAAGTATGATATGGTTGTCTAACTGCTGTATACCATGTGTTTTTTTTTGAAGGGACCTTCACAGTGAGTAGCCTAGTGTTTAAACACCAGCTCTGGCTTCCCTACTATCAAAGTCTTCTAAATGTCTATCTTCTACCTTCACCTCTTCCCAGAATTCTAGCCTCATCTATCCAGCAGCCAATTCCACATTTCTACCTGCTTGTTTATTACACATATCAATGATAACATGTTCAGAACAAAACTCTCGATTCTCTACCCTGCAGGACCATTCTCCCTTCAGACTTTTATAGCTCAGAGAATGGTACCATTATTCACTCAGTATCTGAAATGAAGGCCTGAAGTAATGTCCAGAGCCTCTCTTTCCTTCTTCTCTACATGTGCCTGCTAAGTCTCTTCAGTCGTGTCTGACTCTTTGTGACCCCATGGACTGGAGCCCGCCAGGCTCCTCTGTCCATGGGATTCTCCAGGCAAGAATACTGGAGTGGTTGCCATTTCCTCCTCCAGGGGATCTTCCCGACCCAGGGATAGAATGCCATTCTCACGTCTCCTGCGCTGGCAGACAAGTTCTTTACACTAGTGTGGAAGTCCATCAGCCAATGCCTCAGATGGACTCTCTTCTTCCACATTTGCCCACTACAGTTCTCCACAAAGATGTTTCAATTATCTTTTTTAAGTATAGCTAAGATGAATGCTCCTCCTTACACTGCAATCCCATTCTTCCAAACTTCACCCAAATGGGGACACATCTAAGTAATTATCTATTGGTTGACTAAAAACCCATGGTGTAGTGAAGAGGATATGCTTTGGAATCAAAGAGATCGCTTCTAATTAGACTTTAGGCTTTTCTACACAATGGCAGTGTGAATTTATACACAATAGCTAACATTTTAAAGCCTAATTTTTCAATCTGAAATAAGATTAAAAGGAGTACCTGTGTGTCATTCATTCATCCATTCTAAAAACATCTGTTGGACGACTAAGAGTGTCAGGTACTGTGATGAGCATTGGTAGAGAAAGTAATTAAAATGGATATAAGACTGTCCTTGTTTCCCCTGGTTGCTCAGCGGTAAAGAATCCACCTGCCAAGCAGGAGATGCAAGCTCATTCCCTGAGTCCAGAAGATGACCTGGAGAAGGAAATGGCAGCCCACTCCAGTATTCTTGCCTCAGAAGTTGAAATTCCATGGACAGATGAGCTTGGGGGCTACAGCCTATGCGGTCTCGAAAGAGTCAGACCTGACTTAGCAACTAAACAAGGCTGTCCATAAATTGCTTAAGTTTATAATTGAACACAGTGTCAAATGAACACAAGTAACAAACAATGGGTGCCACTATGGTCTGAATGTTTGTGTCCCCAGAAATTCACATGTTGAAATCCTAATGCCTGGTGTAATAGTATTACTGGCGGGGCCTTTGAGAGGTGCTTAGGTCGTAAGAGTGCAGACCTCATGATGGGATTAGTGTTCCTATAAAAGAGACCAGAGAGGATTCTCCTACCCTTTCTTCAATGTGAAGATACAACTCAGAAGCTCAGAAGTCTGCCACCCAAAATAAGGCCCTCTCTTGGTCATACTGGTACTGTGCTCTCAGATTTCCAGCCTCCAGAACTGCAATAAATAAGTTTCCAATTATAATCCACCCAGTCTTTTATATCTTGTTATGGCAACATGAACCGACTCAGACAGGTGCTCTGTCCTTTGGTCTTCTGATACTAGGCATCATCTATCTTCTATTTCAACCTTCATCAGCTATCTTCTGATTCTTAATCCTGAGCTATTTTTACTTTATTATGGTGCCTTACTTACACTGTCATCTATTGGAACAATATCTAGTTTTAAACTTCACAACACAAAGCTGGTATGATTTGTTCTCAAAGGATTTCTTGGGCAGTCCTCTTAGTGGAATGTAGAGAAAGGCTGTAATTACTGCCCTCCATAAGCACTCAAGCCATGTATGGTACTGACTAGATGTGGTAAGATGCATGAGGTGTTGAACATGTTCCTTGAAGGTTATAAATACGTGTGTGATATCGGTAGTAAAATACAAGAATTGGGTTTTAGTTACAGCAACATGCCATAATTAGCCAGATGACACCTATAACCACAAAAAAAGAATGCAGTTCAATAACCGGAATAGATCAAGACCCCAGAAACCACAGCTGCAACTGGTGCCAGCTGGAAGCCCGCTCAGACCAATTCTCTTTGCTCACGAGCACCAGGAGACACCACCCGTTGGTGAGCAAAGTGTCACTGGCTCAGCTTGGGAGGTCCAGGCTGCTTGGAATCCCTGGAGGCACGGGACAATTTCTTTCCATATTTGGCCTCAGGAACTCAAGCCCTCAGTTCTCTGGAAGAATCACAATTCAGTTCTCAGCAGCGAAAAGTCAAAAGAACAGGTTTTCCACCAGCAACTGAGCCAGTCAGAAGCTGCCTCTTTTCAGAGGCTCTGAATCTAGTTCTGAAATAGTTTGGTTTTCACTTACACCAAACAGCAAATACAACCATGATGGAAAGGTAGGTGGTTTGGGAAAATTCTGACTCCATGCCTGTGCACCGGTGGGTAAGCCGTTTCCTTTCTTCAAGCTTTCATTTTCTCACCTATTAAGTAAAGGTGGAGTAGGAAGCTCTAGAAGGCCTTTCTCAGGTGTTTGAAAGAGCTTGGAGCTCTGAAATAGCCCAGGCCCAAGCTTTTCTCCTACCTGTGGTTCAGATCACTGACATCAGCCTTTGGGGCCATATTACTATACTCTGAGCTTCCTTTCAGGAAGTTGCTTTGCATTAAGTAAGCTCTTACTGCTCTCTAGTCCCACTCTATTTGTCCAATTTTACCTCATTAACTACTTGTATTTTCTCCTCTTTGAATCTTGGGGCCTCTCTTCTTTGTAAAGTCTCTTAATTTGATGCCTTAGCAACTGCATTTGTATTTCTAGTGGAACCGTCTACCCAGCCTATACTTCAAAACAGGAGAAGTACCTCCTTGGAAGAAAGGCAGATTGCCCCTTTATAAAGAAGCTCTTATACATTTCTTTTCCTCAATGTAAGCATTTACAGTGTCAAGATAAGTGGAAGTTCAGTTCAGTTCAGTCACTCAGTTGTGTCCAACTCTTTGCAACCCCATGAATCATAGTATACCAGGCCTCCCTGTCCATCACCAACTCCCAGAGTTCACCCAAACTCATGTCCATTGAGTCGGTGATGCCATCCAGCCATCTCATCCTCTGTCGTCCCCTTCTCCTGTCCCCAATCCCTCCCAGCATCAGGGTCTTTTCCAATGAGTCAACACTTCACATGAGGTGGCCAAAGTATTGAAGTTTCAGCTTGAGCATCAGTCCTTTCAATGAATACCCAGGACTGATCTCCTTTAGGATGGCCTGGTTGGATCTCCTTGCTGTCCAAGGCACTCTCAAGAGTCTTCTCCAACACCATGTTCAAAAGCATCAATTCTTTGGTGCTCAGCTTTCTTCACAGTCCAGCTCTCACATCCATACATGACCACTGGATAAACCATAGCCTTGACTAGATGGACCTTTGTTGGCAAAGTAATATCTCTGCTTTTTAATATGCTATCTAGGTTGGTCACAACTGTTATCTGGGTGTGTGTGCTCGCGTGCGGGCTTGTGTGGTGGGTCTGAGCCGGTTTCCTCCAGCATCTTACATCTTCACCATGAACTAAGAGGAGGGACGGGACCTTTAACAATATATAAAATACATAATCAACAAGGACCCACTGTATAGCACAGGGAACTATGCTCAGTATCTTTTAATAACCTGTAATGGATGGCATCACTGACTCGATGGATGTGAGTCTGAGTGAACTCCGAGAGATGGTGATGGACAGGGAGGCCTGGCGTGCTGCGATTCATGGGGTCGCAAAGAGTCGGACACGACTGAGCGACTGAACTGAACTGAACTGAAAGATTAATGAACCCATTCAGGCATTTGTCCCATAGACAGTTATTAAATACCTTCCATGTACCAAGCACCATGCTAGGAGTATTACATATACCTTAAGTGTGCATGCTCAGTTGTGTCTGACTCTTTGTGACCCCATGAAATGTAACCCACCAGGCACTTCTGTCCATGGAATGTTCCAGACAAGAATGCTGGAGCAGGTTGCCTTTTCCTACTCCAGGGGATCTTTCTGAACCAGGGATTGAACCTACATCTTCTGCATTGGTAGGCAGATTCTTTACCACTCCGCCACCTGGGAAGCCCACATATACCTTATATCATCAATCAAATTAAAAATATTAATTTAACATCTACTAAGAATCTGGAAACTAAGATCATGGCATCTGGTCCCACCACTTCATGGGAAATAGATGGGGAAACAGTGGAAACAATGTCAGACTTTATTTTGGGGGGCTCCAAAGTCACTGCAGATGGTGACTGCAGCCATGAAATTAAAAGATGTTTACTCCTTGGAAGGAAAGTTATGACCAACCTAGATAGCATATTAAAAAGCAGAGACATTACTTTGCCAACAAAGGTCCGTCTAGTCAAGGCTATGGTTTTTCCAGTGGTCATGTATGGATGTGAAAGTTGGACTGTGAAGAAAGCTGAGCACCAAAGAATTGATGCTTTTGAACTGTGGTGTTGGAGAAGACTCTTGAGAGTGCCTTGGACTGCAAGGAGATCCAACCAGTCCATTCTAAAGGAGATCAGTCCTGGGTGTTCTTTGGAAGGAATCATGCTAAAGCTGAAACTCCAGTACTTTGGCCACCTCATGTGAAGAGTTGACTTATTGGAAAAGACTCTGATGCTGGGAGGGATTGGGGGCAGGAGGAGAAGGGGACGACCGAGGATGAGATGGCTGGATGGCATCACCGACTCAATGGACGTGGGTTTGGGTGAACTCCGGAAGTTGGTGATGGACAGGGAGGCCTGACATGCTACAATTCATGGGGTTGCAAAGAGTCGGACACGACTGAGTGACTGAACTGAACTGAACTGAACTGAAGAATCTGGAAACATACATGCTACATTTTTTATAAGTTTTCCTGAATTTTCCTTTAATATCTTTCCTGTTTAAAAAACTAAATAAATTTTATCAAGATGTAACTTACATTTTGGCAATACAATTCAGTGAGCTTTGACCAATATACTCACCCATATAACCACTCCAACCAAAATACAGAACATTTACATCACCCCTTGAGAGTCCCTTGTGGTCCTTTGCAATCAACTCCTGTCTATTCCTGGCTCTAGGCAAGCCCCAATCTGTCATTATAGATTAGTTTTGTCTGTTCTAGAATGTCATTTAAGTGGAATCATGCAGCATGTTCTCTTGTGTGTCAGTATATTGATTTTGAGATTTACCCATGTTGTTTGTATGTATTATTCATTATCCCCTTTTACTGTTAAACTGAATACATTGCAAAGATATGCCACAATTAGTTAATTCATTCCTATGGTGATGATCACTTGAGTGGTTTCTAGTTTAGGTTACAAAAGATAAAACTGCCATAAACATTCACGGACAAGCCTATGTGTGAATACAGTTGATACTTGAACAACAGAGATTTGAACTGTACTTATACATGGATTGCTTTACAATAAATACTATAGTACTGCATGATCCACAGCTGGTTGAATCTATGGATGCAGAACCACAGATATATAATGACAGTGATGGGACTTGAACATTTTGTGGATTTTGGTAAACGTGGCAAGTCATAGAACCAATACCTTCCATATAACAAAGGACTATGATGAGATTCCCTGGTGGCTCAGTGGTAAAGAATCTGCCTGCTAATGTAAGAGACACAGATTCAACTCGTGATTTAGGAAGATCCCACATACTGCGTAGCAGCTAAGCCTGTGTGCCACAACTACTGAGCCTGTGCTCTGGAGACCACGAGCTGCAGCTACTGAAGCCTGTGTGCCCAACGGAGAACCCACTGCAACGAGAAGCCTGTGCCCTGCAATGAGAGAGGAGCCCCTTTCTGCCTTTGCTGCAGCTAGAAAAAAGGCCACTCAGCAAGGAAGACCCAACCCAGCCAAAATAAATAAATAAATAAAAAATTTAAAAAAGAAGACTATGGCACATGCTTTCATTTCTTTTAAATAAATACCTCAAAATGGAATATCTAGATCACATACAAATGTATTTTTTACTTTATAAAAATCTGTCAAGCTATATTTAAAAGAGTGGTACCATTTTACACTTCCAGAGTTCTAGCTGCCCCACATCTTCACCAGTACTTAGTACTGATATCTTTTGATTCTGATGTCTTTTAATTCCTGCCTTGTAAGTGGATGTTTAGTGGTATTTCACTGTGGTTTTAACTGCCGTTTCCCTGATGACTAGCAATGTTGAGTATTCTTGGATATGCTTATTGATCCTGCCTATATCTTCATGCATTACTATAATAACTAGGATCTTCTGTTTGCTGTGGACTAGAAGCAATGGTGGTGGACATCCTCTCTTATTCCTACCCTTCCAGAGAATGCATTCGGTCATAAACCATAAGATATAATGCTAGACATAGCAGGTTTTGTAGGTGTAGTTTACTTAGAGTTTGTTCATGAAAGCTTGTTTTTGATTTCTTGAGATAATCATATGTTTTCTCTCATTTATTCTATTAATATGGTAAATTATACTGATTGATTTTTAAATCAATTATTAACTTTGCAATTTCATTTGTTCATATATGACAGTAAAGCATCAGAAATTAAAAACTGCCCAAAACCCACAATGCATGGGTGAGCCTTGTCTACTGATGAGTTTCTTTATAGGGAGATCTGGATTGTTCATAGTGTTTAGGAATTCCCATGTCAGTATTTACATTTCTTTTCCCTTTGATTGGTCAGATACCCCATAAAAATTTTGTCCTTAAACGTTAAGCCCTATTTCCCACTGATTTATTGCTTCATGAAGGAAGAGAATATTATTATAGGGTATGTAGGCTTTCTGTGTAATCTCTGTTTTCTCTTTGGTTCTCAAACATCAGCTTTGTCTCTGGTTCAACTACTCTAAGGACCAACCCTCCATTATTTTGTGCTGTAGGAAGGAAATGATGTCTATAATATTAGAGAGGAGAAAGTATCTAAAGGTGTGGTTTCTTCTTACACAATCTTTAGGCAATCATTCTGAGACCCCTTTCAGAAGTATTTGATCATTTGAACTTCTGAAACTTTCTGGAGTTTCATGGGTACAGAATAGAATGTTTTCAAGACCCTTGTATTTCTAACTTGGGTTTCAGAGTTCCAAAATATCTTGGCTATCTCTTATTGATAGTTTTCTTGTTTCTTGTCTTTTTGTCTTTGTGAATTTATGCCTTCTTGAAGGAGAAGGCAATGGCACCCCACTCCAGTACTCTTGCCTGGAAAATCCCATGGATGGAAGAGCCTGGTAGGCTGCAGTCCATGGGGTTGCTAAGAGTCGGACACGACTGAGCGACTTCACTTTGACTTTTCACTTTCATGCATTGGAGGAGGAAATGGCAACCCACTCCAGTATTCTTGCCTGGAGAATCCCAGGGACGGGGGGGCCCAGTGGGCTGCCGCCTATGGGGTCGCACAGAGTCGGACACGACTGAAGCGACTTAGCAGCAGCAGCAGCAGCCTTCTTGAAATCTTTTCACTGTCTTTCGAAACGCAGTTTGCAGAAGCAAGAGAGATGCTTAATCATCTTGCTTAAAAAAGAAAGCAAGTTCTGGCTTTGTTTTTTTTTTTTAATGTTTTTTAAATATTTGATGAGGAAACTGAGACATATTAAGGCTACAGGAATAAGCAGACATTACCACAGGGGCTTGTAGGCTATGAAAATATGTTCTTCTTCCTGAAAGCAGTGGAGAGCAATGAGGGAAAAGGAGGATAGCAACGTAATCATAATTAGACTTTAAAATGAGTCTATGTCTGGAGTATCAGAATTTGTTGAAAAGAGTCAAGAATAAAGTAAAGACTAGATTGGAGGCTCTGGCAGCAATTTAAAAAAGAGTTATGGCAATTTGATCTAGGGAGTGGATCACGGACCAGCACCTTCATCCCTACAATTAATGGTTTCTCTCAGTCTGTCTTCCTTCCTTTCTTCAATTTGGCAGAATTAATCCTGCCAAATGTTACCTTCAAAAAATTCCCCTGCTACATCTTCTTCTATCGGCTGAAATATTAATATCATCTAGTTCCTAAGGATCCCCCAAACACACCCTGAATCCTCTACTTTGCTGCCAGAATTATTTTTCGAGAACACACGCTTGATTATGTGACTCATGTACACCTATGGCGGATTCATGTCAATGTAGGGCAAAACCAATACAGTATTGTAAAGTTAAAATATATATATATATATATAAAGAAAACTTTTCAATGACTCCCTAAATTCAGAAGACATAGCTTGAGATCTTTCATCTGAGATTCATTTTTATTAGGGTTTACGAACGTATCCATCTATAACGTATTGAGCACTTTTAGAAAGAAAAATCTTCACCATCGACAATTCAAAAAATACTGATACAGATAATCTTATCCATGTTAATAAAATTCATAAAGAAACATGTTCTTAACCCAATTGCTTTGGCATCATAAGCATCATAAATGCCTTGGAAATTGCAGGTTGAAAGTAAGAGAGGAGGGAAAAGAAGGGAACACTTAGTTAGTGAAGTCGCTCAGTCGCGTCCGACTCTTTGCGACCCCATGGACTGTAGCCTAGCAGGCTCCTCCCTCCATTGGATTCTCCAGGCAAGAGTACTGGAGTGGATATCTATCAAATACTTGTTCTCTCTCTGTCACTTTCCTGGGAGTTTTTCACAGCAGTAAAGAAACTATTTTAACTACTGAAATTAAAGTTTCCCTTGGGGATGAGATTCTTCCTTTGGGAAAATACCTTGATATTTAAAAAAAATCAGCTCCAACTTCTGTTTGACCTCCAAACTCTTCTATTTTTCCTTTTTGTTTCACTAGAGATTTCTATTAGGAAGACTGACATCCACTGCCCTTTCTCAGATGTGTGCACTCCATGCACGCATGTGTGCATGCTAAGTCATTTCAGTCCTGTCTGACTCTTTGCTGTCCTATGGACTGTAGCCTGTCAGGCTCCTCTGTCCATGGTATTGTCCAGGCAAGAATACTGGAGTGGGTTGCCATTCCCTTTCCCAGGGGATCTTCCCAACCCAAAGATCACATCTCTTATGTCCCCTGCATGGGCAGGCAGTTCTTTCCCACTAGTGCACCTGGGGATCCCTGTGTATACTCCATTCATGCTTAACTTCCCCAGATAGAGCTCCAAGACCAGGAGTTATATTTGCCTTGTGGAGAGCAAGGAAACATTCTTTGTGTTCTTGCTTTCAATTTCCCTGACTCATTATTTTATGATAATCCTCAGAGCCTCTTGGTCATCCACAGATTAGCCTAATTTTCTGCTACCCTGCTCATCTGACCTTAAAACTGGAGCTTTCTATTTTGCCCACAGATTTAATCTTACTCCATTCTTCCTAGTCAGTCTGTTCACTTGAGAAGAGAAATAATCCCATGGCCTGAGCATCCATTATCAAGGCAGTTAAGCTCTGAATTCTATTCCAAACTGTGCCCTGGGTTCTAAACTCTGACTTCAAGGTCTACATTTTTATAACTGATTCTCATATCTAAGTACCTTTCTGGTGTCCAAGTTTTCTAGGATTGGGGTCCCTAGGGACTGAAGTTATAATTCTGAACCCATTCATTAGAACTAAATCCTCTTCTCTACCTCTGCCACAATGAAAGATTGTCAATCCTCCTCTTGGTTTAGCCTGTAGGTACCATCTAAATATTATTCTCTATCCCAGATAGATAGAGATGTGGAGCCTTATGACATTTCTTCTGGATCTATAATGTGTGGGAAATTATGATAATGAAACTTCTAGTTTACATCCTTAGGTTCCATGCTATAAACTTTAAACATAAAGAAAGAAAATTCCAGACCTTCTAGTTAAGGATGAGGAAGGACTAGGAATTTGGAGGCAAAAGCCTCTCTATAGCTCTTTAACCTTGTACTACTTACTCAAAGTAAGCTGTGACTACATTGAGGCAGGGTTTGCCCCAGACATCTCTGCAGCAGACCACCTGTCTCCTTTCCTCAAATTTCTTCTGTTGACCTCTGTTGCTTACAGTACAGAATCCAAATTGCTGAGACTTATATTCAAGGGTTACCACAGGCTGGTTACAAGCAATTTTTCCATCTTATTTCCATGTTCTGTGCGTGATAATCGCTTCCTCTTCCTCATGCGTGATAGTCCTCCCTTAATTCTTCGCTTACTAAACTCGATCCAAGATCTTTTCATTTCAGTCCATTAGCACCACATTCTTAGATAGCATTTCCTGTTCCTTACAAGAATTGCAAGGAAATGCTCTTTTATCTGGGATCCTCAGCACTTTGTTTATAACCACCCAAACACACATTTCACTCTGTCACATGATTTGGCTCATTGTTTACATGCCTTTCTTTCCTTACTCATCCAGAGCTTTTTTTAAGAGGCTAAAACCTGCTTTGTACTCTGTGCTATATTCCTGCTCTTGGAGTCTATCATAATGCCCTGAGTAAGGCATTGGTGATAAAATGAGGTTGAGGACAGGATGAGATTTTGGAATCAGACACATTTACATTGGGAAATAGGATCTGCCATTTACTAACGGTGTGATTGGGAAAGCTACATAGTCCCCAAGTCCTGGTTCCCTCATCTATCATATGAGAAGAGCATTGCCTGCATCTAAATTTTGCTTTAAGAGCTCCCTAATAGGAAATACATAGAAAGATTGGCACCACATAGGGTATACAACTAATGTTTCTTCCCCAGACCTCTCATTCCCACCACCCAGAATCTACTCTCCACCGTAACCTCCTCTCCCACTCAAGCTTTTTAGTTCTATCCCACCATTAATAAATTAACACATATTAAATCAGATTGAATCCTCTGCCACTAGCCCCCTGGAATCAGCAAGCCAATGACTCACAGTTTTTAGTTGATCTATTCTTTCTGTGCAGGCTTTCTGCTGGTTCAGTGCCTCACTTCCTCGCTTTTCTCCTCCTCCCCCAGGCTGGCCTGGTATGAATCCTTCTTTTGTGTGCTTTCTGTTCTACAATTTCATTTCCACCTTCAGGTTCTTTGTTTACGAGGTGTCTGTCTTCTGATGAAAGAGCATGGCCTTATGGAGCTGGCATTTGTTTAATCTTCTGGGTTCTGAAGACCCGTCTTTATGAGCTTCCTAATGTTCCCAGGGCTGGGGACTTCAACACACAAATGAGTGCTTTCTGAGTAAGTGCTCCAACCTGAAAGGAGAGCTGTTCCAAGGTTATGTCATCTCCCACCATGGCGCTTCCTCCTCCACAGCCAGGCACAATAAAAGTTTCCATGGAGATGGAACAGAAATGAGTCTGTCTGATCAATTCTGATTTTCATAAACAGGAATCCATTTAAAGTCTATATTGAGGCTTGAGCTGCTTGTCATAGGTAAGAAGAGAGTGGGAAGTTGTCAAGAAAATTCTAGCATTGGATATCTACTCAGTTTAGTAGAAGAGAAAGACTGGACCCTTGCCATAAGGTGGTTTAAAATTTCATTGGAAAATGAAAATTTATTCAGGGAATGAACAGGGATTCATAAGATAAAGAGGATAATTAATGGTTAAGAACTAGGAAGAGCTAGCTTAATTACTATTTATTGACTTATCCCATGAATAAATGAATAGCATGATGGCTATGAACTGTTTGTGACTTCATGTCTTACAGCTTCATATGTTGAAACCCCAATACTCAGTGAGATGGTGTCTGCAAGTAGGACCTTTGGGAAGTTATTAGGTCTTGAGTAGAGCCATCATGATGGAATAAGTGTCCCTATAAGAAGAGATAGGAGAAAGTTTGCTTCCTCTCTCTCCTCCTCCACTCTCTCTTTTTCTCTCCCCACCACGTGAGGACACAGCAAGAAGGAAGCGAGTCAGGAAAAAGATCCTGCTGGTATCCTGATCTTCAACTTTTGAGACTCCAGAACTGTGAGAAATAAATTTCTGTCTTTCAAACTGCCTAAAAAGCCTATGGTATTTGTTGTAACAACTCAAACTAAGGCAATGATTGAAAGAATGAATAAAATTGGTCAAAGGAATGAATACGTACCTTATACTTAAAATGTTGACAAAGTAACTAATTCAAACCAATTTAAATCATCTTTAAATTATTTACATGGAAACTCCACCCTGATCTCATTAAGTCAGCAATTTCAGCAGTTTCAGTGAAGACCACTTAAGTAACCACATGGACCAGATGGTACACTGAGTACAAAAGAAAAACAAAATGAGTAAGATATTGTCCTTTCTCTAAAATGCAAATAAAAATTTCCCTTCACCCTTCTGCCGTAAGTATAGATCCATGATCTAGCATTGAATGGAAACCAGTATTACATCATCAATTTTAAGTATAACAATAGGTTGAATGCAAATTGTGTTGGGATTCAGTATGACTTGCTGACTGATCTGTGAGCATTACTCAGTGTGTCTATTCCATCAGTTGGAGAGCTTTATCTCTCTCTTCTGGAAGCAGTTTGACACTTTTTGTTCTCTGTTCCTGGTATGTGAAATATCTGTTATGTTCTCAATCAGAACATAAATTTCTTGAGAGCAGGATCTGTTCTTACATTTATCTTCCACAGAGCCTAACATAGCATCTGGCATATGGCAGATACTCAATTATATTGGATGAATGAGTGAAGGAGCAAGTATAATATAAAATAACGACATGTATTTGCTCATAAGAATTTGGGAATTGTTACTATGTCAGACACAAATCTAGGCAATGGAGACATAAAGATGAATAAAACTATCTCCTGATGCTTCAGAAACTCTCAGCCCGGTTGGAAACTCCAAATGTAAACCGATAATGATGATTCACTGTGCTAAGTACCATGGTGATGATAAACACTGGACGCTTTATGAGCAATCGGCAAGGCTCAAGAATTCTGAAAAGACATAGGTGGATAGGTGAACTTGAAGTTGAACATAAAGGATGAAGAAGTTTGCCATACGAAAAGTTAGGAAGATAATTCGGCAGAAGGATAAGAATGCAAAATACTGGTGAGATGAAGCTAATTACAAAGAAAAGTATCAGTGCATGCAAAGGCAAAGAGTAAAGAGAATGTCTGATGCTTAAAATAGTTTGAGGTGGCCAGAGTGAGATGTGCTTTGCTGAGCCATAGGGTAAGGGGGATAGCAAGGTGGACTGTGTTTTTTGTTTGTTGGCTTAGTCAAGGTCAGATTATGAAGGTCTGGCCTTACTGTTCAACTTAATCCCTTGAACAATAACAAGTCGTTGATTTTCTTTAGAGAATAGCAAGATAATCAAATTTTTGTCTTAGAAAGGTACCTCTAAGATGGGGAAAGTGATCCTGAGGATCAAGGAAGGAAGGAAATGTTTACTGAGTGATGACTATGTGCCAGGAAATTTACTGGATGCTTTCATAGATATACTGAAGTTCCCTTGTTTAATCCTTGTGAGCCAAAAAATAAAAATAAACATTAATATGTTTATTTCAGAGCTTCCCAGGTGGCTCAGTGAGTAAAGAATCTGGCTGCAAAGTCGGAGACCCAGGAACTCGGGTTCAATCCCTGAGTTGGGAAGATCCCCTGGAGGAGGAAATGGCAACCCACTCCAATATTCTTGCCGGGAGAATCCCTGGACAGAGGAGCCTGGTGGGCTACAGTCCATAGCATTGCAAAGAATCATACACAACAGAAGCAACTGAGAACACTGCATGTTTATTTTTAAAAAAGGAAAGATCTAATTCTTGAAACTGGGAATCAAAAATGATCAGAAGTAGGGAAACTACTTAAAATTCTAGGAGAGACCAAAAGTAGGTCAATACCAGAATTAGAGAGGGCAGGGTAAGAAGGGCATAAGGGTAAGGATCCAACATATTGGGGAAGTTTAGAAAGCATAACCAATAGAATTGTTACCAGTTGGATGTAATAATGAGAAAGATGAATACTCAATAGTGAATTCAAAGTCTCTAGAGAGTTGAAAAGCCTGGGTCTTATATAATGATTTTTGAATGGTTTGAGTATTTTTCAGATTTCTTTTCATGCCATTATCTTGCTATCCATTGAGGTAGATAGAAATTTTCTTTGGGATGCAAACCAGAGTTTTAGAGATGTGTGCTCTTAGGGAGTCAGCTATAGTGCCAGGAAAAATCCCAGGTATCCAGTTGTATCTTTCAACTTGATTGGATTGAGAGAATTTCAGTTGTTAAACTACTCAGAGGAATTTGGAAGCAAACAAATATATAAGCACAAAGAATTGCATCCAAAGGGAGACACCACCCAGAGTCTTGGCAAGCCTGAATTCACTTGGAAGCAATTAGTAACCCAAGAGACTGATATCATAGAGGATCAAAGTGTTCACTGAAAAGTGATTTGGGAAGCAAAGAGGCCACCAGTGATTTCACAGCAAGCCATGCCGTGATTATGAAACTGTGTTTTGCAATGTTCTGCGCAGCAGAGAAATGACTCCAGTCCCAGAGAAGGTCTGCTGACATCCAAAAAGCCTCTTTCTTATGCTTCCAAGGACTTTGAGTATCACATATTCTCTTTCTCATGCTTAATTTTGGTGGTCTACTCTCTATTTTGAGAGTTTCCTTAACAACTCTCGTAACTGGAAACTTTAGTCATGCACATACCAACCCTTTTGTTTTACAAAAGAATTGAGAGTACAAGAAAGGATTTGAAATGAGGAGATAAAAAAAAAAAAAAAAAAAAACATCTTCTAGATCCTCCTGCAGTAATTCTGGTCACTTCCTCTGAGCGAAGTGATGAAAGAGGAAATACAAACTGAGGATGTAGGTGGCACAGGAAATTAGAAGGGGAGCAGAGGGGCAGAGACTTCAAAAAGACTTCTCCTATCTTACATATCTACAAACTCCCCACAAATGTGTCTAAATAGCAGCCTACTTTTTTGTTTTATAGTTCTTATCAAAGTTTGCAAATATATTTTTATAACTATGGGCACCACTCTTGATTCCTGAAATGCCCATTAGTAGGTAAAAATGATGGTGTTCAGTACAATACAGTGAGGCATTTGTATGAGTGTGCACACATGTCTGTGGTGTGTGTGTGTGTGAATGAGCAACAGTGCCTGCCAAGATGAGAAGAGGCCTCAAAATTCTCAAATGGAGCTCCAGGTAGGAGGGCGGAGATTTGCAGGTTTCCGTTATCATACTCGGGGAATGAACCAGACCAATGAGCTAACGGAATGGCGGCTTCTGTATATGAGAGCTTACTTTCAGGATCACATTCTCTAAGGACGGAAAACTCAGACCACTTAGATTCAGAACCGATTCTCAAAATCCTTTACAACCAACCCCAACCTTCTCTACCTCTGTCGTCTCCCGCTTCTCTTTCCTCAGCCCTTAGACACACACACTCACGCTCGGCCCTACCTCTCAGCCATGCTCTGATTTCTACTGTGTTGATTTCCTATTCCTGCTGTAACAAATCACCACAAACCTAATGGCTTAACAAAGCGCAGACTGATCATCTTACAGTGATAAAGGTCGGAAGCCCAACACAAATCTTCTTGTACTAAGTACAGGGTTGTGTCCCTTCTTGATGCTCTAGAGGAGGACATGTACACTTGATTTTTCCAGCTTCTAGAGACTACCTGCTGTTCCCTGGCTTATGACTTCATTTTTCCTTCTTCAAAGTCAATAATACAGGATTTTCAAATCTATAATTCTGACCTTCTTTTGCTTCCTTCCTTCCTTAAAAAAGGATCCTTGAGGTCCATCAGGATGATATAGGATAAACTCCCCATCTTAAATATCTTATCATACTCACATCAGTAAAGTTGCTTTTTCCACATAAAGTAACACATTCCCAGGCACTGGGAAGGAGGCCATGATCATCTTTGGAGGATAGTCTTTTTTTACCTCCTATGCCTGTAGGACACTAAGTACATTCCCACTTTTATATCTTTTCTTAGGCTAACTTCTCTGCCTACATTCCCTTTTCTCTCTTTTCTACCTAGAGATCACCTACCTTGACTAGGACCTTATCTCTGAATCTTTAACTAATTATCCATTTTCTTCTTGGAATAATTACTGTTAGATCCTCACGGCAATGTGTTAAATATTGAGTCTATTATAGCATCCATCACATGGAGTTGTTTTTCTTTGTCACTTGTCTGCCTCTTGAGTAGGCTGGGAGTTTTTCAAGGTCAGGATATATACCTTAACTATTTCTTGTTTAATTATTAGGTAAGTGCCATTAGTAAGAGACTACACAGGGGCTCAGTGGTGATGAGTCTATCTCCCAGTGCAGGAGATTCAGGAGACGTGGGTTGAATCCTTGGGTCAAGAAGATCCCCTGGAAAAGGAAATGACTACCCACTCCAGTATTCTTGCCTGGAGAATTCCATGGATAGAAGAGCCTGATGGGCTACAGTTCATAGGATCACAAGTAGTCAGACATGACTGAGCAACTGGGCACATATGCCATTAGTAAACACTGTTTATCTTATATTTGATTGAACTCACTGATTTAGGTAGAATAATTTTGGTCATTAACAAGAGCGACTTTGTTGTATCCTTCTAAGTCCAATTCAATAACTGCCAATAACTATGTGCTGAAAACACTATGTCTTAGCTGGTACCATAATAACAGAACAGATGGTGGAAGAAGTCCCTAGGAAAAAAGATTTATTTGTGTGATGCCAAAACATAGAGCTAAGACCAATATCCCAACATTACTGATCCATTTTGATTTATCATGAGCATGAGTTTTCTGATGAAAAGAGCTTCAAATCAAAAAGAAACTTGCTCCTACTCAGGGAGAGAGCAAGCAAGGGAATCCGTTCTTTGCTCTCTTTCCTCTCTGCTGCAGCAGGGGCTCCACTAAAGCCTTGCCTGAAAAAAAAAAGATTCAGTTCTTCAAATCATCTTCCAAAGAGAGTAATGTGCTCCTAGCATAAGAATATACCAGTATAAATGATAACATATAGAAATATAAAGCCCTATGCATTATCTCATCTGAATCCCCACATTAATTAAGTAGGTAGAGCGTAGAATCCCGATTGACATAAGAAGAAATTAAGGCTCTGGAAAGTTGTGACTGTTAGCAATTGACATGTATGTTAGGCTAATTTCTCTGCCTGGATTCCCTTTCTCTCTTTTCTACCTAGAGATCACCTATCTTGACTAGGACCTCTTCTCTGAATCTTTCACTAATTACTCATCTTACCCTTGGAAGAATTATGCTTACTTGTGTCCGACCTTTTGCGACCCCATGGACTGTAGCCTGTCAGTATCCTCTGTCCATGGAACTCTCCAGGCAAGTGTACTGAAGTGAGCAGCCACTCCCTTCTCCAGGGGTTCTACCTCACCCAGGGATTGAGCCCAGACCTCCTGCTTTGCAGGTGGATTCTTTGCTGTCTGAGCCTTTAGGGAATGCCAGAAGTGGAAGTAAAGTTTGGTCCTCTTGCTCAAATGTTAGTTCTTAATTTACTTCACTGCAATGAGCTTTAGATTCTTTCACCATTAGTTCTGAGGTAGAATAGCCCAAGGAACATTTTCTTCTTAAACTCCTTTGCATAATCCTATACAGGAATTGTTGAAGGACCACTTATGACTCTTACTATAGTCAATGTATCTAATATTCCTTGGTGGTATAGTTAACCTACTACTGAGTTAATGGTCTCCAGTGAACATGTTGTAGATCAGACTTCAAAAACAAAATACATTGCCAAAACCCATGGGCAAAAAAGAAAAGAAAAAACTGGCTCTCAAAAAGAGGGATCATGTCATTTTAGTTGAATATAATGAACACACCTCAGTGATTACATGCAACAAGGAATACAGTCTTTGCAAAAGTATTTTATAGTTTGGATCAGTCACTAAACAAACATAACTATAGTGCTTAACAACAAATAACAGCAAACACTAGAGAAGAAGGATAATATGATTCCAAGATTTACTATGTTATTATGTTCAAAATGCCCAGTTGTTAACAAAATATTGGAAGACAAGAAAGAATCAGGAAAACATGGCCCACTCTCAAGCAAAATATAAATGAAGAGAGACTGTCCCTGGGGAAGCCTAGCTATTGGATTCACTAGGCAAAGAAGTGAAATCACATGTCACAAATATACTCAATGAGCTAAGGAAACCAATACTGTAGCTCTGCAGTAGTTTTGGAACTGGAAAGTACAAGTCCTGTAGCATTGTTCTTCATGATCAATGATTTTAGCTATTTTAGACATCTCCCGATCTGATTGAATAGGAATTTGAGAATCCAGTTTTGGAAATAAAGCTTATGTATCTTGAATAGTAATACATAAAATATGCAATTGCAAACCATTGCATCAGCTATGTTACCCACCATGTGGATCAGAGAAACAGAGAAAGAAAGTTTGCAGAAAAAAAGAAAGAAAAGTTAGGTCAGAAGAGCAAAGTGAAGAGAGAGGGGAAATCTTTATAACATTCACATTCTTCATTCCAGATTCATTTCTGAGCTTGAGTTCCATAACCCCTCTGTATCCTTTTAATACATTGTCTCTTTAACTTAAATTGGTAGGTTTTCTATCCTTTGAAATGAAATGAATCATAACTGTTACGCAATGAGGAAATGAATACTGCTTTATAGACACAAAACTCTACTGCATAGTTTAAAGGCAACAATAAAGAGACAATTTTCTTTTTCTCTTTCAAGCCATCTAAGTTTATATAGGATTTTAGAGTTTCTACAGTATATTTGAATGCAGTATCTAATTTCATCCTAATACTCCCCTGGAAGTAAATGTTATTATCACTCCTACTTTAAGGATTGGAAGACTGATACCTAGAAGAATGATATGGCTTGCCCAAGTTGGCAGCAGAGCACAAGCAAAAATTAACGTATCCCATGAAAAGCAGCCTTTACTGAGCAGCCATTCTGGGAGTGATTGGTATCAGCGGCCGGGAATAGAAAGCAGCAAGTGATACCCTCATCCAGCCATCTCTTCACCTGAACTTCCCCTCCCACAGCACACAGTCTCCTCTCTACTCGACAGGGACAAGTAGAGTGAGCTGTGCCTCCCCGGCTCGTGCTGGTACCTCCAGCTTCCTAAAAAGGCTTTCCAGGGCACTCTGGTTGCCAAGAGCTATTATCAGCTCAGCTGGCTTGGGTACCTGCTATAATCCTTAGAACCAGACCCTTTCCATTATTCTTCAGCCTTTCGCCTGTGTCCATTCCCATCTGACACCATAGATGTTCACTGATAAGGCAATTTTAAGATGGCAACTTTCTATCACTAAGATATCTGGGCAAAAATTTTTGTGTTCTCTAACCAAAATATTTTATATATGTAAAAGGCTGATTCTAGAATTGGACCATTAACCTCACCACAAAGTTGTGGTGGTAGATTTGTTATGGAGATCAAAGGTATCAAGCCAGAATCAGGCCTCTAGCAGATTCTAGTCCTGAGCAACGGCTTAGGACAAGAGATTCTATATTGTTGCAAAAACAGTTATAATGGGTAAACAATAGTGCATGGACAAAATCTCTGTGCTGCTTACTTTCTTTAGCAGTTTCATAGCAATTCAGGTTGGTGTGGGCTCTTCAATGTCAGGGACCCAGGATCTATTTATCTTGTAGTTTCAACATCCTCCACACATGGTTTCCAACTCTTGGTTCAAGATACTGCTCAAATAAAATCATCATGCTTATGTTCCAGTCAGCAGGAAGGAAAAAGAGGATCTCCCTTTAAGAATATTTCCTGAAAGTAGCATACTTATTTCCACTCAACAAAAACATGCACCAAAGCTTAGGCGTGTCATTGTAGCTCATTGTCAAGAGATGGAGAAGAGCAATCTTTATTCTGAGTAGATCTAGTTCAGTTGCTCAGTCATGTCTGACTCTTTGTGATCCCATTGACTGCAGCAAGCCAGGTCTTCCTGTCCATCATCAACTCCCGGGATTTACTCAAACTCATGTCCATCACATTGGTGATGCCATCCAACCATCTCATCCTCTGTTGTCCCCTTCTCCACCCACCTTCAATCTTTCCCAGCATCATGGTCTTTTCAAATGGGCCAGTTTTTCTCATCAGGTGGCTTAAGTATTGGAGTTTCAGCTTCAGCATCAGTCCTTCCAATGAATAGTCAGGACTGATCTCCTTTAGGATGGACTGGTTGAATCTCCTTGCATTCCATGGGACTCTCAAGAGTCTTCTCCAACACCACAGTTCACACAATGGAGTATTACTCAGCCATTAAAAAGAATACATTTGAATCAGTTCTAATGAGATGGATGAAACTGGAGCCGATTATACAGAGTGAAGTAAGCCAGAAAGAAAAACACCAATACAGTATACTGACACATATATATGGAATTTAGAAAGATGGTAATGATGACCCTGTATGAGAGATAGCAAAAGAGACACAGATGTATAGAATGGACTTTTGGACTCTGTGGGAGAGGGAGACGGTGGGATGATTTGGGAGAATGGCATCAAAACATGCATACTACCATGTAAGAATGAAGCGCCAGCCTATGTTTGATACAGGATACAGGATGCTTGGGGCTGGTGCACGGGGATGATCCAGAGAGATGATGTGGGGTGGGAGGTGGGAGGGGGATTCAGGACTGGGAGCTCGTATATACCTGTGGTGGATTCATGTCAATGTATGGCAAAACCAATACGGTATTGTAAAGTAAAATAAAGTAAAAATAAAATTTAACAAACAAACAAACAAAACAAAACAAAACCAAAAAAAGCATCAGTTCTTTGGTACTCAGCTTTCTTTATAGTCCAACTCTCACATCCATACATGAATACTGGAGAAACCATAGCTTTGACTAGATGGACTTTCGTTGGCAAAGTAATGTCTCTGCTTTTTAATATGCTGTCTAGGTTGGTCATAGCTTTTCTTCCAAGGAGTAAGTGTCTTTTAATTTCATGGCTGCAGTCACCATCTGCAGTGATTTTGGAGCCCCCCCAAAATAGAGTCTGTCACTGTCTCTGCTGTTTCCCCATCTATTTGCCATGAAGTGATGGGACCAGATACTATAATCTTAGTTTTCTGAATGTTGAGTTTTAAAGCAACTTTTTCACTCTCTTCTTTCACTTTCATCAAGAGGCTCTTTAGTTCTTCTTCACTTTCTGCCATAAGGGTGGTGTCATCTGCATATCTGAGGTTATTGATATTTCTCCTGGCAATCTTGATTCCAGCTTGTGCTTCATCCAGCCTAGTGTTTCTCACAATGTACTCTGCATATAAGTTAAATAAGCAGGGTGACAGTATGCAGCCTTAAAGTACTCTTTTCCTGATTTGGAACCAATCTGTTTTTCCATGTCCAGATCTAACTATTGCTTCCTGACCTGCATACAGATTTCTCAAGAGGCAGGTCAGGCAGACTGGTATTCCCATCTCTTTAAGAATTTTCAGTTTGTGCTCAGCTTAAATGTATAAGATGTATTAATAAAGGACAACAGGATATTAGAGGACAAGTAGCAATCTCTACCACAGTGTGAAAGCTGTGGGTGAGGCCACTACATGGTTGTGCATGTGTGGCCTTTATGAAAATGCCAATATATTTAAAAGGTTCTGTTTCCTTAGGTCAAATATATTGTTTCTCTTCTACAGAAGCATCCTGGTATACCAACACCCTGGGAAAGCTGAGGAACATGTTGTCTGCAGAGCAGTAGAATGCTCAAGATGTGGCAATTTAGAATAGCAATATTGTTACAATAATCATGATAATAATGCCTCACATTTGCATAATGCTTTAGATTTCCAATATTTAACTTATCCTAATTGAACCCCCAACCATGTGACAAAGATTTTAGTAATAACTCAGTTTTATAGAGGAGAAAATTGAGAAGCAGTGAGGTTAATTGCTTGTGTAAGTTTTATTGCACAGCAAGTAAATCCTAGTCCAAGGCCTGAGCATTCTCTTCTATTCAAATGATTCTGATTCTAATGTTCTTTGAGGTAGGCAATGCCAACATATAAGTGTAATTCTGGTTTCTGGGTATTTCTTCATTTGTTTATCAATGGTTGTTTACTGAGCAGCCTGAAGAATGCAAAAGGAAGAAAACAGAATTCCTGACTTCAAAGACTTGAGAAGTTAGTAGTGAAAAGTGATAAAGATGCCTGTGTGCTAAGTCACTTCAGTTGTGTTTGACTCTTTGCATCCCCACACACTGTAGCCTTCCGGGCTTCTCTGTCATGGGATTTTCCAGGCAAAAATACTGGAGTGGGTGGCCATTTCCTCCTCCAGGGTATCTTCCTGACCCAAGGATTAAAACTGTATCTCTTGCATCTCCTGCATTAACAGGTGGATTCTTTGCCACTAGTGACACCTGGGATTGGCATGAACCAAGCACTTTGTTAAATATTTGATGTCTGCCTCCTTTAATCTTTGGGTTTCCCTAGTGACTGAGATGGTTGAGAATCTGCCTGCAATGCTGGAGACCTGGGTTTGACCCCTGGGTCTGGAAGATACCCTGGAGAAGGGAAAGGCTACCCACGCCAGTATTCTTGCCTGGGAAATCCCATGGACAGAGGAGTCTGGCAGGCTATAGTCCACGGGATGGCAAAGAGTAGGATGTGACTGAGCAACTGACACTTTCCTTTCATCTTTAGAACTATGCTGTGAGGTTGATGATGTTATCCCCTCATGACATATGAACTTGCTGAGAGCCAGCAATGTGCCTATGTGCACACAGTTCCTAAGTCATAAGATTGTTGGGTCTCAAGATCCAAGTTATCAATCACTGCCTCTTGTAGTAACACTTCACTCTCTGAACAACTATGAAAGGTAAGTAGTAGTATTTACAGGTGAAGTGAAGAGAAGTCACTCAGTCGTGTCCAACTCTTAGTGACCCCATGGACTGCAGCTAGGCTACCAGGCCTCTCCGCCCATGGGATTTTCCAGGCAAGAGTACTGGAAAGTGAAAGTGAAGTCACTCAGTTGTGTCCGACTCTTTGCGACCCCACGGACTATAGCCTATCAGGCACCTCCATCCATGGGATTTTTCCAGGCAAGAGTGCTAGAGTGGATTGCCATTGCCTTCTCCAGGGGATCCTCCTGACCCAGGGATCGAACCCAGGTCTCCCACATTGCAGACAGACGCTTTACCATCTGAGCCACCAGGGAAGCCCAACTGGAGTGGGGTGCCATTGCCTTTTCCAATGCGTGAAAGTGAAAAGTGAAAGTGAAGTCGCTCAGTCGTGTCTAACTCACCAGGCAAGAGTGCTAGAGTGGATTGCCATTGCCTTCTCCAGGGGATCCTCCTGACCCAGGGATCGAACCCAGGTCTCCCGCATTGCAGACAGATGCTTTACCATCTGAGCCACCAGGGAAGCCCAACTGGAGTGGGGTGCCATTGCCTTCTCCAATGCGTGAAAGTGAAAAGTGAAAGTGAAGTCGCTCAGCCATGTCTGACTCTTCGCAACCCCATGGACTGCAGCCTACCAGGCCCCTCCACCCATGGGATTTTCCAGGCAAGAGTACTGGAGTAGGGTGCCATTGCCCTCTCCATTTACAGGTGAGGAAACTGTTAACATTGCTTATAATTTTCATTCTTTCCACTCTGCCCTAAACAAGCAATATTGTGCAATGGTTGGACCACTATATATAGAAGTGGTATCCATATGGTTTCTAAGAAGTCAGCTTCCTGCTGTGTGATTATTCTTGCATAGAAAACACCACCTAGGCCTGTGTCTGTTCTCTATCACCATATGTGTGCATACTCAGTCACTTCAGTCGTGTCTGACTCTTTGTGACCCTGGGGACTATACCCTTCCAGGCTGTAGTTCATGGGATTCTCCAGACAAGAACACTGGAGTGGATTACCATGACCTCCTCCAGGGGATCTTCCCAACCCAGGGATGGACCCTGTATCTTTTGTCTCCTGCATTAGCAGCCAGGTTCTTTACCACTAGCACCACCTGGAAAGCCCCTTATCACCATATCCATGGCCAATTCATAGTCCTATGCTAGAACCAGAAGTCACAAAACATTTGGGCATTTCTATTTTGCTTGCTTGCTTTTATGTGTCTTCTAGTTTAGCCTTCATTTATATTATTAATATTTAAAATTTTCAGTTATTTCCTGAAAATTTCTACTTCTTGCCTGAGTTTTTCTAAGTTTGATTAGAAATGATCTTCTTTTATATTCTGAGTAATTTTTAAAAAGTAGTTGAGCTTGTTTTGAAATAGAAGGTGACAGTTTTTACCTGCTTTGTAGCTATAACTTTCTGGCATAATTTTATTGTCTATAGGCTTTTAAAATTGTTCTTTATTCTGTTTCTTTTTTCTCATGATGACTTAGCATTGGATATGACCTCAATACTTGTCTGCTGCTCAGTTTTATGTGAAATAAATTTTCATGAATTTTTAGAAAGTTGCAGGTTTCAAAGTAGCATTTTCAACTTTATCCCCTGTTTTGATCCTTCAGGTACTGTCCAGATTTCCTTCTGGGATTTCATGCTTTCTTTCCCCATCCCTCTTTTATCTGGACCTTCTTTCTTTTCTCATTCCAGTTTTTCTCCAGTGTCCTCTTCGTTCAGCTCCTAGAAATTTCTTGTCAGTGTTGACCCCTATCCTAGAAAGGGTTTCTGACTGGTGAGTTTTGAGAGTTCATAAGATCTAGAATTAATACAACTCGCTGCTGCTGCTGCTGCTAAGTCACTTCAGTTGTGTCCGACTCTGTGTGACCCCATAGACGGCAGCCCACCAGGCTCCTCCATCCACAGGATTTTCCAGGCAAGAGTACTGGAGTGGGGTGCCATTGCCTTCTCCACTGTCCCCTCAGTCATGTCTAACTCTGTGCAACTCCATAGACGGCAGCCCACCAGGCTCCCCCGTCCTTGGGATTCTCCAGGCAAGAACACTGGAGTGGGTTGCCATTTCCTTCTCCAATGCATGAAAGTGAAAAGTGAAAGTGAAGTCACTCAGTCGTGTCCAGTCAATTCCCATTCACCCTTCACTGAACTGGAAGAAACCACTCTTTAAGTTTTTGCTGCTGCTTTCAAATCACTTTGTTGCAATTTCCAGTGGATACTTACAGGCTATTTTGTGTTTTCTTGTTCTTCCTGCTGTTAAACATCCTCTAATGCCCCCTCTGCTTTTTCATGGTAGATGTTGTCAGCCTGCAGGTCCTTAGGTCATGACAAATTTTCCTTCCTTGCTTGGCGGGGTTCATAAGGATATTGTTTTGTTTTAAATATTGCCCATGGATTTTAGTTTTGTTATCCTGTTGTTCCATTTCTTTTATCTGGAAATTCTGAGAGATTCAAAATCCAAGTTGTAGTCATTACCACATTTCCAGAATTCCCAGAACATTTTACAGTCCAGTTCAGTTCAACTCAGTCACTCAGTAACATCTGACTCTTTACAACCCCATGGACTGCAGTACGCCAAGCCTCCCTGTCCATCACCAACTCCTGGAGCCTACTCATACTCATGTCCATCNTTTCCAGAATTCCCAGAACATTTTACAGTCCAGTTCAGTTCAACTCAGTCACTCAGTAACGTCTGACTCTTTACAACCCCATGGACTGCAGTACGCCAAGCCTCCCTGTCCATCACCAACTCCTGGAGCCTACTCATACTCATGTCCATCGCATTGGTGATGCCATCCAACCGTCTCATCCTCTGTCATCCCCTTCTCCTCCCACCTTCAATCTTTCCCAGCATCAGGGTTTTTTTCCAATGAGTCAGTTCATTGCATCAGGTGGCTTAAGTATTGGAGTTTCAGCTTCAGCATCAGTCCTTCCAATGAATATTCAGGACTGGTTTCCTTTAGGATGGACTGGTTGGATCTCCTTGCAGACCAAGGGATTCTCATGAGTTTTCTCCAATACCACAGTTCAAAAGCATCAATTCTTTGGTGCTCAGCTTTCTTTATAGTCCAACTCTCACATCCATACATGACTACTGGAAAAACCACGCCTTTGGCTAGATGGACCTTTGAAGGCAAAGTAATGTCTCTGCTTTTTAATATGCTGCTCGGTTGGTTATAGTTGTCTTTGTGTTATTCATTTCTAGCTTAATTCCATCATGATTTGAGATCATATTCTGTATAGTTTAATTTAGTTACTATTTGTTTCTAAGTAAACTTCTTGTGATTAGGGAGCAATGCTTTATATTCCTAAAACCTAACCAGCATTTGCCATACACCAATACTCAATAAATATATTAATTGTTATTTTTATCTGATTTTCTTTTATTCCTCATTAAGATTACTTTGAATAGTTATCATGTACCCAGCAGTAACTTATGCATTTTGAAAGTTATCCTAGTCCATTCAAGCTTTATAAGAAAATAAACAGACTGGGAAGCTGATAAGCAACAGAAACTTATTTCTCAGAATCCTGCAGACTGGAAGTCCAAGATAAGTGTACCGACATGGTCAGTTGAGGGTGCTCTTCCAGGTTGCAATCATCTTCTTGCTGTGTCCTCACCTGATGGAAGAGGCTTTCTGGAGTCTCTTTTATAAGGGCATACTCCCATTCATAAGAGACCCACCCTCATGACCTGATTCCCTCCCAAAGGTCCCACTTCCTAACACCATCACACTGAGCATTAAGATCTCAATATGTGAATTTGGGGAGGACAGAAGCTTTCAGACTCTAACAGAGGTAAAAAGAAATATAAGATACTGGTTTTGTCCCAAGATACTTTATATCCTTAAATCAGTATTTCTTATGCTTGAAAATATTATTAGAGTCACCCAGACCTACTGAAATCATTAAACAATTGAAATCACAAAGCTTAGATACAAGCACATATTGATTCACACAACAATAACAGTGGTTTATTAGTGTGTTCCCAGATTCCTGCATGCACAGATCTGTTTCGTGGCTCCATACAGTGCTAGAAGAAAGAGTCCCAGGGTTTTCTCCTTAAATGTTTCCTGCATGGATGTAGGTCATGAGAATAGCATCATATATCCACATATTTGTATTCTCTGCTAAAAATCTAAATAGTAAATGACAGAGGAGCCTGGCAGTCCAGGTGGTCTGGACTTGACATAGCAACTGAACAACATCGTATAAAGATAAGTGATTTAAGAAATAAAATTTGAAGACAAGCTTTGAATTTGAAGCAGGCTTGGAACTTCTATATAGTTATGCTATAGACAGAATAGAACTTGTAGAAAACTGGACTCAAGTTTTTTGTATACCTAGCATTTCAAGAGTTCTTAAAAAATCTTTGACACTATTTGTAGAATTTTACGTGTATTCACTTATTTACTCTTCACAGCTTTATCAGTAAGTTGTTACTCATTTTATGGTCTTGGAAAATCACCTCAACTCACAGAACTTCATTTCCTTGTTTGTATGCTGTTAATTTCCTCAATTTAAGTCTGAATTTGGCAATAAGGAGTTCAATATCTGAGCCACAGTCAGCTCCTGGTCTTGTTTTCTCTGACTATATAGAGCTTCTCCATCTTTGGCTGCAAAGAATATAATTAATCTGATTGAAGAAAGTAGGGAAAACCACTAGACCATTCAGATATGACTTAAATCAAATCCCTTAAAATTATACAGTGGAAGTGACAGATTCAAGGGATTAGATCTGATAGGCAGAGTGCCTGAAGAACTATGGACATTCATGACATTGTACAGGAGGCACTGATCAAGATCATCCCAAGAAAAAGAAATGCAAAAAGAAAAAATGGTTGTCTCAGGAGGCCTTACAAATAACTGAGAAAATAAGAGAAGTGAAAGGTAAAGGAGAAAAGGAAAGATATACCCATTTGAATGCAGAGTTCCAAAGAATAGCAGGGAGAGATAAGAAAACCTTCCTCAGTGATCAGTGCAAACAAATAGAGAAAAACAACAGAATGGAAAAGACTAGAGATCTCTTCAAGAAAATTAGAGATACCAAGGGAAAATTTAATGCAAAGATGGGAACAATAAAGCACAGAAATGGTATGGACCTAACAGAACCAGAAGATATTAAGAAGAGGTGGCAAGAATACACAGAAGAACTATTAAAAAAAGTTCTTCATGACCCAGATAACCACGATGGTGTCATCACTCACCTAGAAATGGACATCCTGGAATACGAAGTCAAGTGGGCCTTAGGAATCACCACTATGAACAAAGCTAGTAGAGGTGATAGAATTCCAGTTGAGCTATTTCATATCCTGAAAGATGATGCTGTGAAAGTGCTGCACTCAATATGCCAACAAATTTGGAAAACTCAGCAGTGGCCACAGGGCTGGAAAAGTCAGTTTTCATTCCAATCCCAAAGAAAGGCAATGCCAAAGAATGCTCAAACTACTGCACAATTGCACTTATATCTTATGTTAGCAAGTGGAAGTGTGCTCAGTCGTGTCCTACTCTTTGCGACCCTATGGACTTTAGCCTACCAGGCTCCTCTGTCCATGGGATTTTCCAGGCAACAGTACTGGAGTGGTTTGCCATTTCCTCTCCAGGGGATCTTCCCGACTCAGGGATCGAACCCAGGTCTCCTGCGTTGTAGACAGACGCTTTACCGCCTCAGCCACCAGGGAAGCACTGACAAAGTAATGCTCAAAATTTTCCAAGCCAAGCTTCAACAGTACATGAACCGTGAACTTCCAGATGTTCAAGCTGGATTTAGAAAAGGCAGATGAATCACAGATCAAATTGCCAACATCTGCTGGATCACCAAAAAAGCAAGAGAGTTCCATTAAAACATTTCAGTTCAGTTCAGTTCAGTTGCTCAGTAGTGTCTGACTCTTTGCGACCTCATGGACTGCAGCACACCAGGCCTCCCTGTCCATCACCAACTCCCAGAGTTTACTCAAACTCATGTCCATTGAGTCAGTGATGCCATCCAACAATCTCATTCTCTGTCATCCCCTTCTCCTCCCACCTTCAATTTTTCCCAGCATAAGTGTCTTTTCAAATGACTCAGTTCTTCACATCAGGTGGCCAAAGTATTAGAGTTTCATATTCAACATCAGTCCTTCCAAAGAATATTCAGGACTGATTTCCTTTAGGATGATCTCCTTACAGTCCAAGGGACTCTCAAACATCCTCTCCAACACCACAATTCAAAAGCATCAATTCTTCTGTGCTCAAGAAAAAATGAACCTGGGGAGTTCATCTTTCAGTGCCTTATCTTTTTGCCTTTTCATACTGTTCATGGGGCTCTCAAAGCAGGAATACTGAAGTGGCTTGCCATTCCCTTCTCCAGTGGACCACATTTTGTCAGAACTCTCCACCATGACCTATCTGGCTCATAGTTTCATTGAGTTAGACAAGGCTGTAGTCCATGTGATTAGATTGGTTAGTTTTCTGTGATTGTGGTTTTCAGTCTGTCTGCCCTCTGATGGAGAAGGATAAGAAGCTTATGGAAGCTTCCTGATGGGATTAGACTGACTGAGGGGGATACTGGGTCTTGTTCTGATTGATGGGCAATGTTCAGTTCAGGTTCAGTGCAGTCGCTCAGTCGTGTCCGACTCTTTGCGACCCCATGAATCACAGCACATCAGGCCTCCCTGTTCATCACCATCTCCCAGAGTTCACTCAGACTCACATCCATTGAGTCAGTGATGCCATCCAGCCATCTCATCCTCTGTCGTCCCCTTCTTCTCCTGCCCCAAAGTTAAATAAGCAGGGTGACAATATACAGCCTTGACGCACTCCTTTTCCTATTTGGAACCAGTCTGTTGTTCCATGTCCAGTCCTAACTGTTGCTTCCTGACCTGCATACAGATTTCTCAAGAGGCAGGTTAGGTGGTCTGGTATTCCCATCTCTTTCAGAATTTTCCACAGTTTATTGTGATCCACACAGTCAAAGGCTTTGGCATAGTCGATAAAGCAGAAGTAGATGTTTTTCTGGAACTCTCTTGCTTTTTCCATGATCCAGCGGATGTTGGCAATTTGATCTCTGGTTCCTCTGCCTTTTCTAAAGCCAGCTTGAACATCAGGGAGTTCACGGTTCACGTATTGCTGAAGCCTGGCTTGGAGGATTTTGAGCATTACTTTACTAGCATGTGAGATGAGTGCAATTGTGCGGTAATTGGAGCATTCTTTTGCATTGCCTTTCTTTGGAATTGGAATGAAAACGGACCTTTTCCAGTCCTGTGGCCACTGCTGAGTTTTCCAGATTTGCTGGCAGATTGAGTGCAGCACTTTCACAGCATCATCTTTCAGGATTTGAAACAGCTCAGCTGGAATTCCATCACCTCCACTAGCTTTGTTCGTAGTGATGCTTTCTAAAGCCCACTTGACTTCACATTCCAAGATGTCTGGCTCTAGATTAGTGATCACATCATCATGATTATCTGGGTCATGAAGATCTTTTTTGTACAGTTCTTCTGTGTATTCTTGCCACCTCTTCTTAATATCTTCTGCTTCTGTTAGGTCCATACTATTAATCTTTAATCCAATTTTCTGTTGATGGGTGGAGCTGTGTTCCCTGTCACTGCTATTTACCTGGGGCCAAACTATGGTGGAGGTAATGAAGGTAATGGTAATCTTCCTCAAAAGATCCCAGGCATGTACTGCTATAGTCCATGCCCTCAACCCTGCAACAGGCCACCACTGACCCATGCCTTCGCCAGAGACTCCCAGACTCCCACAGGCAAGTATCCTGTGTGGTGACTGTTCCTTCCTCCTTGGTCCCAGTGCACAAGGTGCTATTGTGCCCTCCGAGTCTATTTCCCAGTCCTGTGTAAGTCCTGGCAACTCTATGGTGGGATTAATGGCGACTTCCTCCAAGAGGACTTATGCCATCCCCACACCCAGAGCCCTGGCCCCTGCGGCAGACCACTGCCGACCTGTACTTCCACGGGAGATGCTCAAACACAGTTCTGTCTCAGCCTCTGTGGGATCCCTGGGTCCTGGTGTGCACAAGGTTTGTTTGAGCCCTCTGAGTGTCTCTGGAGAGTATGGGGTTTGATTCTAAATGTGAATTCGCCTCTCCTACCATCTTACTGGGGCTTCTCTGACCTTGGATGTGGGGTATCTCTACATGGCTGGTCCAGCAAAGTGTGGCCACCAATCCTGACCTTGGACATGGTGTATCTCCTCTCCCCCACTTGCCACTCATGTACTGCACAGCAGAAAAACATCTATGTCTGATTTATTGACTATGCCAAAGCCTTTGACTGTGTGGATCACAGCAAACTGTGGGAAATTCTTAAAGAGATGGGAATGCCAGACCACTTAACCTGCCTCTTGAGAAATCTGTATGCAGTTCAAGAAGCAGCAGTTAGAACTGGACATGGAACAACAGACTGGTTCCAAATCAGAAAAAGAGTACATCAAGGCTGCATATCATCATCCAGCTTATTTAAATTATATGCAGAGTACATCATGAAAAATGCTGGGCTGGATGAAGCACAAGCTGGAATCAAGATTGCTGGGAGAAATATCAATAACCTCAGATATGCAGATGACACCACCCTTATGGCAGAAAGTGAAGAAGAACTAAAGAGCCTCTTGATGAAAGTGAAAGAGAAGAGTGAAAAAATTGGCTTAAAATTAAACATTCAGAAAACTAAGATCATAGCATCTGGTCCCATCACTTCATGGCAAATAGATGGGGAAACAATGGAAACAATGACAGACTATTTTTGGGGCTTCAAAATCACTGCAGATGGTGACTGCAGCCATGAAATTAAAAGATGCTTGCTCCTTGGAAGAAAAGCTATGATCAACCTAGACAGCATATTAAAAAGCAGAGACATTACTTTGCCAACTGAGGTCCATCTAGTCAAGGCTATGGTTTTTCCACTAGTCATGTATGGATGTGAGAGCTGGACTATAAAGAAAGCTGAGCACCAAAGAATTGATGCTTTTGAACTGTGATGTGGGAGAAGACTCTTGAGAATCCCTTGGACTGCAAGGAGATCCAACCAGTCCATCCTAAAGGAAACCAGTCCTGAATATTCATTGGAAGGACTGAAGTTGAAGCTAACACTCCAATGCTTTGGCCACCTGATGTGATGAACTGACTCATTGGAAAAGACCCTGATGCAGGGAAAGATTGAAGGTAGGAAGAGAAGGGGACAAGAGAGGATGAGATGGTTGGATGGCATCACCGATGTGATGGACATGAGTTTGAGGGAACTCCAGCAGCTGGTGATGGACAGGGAGGCCTGGCGTGATACAGTCCATGGGATCACAAAGAGTCAGACAGGAGTGAGCGACTGAACTGAACTGAACTGAGGCTCTGAATTATCAGAGCCATTTCACAGGGCTAACTCAGGCTTTTTTGATGTACATGAAATCTATAATCTAAAACTACAAGACACTACTATTATTTTCAGTCCCTCACACCGTGATATGCTAATGCACAAACTGATATGATTTAGGGATTGATTTATATAATATAGTAAAGAATCTACCTGCAATGCAGGAGACCCAGGTTCAATCCCTGGGTCAGGAAGATCCTCTGGAGAAGGAAATGGCAACCCATGCCAATATTCTTGGCTGGAGAACTCCATAGACAGAGAAGCCTGGTGGACTACAGTCCATGGGATCACAGAGAGTCGGACATGAGCAAGCTGCTAACACTTTACACAGTACAGAGTGTGAGTGTCATACCAAAGAAGTTGTGGGCTGGAACGCTGAGGCAGGAAATGAATTTATCTAGTACATTAACTTGAGTTATAAATGAAAGCATGAGAAAAAAAAAAAAACATGAAGATTGTCAATAACCTCAGATATGCAGATGACACCACCCTTATGGCAGAAAGTGAAGAGGAGCTCAAAAGCCTCTTGATGAAAGTGAAAGAAGAGAGTGAAAAAGTTGGCTTAAAGCTCAACATTCAGAAAACGAAGATCATGGCATCCGGTCCCATCACTTCATGGGAAATAGATGGGGAAACAGTGGAAACAGTGTCAGACTATTTTTGGGGGCTCCAAAATCCCTGCAGATAGTGATTGCAGCCATGAAATTAAAAGACGCTAACTCCTTGGAAGAAAAGTTATGACCAACCTAAATAGCATATTCAAAAGCAGAGACATTACTTTGCCGACTAAGGTCCATCTAGTCAAGGCTATGGTTTTTCCTGTGGTCATGTATGGATGTGAGTTGGACTGTGAAGAAGGCTGAGTGCTGAAGAATTGATGCTTTTGAACTGTGGTGTTGGAGAAGACTCATGAGAGTCCCTTGGACTGCAAGGAGATCCAACCAGTCCATTCTGAAGGAGATCAGTCCCGGGATTTCTTTGGAGGGAATGATGCTAAAGCTGAAGCTCCAGTACTTTGGCCACCTCATGCGAAGAGTTGACTCATTGGAAAAGACTGTGATGATGGGAGGGATTGGGGGCAAGGAGGAGAAGGGGACGACAGAGGATGAGATGGCTGGATGGTATCACCAACTCGATGGACGTGAGTCTGAGTGAACTCCGGGACTTGGTGATGGACAGGGAGGCCTGGCGTACTGCGATTCATGGGGTCACAAAGAGTCGGGCATGACTGAGTGATTGAACTGAACTGAACTGAACTGCAGAACTAGAATAGGAATAAATATTTCCTGAAATACCAAGAAGGGTTACCTGTGTGAAATGAAAATGTATACACTAAAATAACATAGAAGCATAATAAAATATAATGGATGTTTATTTATACTTGCAATATATGTCCTTTCATCACTGTCCTTCTTAGATTATTTTTGTGTGTGTTTTTGATATTTGACTATAAGCTTTTTAAGGACAAGGATCAAAATTGTTCATTTTTCCAACCTCTTTACATGAGTGAAAGAATATAGTAACTGGAGTAAGAGATGTGAGTTGAAATTTTTGCTCCACTCAATTATTATGTGACCAGAAAATTTTTTTCAACTGTGAAATGGAGAGGATGAGCTTGAACAAACAAAATCACACAGCTGATCTGACGGTTAAGCAAAACTACATAAGATACACTATCAGTTGAAGTGATATCCAATGGTTCATGATTGATACCATCATTACAACCATCATCATCACCATCACTTCATTATGATCAATATTAGATCCAACACTTCATCTTGCAAAGTAAGCCAGTGAATATTTGCTGGATGAAGGAATGGTGAAACAAATGGATAAATAAGTGAATGAGATAAGGTGGACTAGAAAAATAAAAAACAAAAAACAGGGACCTCAATTACCCATAGGTTTGAAATGTCATTTACCGTAAGTAGATCAAGACAAAAGATGGATTACCAGTGCTTGATTTTCAAGTCCTGTTTTGTGTATTGTTTTCTGAGTAAAATGTAAGTTTGGCTTGAATAGACCCCAAGTAAAAGTCATAGGTAGGAATGGAAAAAAAAAAAAATCTTCCTCTTCTAAAATGAAAATATAAGTACTTTGACATAGATAAAAGCCATTTTTTTTCAATGACCTTGAATGATCTTCCGGCAGAAAAGAGGAGGAGAACTCAACACCTTTCTTAATTAAGTGTGTTGTGGTCAAACCCTACAGGAAGAGTTAACCTAGTTCAGACTCCTGGCATCTGCATTCAGACCAGGCAGGCATTTCCAGAAGTGAATTTTTACCGCTGAAGTCGAATATGTTACTTCACAGAGGAAAGAATATCAGCTAACTTTAGGAGCACATACACCTCATGACACCTGCCCCTTTTAGGAAAATTGTGTCTATGAAAAATTTCTTGAAAGTCAAGAATCACTTTTGTTTCGAGGTAACACTGTTTTTGCTGTTTTGTTTTTTTTTTTTTTTTCTTAAGGATAAAGAATGTCAGGCTGAAGGGGAAAAAATCAGACGCGGAAAACTTTTGTAAGACTTAAAACAGTGGCCTGTTTACATCTCTGGTCCTGTTGCACAGGGTCTTCTCATGATCAGTGAAAGGAAGGAAAACCCACAAAACCAACCTACTGGGTGGGTGGAGGAGAAGAAATAAAAGAGTGAAAAAACAAACAAAAACAAAAGCAACTTTTTGTTTAAAATAGAATCACTTGCTCACAACAAAAAAGAAAAAACACCTAAATTACAAGTATTGTTAAGGACTTTTATGAATTAGTTTACATAGATGCAACAACTTTTTTATGCACCTATGAATATTTGTACTTGTGTTTTTATTTGTTGGTATCCACACATTATTCTTTACACTTTTTGTTTTAAACAAAAAAGTAGTTTTTTGATCACAAAAATGAGCAACCACATGTAAGAAAGGTACTAAGGATCCCAAACATTAAGACCATTTAGGTTGGAAATAGAGAAGAAAAATATGAAAAACCTTCCCCATTTTCTTCTCATTTGACCTTTAAACTTGGTTTTATCATTTTGGCCTGAAGAACTGTGAATTCTCATAACTCATTTGAGCTCTTTATTCTGGGTGATGAGTAAGTGTGAAAATGTCTCCATGCTTGCTGTGGGGTGGGAAGATAGATCTATGCCCTGATCATCCACATTTGTGGGAACACTGAATGTAATCATAGAATGACTAGAAGTTGTAGCAACATTTCAATACTAGTGATAAGAGCATTTAGCCTTCATTAAAAAAAAAATTATTTGAGTATAGTTTATTTACAATGTTGTGTTATTTTCAGGTATACAGCAAAGTGAATCAGTTATATATTTAAATATCCCCATTTTTTAAAAAGATTTTCTTCTCACACGGGCCATTACAGAGTATTGAGTGGAGTTCCCTGTGATCTTGGTTATCTATTTCATATATAGCAGTGTTTAGTCTTGATATAGGAACCTATCAAAAGATATCTTCTAGTAGGCTGGCTACCTGGGAAAGTCTAGAGGACAAGAAAAACCAGGTGAGGTTCTCTTCTATTTAATTTATTTCATTGGAGTGTGGTTGCTTTATCATGTGCTAGCTCCCGCTGCACAAGGTGGACCAGGTATACACACACGTGTATGCCCTCTTCCTTGGATTTCCCTCCCGCTCGGGTAACCATAGACCGTTGGGCAGCATGCCCCATGCTACACAGTCTGTTCTCATTAGCTACCTAGTTTATACATAGCAGCATATATATGTCAGTTTCACTCTCCCAATCCATCCCAAACCCCTGCTCCCCTTGGTATCCACACATCATTCTTTATGCTTGTGTCTATATTTCTGCTTTGAAAATAATTTCACCTATACAGTTTTTCTGGATTCCACATATACACATTAATATATGATTCTCCTATTTTAAAAAGCATCTCTATCTTTAAGAAGCAGGCAAGGTGATTCTGAGGCAGGTGGGTGGTGAGAAGATGATATTTTGAGAAACATTCCCTCCCTTAATCAGGAAGAGAGCAAATATTTCATTAATGAACATTTACTACTTACTAGACCCTGATGGATGCTTTATACGCAGTATCATCATTCCTCAAAACAGTAAACATTATCATCCCATTTTGGAGATAATAAAGAGAGGCCAAAATGTGGCCTAATAAGTGTTCTAAAAACTAATCAGTGGAGAAAAGGTCCCTCTAGTCAAGGCTATGGTTTTTCCAGTAGTCACGTATGGATGTGAGAGTTGGACTGTGAAGAAGGCTGAGCACTGAAGAATTGATGCTTTTGAACTGTGGTGTTGGAGAAGACTCTTGAGAGTCCCTTGGACTGCAAGGAGATCCAACCAGTCCATTCTGAAGGAGATCAGCCCTGGGATTTCTTTGGAAGGAATGATGCTAAAGCTGAAACTCCAGTACTTTGGCCACCTCATGCGAAGAGTTGACTCATTGGAAAAGACCCTAATGCTGGGAGGGATTGGGGGCAGGAGGAGAAGGGGATGACCAAGGATGAGATGGCTGGATGGTATCACTGACTCGATGGATGTGAGTTTGAGTGAACTCCGGGATTTGGTGATGGACAGGGAGGCCTGGCATGCTGCGATTCATGGGGTTGCAAAAAGTCAAAGGGTTCAAATCCATGTTTTTCTTTCTATTTCTTTCCTTGCACCAAAACTTCTTTCTTTTTTTCACATACCTATCAGTTCTGAAGATCAGAAAATTATTCTTTGGGTACAAAAGTTCAGTTATTTAGTTCATGAATCCATTTTTTAGATTGAACACTGTATGGATATCAGCATGCAAATCAAGCCCCACTCAATAGAAGAATTGAGAAAAATGTCTTATGGGTCAATCTTGGCTCCAAAATGTCTCTTCCTAACAGCAGTAGGCCTGTCTAATTGAGTTTTTAAGGGTTACTCATCATCAATTATTTTGCACTGAGATTTGGATATTTCTTACTAAAGAAAATTTGGGGAGGGATTATAATCAGGTTTGTGGATACAATGTTTTTTTTTAACAACCCAATTCTGTTACTTCTTATGGCTCCATTATCTTTGGAAAGTCGATGTGTTTTGTTCATCTTTTATATTGGTTTTTCATTCATTCTTATACCCAGATGCTAAAATTAGATTTAGAGCATCATAATTACACCATAATTACCATGATCATATTTTCCTGCCATTGAAAATTGGTACCAATTTTGATTTTCTACAAAACTTCAACAGACACTCTCTTTCTATAGCATTGTAAATTAGTGTCAGTGTGTGTATAAACGTACAAGCCCCCTGGTGGCTCAGAGGTTAAAGCGTCTGCCTCCTATGCGGGAGACCTGGGTTCGATCCCTGGGTCGGGAAGATCCCCTGGAGAAGGAAATGGCAATCCACTCCAGTGTTCTTGCCTGGAGAATCCCATGGACAGAGAAGCCTAGTAGGTTACAGTCCACGGGGTCACAAAGAGTCGGACACGACTGAGTGACTTCACCTCACCTCATAAGGGGTATGCTGAACTCACAGTTTCATTGAAGTTGTTTCCAAGGATTATTATTCTTTTTATTAATATTTTATTCCAAAGAGCTTAATTTTCTCTAATTACCCTGAAAACTGTTCACTGTCCCAAAAGGAACTTGTTTCCTCTGCCAAAAGCTTCATTTAACAAATGAGACATAGAGGACCAGAAGATGGAAATGACTTTTTCAAGGTCCCTTTGCAAGTCAGAAACAGAGTCAAGGTTAAATATTTGTACCCTCAAATGTGTTTTATTGTGTGTGTCACACTGACTTTGTTGCTGTTGAACAAAAGAAGATCAGAAGATACACTGGAAGGAAACTGAAGTTTGCCACTTCTGGAAAAGAAGGGTAAAGGATTTAGTGTCCCAATATAGAGTCTGAAAGAGGACATTGCTGTTTATCTGGGATTTAGAGTGCTGCTACTCTCTTCTCTAGGTGGTAGCTGAGAGGAATGAAGGTTGGACATTTATTTACTCATTCAACAAATAATAGTGTCGTCTGTGTAGAGTCTTGACGCAAGTCTCTGTGGATATAGGACACATCTCTCCACCTCCACCCAAGAAAAAGAGTTCTCATTTCAGTGGTAGTTAGAGATGTATAAACCAATAATTACACCATAGAGTGGTACACTATAGAGTGGATCAAAGTTAATTGTGAGATTTACTTTTAATACTATCTCTAATTTTATTCCAAGATGACTGCTTTCTTCTCTAGATTTTATAGACATATTGCTTCATTCAATACATTTTAGTTTATGTTTTAATTATTTTTCAGGTTCTACCACCAATAAAGTCAGTCTCCTACCTTCAAAAAATTGCAATCTAGTAGAACAGACATAAATAAGTGTTTAGTCATAATTCAAAATAAAGGTGACTATTCATCTTCAAAATTAAGTTATTAAGTGTTTAGAATAAGGGTGGCATTTCTGTTGATCCTTAAAAAGTTTGGCAAGTGGGAAACAGGCCAGTTGTTCCAAATATCAGAGACTTTGTGCTAAGGAGTCTGATGCTTACAGTTTTAGAGGCTAATTGGGTAAAAAAAAGGCCAGTGGAGAAAAGTTTAATTTGGAAAAATATTTTGGAGCTAGATTTGGAGATAAGTGGGGCATTTTGAAAGCAACCTGATCACTGATGAGTTGAAACAAAGCCATTTATTGAAATATCATGTTTAAGGTCAAAGCATTTCTAAGGTGGTCAAAATAGCCCAACTGTCAGTTGAAGAGATTATATAAGTATTGAATTTATTTTATTTTTCTGACAAGCTCAGCTACTGACCAATGATTACATAGCAATTTCTTACTATGGCCATGAATGTGTGTGTGTGTGTGTGTGTGTGAGAGAGAGAGAGAGAGAGAGAGAGGGAAAGGACCCTTGTTTAATATCAACCACTGCACACACATTTTCAGGTCACATAAGAAGCAAGCATCTATTAGAGGTAAGAAAATAATGCTTAGAATTTCATGGCAGCAGACAGGAGGACATGTAGAGCCCTTAGCTACCACTCCATAGAGAGAGATGATGAGTTCAGAAGACTTAATAAGGTGTCCCCAAATTAGATTAAACTCACCTGTGTAATTAACTCAAGGGGCATCAGCAGTAAGTGCTAAACTCTTGCACCAAACTGCTTAACAAAGATAGAGTTGCTGCCAGTGCCTTTCTTTTTCAATAAGATAATGAATGATACTTGTGATTTATCTATATTGGATGTCTTTATAAACACTGAGTGAGGCATAAGGACAATAGTGTTTGTTCAAGCAAGTCCACATATTAAGCTGACAAATTTTAGAGGAATCGTAGAGATTATCCAACTGTGACAAACTTGTTTAAGCTCCTTAACTATAATTGGTCCTCCATTATGTGTCAGAGACTTGTTAGGTGAATTTAGAAGACATCGGTGTAAAATCTAGTTCCGTAGTTCAGGAGTTGTGTGGTCTTGAGTTAGTCACTTCCCCTCTCTGAATCTCTTTCACCATCTTTAAATGATGTGAATGAAATTCTTCCAACCTCATGATGGTGTTATGATGATGAACTAGATAATATATGTATGAAAATGACACTGTGTAAGGGAAGATGCTTTAGACATGTTATCTCACCTTATTATTAAAGCTTTATAGTTGTCCTTACCTCAAGAGATAGAACTTGAGGAAAATGCACAGGGTGGTTGAAATCACCCTTTTCTTTTACTTTTTTTCTAGTTGGCTTTGGCTTATCAGTACTTTAATTTTATCAAGTAATGGCATTTGCATTTTATTTAAAAAAACTTTTTTTATTGGAGCATAACTGATTTACAAAGTTGTGTTCATTTCAAGAGAATAGCAAAGTGAATCAGTTGTGCATATACATATACCACTCTTTTTAAGATTCTTTTCTCATACAAACCATCACAGAGTATTGAGTATGTTTCCCTGTATTCAATAAGGACCTTCTTGTTTATTCAAGTTTACCTAAAAATGAATGAACACAAGCAGGCTAACAACTATACAATGATGTAGTTATATGAAAGGAACAGTAGGATAGGTAGGGACCAACATCTCCTCTGTGTAATCAGTCCAGAGTTGTTCACTCACTCTTTTGAAGTAGGGTCAAAATGATAATACTGGGTTGGCCAAAATATTCATTCATGATTTTCTGTAACATCTTCCAGAAGAAACCTGAATGAATGTTTTGGCCAACCCAGTAATGCAAACATTTTATTAATTCTTAGACAGTGGTTTGGGAAGGGAACGGCAAGCCACTTCAGTATTCTTGCCTTGAGAATCCCATGAACAGTATGAACAGTATGAAAAGGCAAAATGATAGGATACCAAAAAGAGGAACTCCCCAGGTCAGGAGGTGCCCAATATGCTACTGGAGATCAGTGGAGAAAAGACTCCAGAAAGAATGAAGGGATGGAGCCAAAGCAAAAACACTACCCAGCTGTGGATGAGACTGGTGATAGAAGCAAGGTCTGATGCTGTAAAGAGCAATATTGCATAGGAACCTGGAATGTCAGGTCCATGAATCAAGGCAAATTGGAAGTGGTCAAACAAGAGATAGCAAGGGTGAACGTCGACATTCTAGGAATCAGCGAACTAAAATGGACTGGAATGGGTGAATTTAACTCAGATGACCATTATATCTACTACTGTGGGCAGGAATCCCTCAGAAGAAATGGAGTAGCCATCATGGTCAACAAAAGAGTCCGAAATGCAGTACTTGGATGCAATCTCAAAAA